>CM076575.1:1192651936-1193251936 GCA_034641835.2 Pinus albicaulis | reverse complement strand
TAGGTGCTTCTGTTGACACTAAAACATATCCTATTGTGGCAATCTTGGTTTCTCCCTCTACCACGAAAGAAAATCCTTTTGACATTGTCACTTCCTTTGTTACGTGAGTCCTGCTCCTCTCAAAAATAAGTCATCTAATAGCAAGATCCACCAGGGTTCATCAAACAATCACCATGCCCGAGGTTCATACAAAACCTTCTTTAGACAACAAACATGAGATTCCCTCTCACATACCTAAAATCCTTGAGGTAGATCTTATGTACACTTCTTTTTCCTCAATTACTCCATTAAGGAAAACAATCTCCACATCCACCTAATGTAATTTCCAACCCATAATAGAAGTAATAGAAATAATAGTTCTAATAGAAGTGTACCTGAAAATTGGAGAAATTTTTTATACATAGTTCTCTCCCTCCTAGAAGAATCCTCACGATTATTGCTTTGTACTTCTATTTGTTTCCATCTACTGCATACTTGTATATCTACTTGCAAGTCACCACTGAATTTCCTCAAATCTTGACACAATCTTCATTATGGCATTCTTCAAACTTGTTGGCATGTTTGCTCCCTCTGAACTAGGATCTCTTCCAGTAATGATGGATGACAGTGCAAATACCTCTTAAACACGAATCACTCTGGGAGAATCCTCTTGTCACAAGCTTTTCTTTGTTCTTCCCAATGCTTTCATTTGTTTTCAGAGTCTTGGAATCTCTTACAATGTAACTACAATCCTCATTATAAGGCCATGGAAGAACGATTATAACCTAGTAAAAAAATAAAGACAAGAGCCTAACTAATAGAAAAACAATAATAATCAAGGAAGAGATATATAAAGTACTTTTCTTTTGAGGATGGTAGGGAATCTGTCGACTCCCTCTTGATCTTTTCCTTCTTGCAGAAATCATTGAAATTTATCTACAAACTTATCATTCTTGTCCTCATCATCAGTGTCATTTCCTTCATGATCTAGGGTTTCTTCTTTCAATGAAAACTTTGATCTAGGTTCAACTCTATGGTTTTAACTACAAACCCTAGGGATTTCTTATTCAAGACTTCTAGTCTTCTATTCTGCTAGAGTTTCATAAATGAACAATCTTCAAGTGGCATGGGCAAGGCCTAGACTTCCTTCATATTTATTAGCAAGTCTTATCCATAGGATTTGTTCATAGATATGATATCTCTCAACCCTTTCAAACTAAGTAGCTTGACCTCTTCAAAACAGTTGCAGCAATAGCAACAATTTGTCCTTTTTAAGGACAACTCCAGTTCTAAAAGTGACTCAACCTTCGAGTGAATTTTGGTCTCTAAAATAGATGAGGGACATAGCTTGTTTTTCACTTATGAATGCCCTTTCAACTACCATATCCAAAAAAAATGAACTTTGTCCCTGTACATGATAAGCATGAATTATTTTCCAATTCGAATCATGAGTCTAGTAGCCTGAATTCAGTTGAAAATATGTCCCAACATATCAACACACTTGAATCAAGTGTATCCAGTGGTCATTCAGGCAAGAATTAAATAATGACATCTTAGTGGTATAACTTATTTTCAAGGTGTCAGTCAATTTCTCTTTTTTGTGACTTGTATAAGTAGCAAACTGACAATTTTTTTAGGTTTATAAGTAGGATTTACAAACCATGCTACTCAAAACCTCATTTTATTGGACAGAAAGCTAACTTCACTAACTTATTTTCATGTGTAAGGTATTTTGACCTTCATCTTCCTCTAAACTAAGGCTTCTCGGCCACCTTGATCTTAGACTGAGGCCCTCCGTACCTCCTGCGACTAGGTATGATCCCATCAATAGAATCTTGGCTAACACTTGGGCACAAATTTCAAAATTTATCTTAAACCTTTGAGGCCTTTCAATCCTTTCTTTGTAACACATGGCCTAATCCTTAGGGCCTCTTACTAAGTTGGTACAGTTACAATATTAACCTGGCATCTTTAAGCCTTTTTCTAGAGCTTCAGTCCTTCTTAAAACACTAAACATGGCTTAGCTCTCAAAATTATCATTTACTCTTTTCAATCACAATGGAATTCGAATGAGAGCCTACTAAACATAGTATGTTTCATACTTCAACAAAATTTATGTTTAGCCCTTATAGGATAGAATTATTAGGTAGATAAGGATACAACCTAGGTAAATTTTCCTTCAACATTTAGCCTTCCTCAAGCAAGTGGCTTGGCCTCTTGTGATTCTCGTTAATGGCTACTCTTAAACCTCGGCTATGATACCATGTTGAATTTTCATGATATCCTAATCTGATAATTACTTTCCAACGATTCATTAACCAATTTGTCCTATATCACATTCATTATTAAGAAATTATACATAGTAAATCTCAACAGAAAAATAGTAATGATAATAGGATCATGAAGAGACAACCAAACATAAGGGACACAAAAAATTGCCCTGGGAAAACCTATCCTAGGGAAAAAAATAAAGAAGTTTTTCTTAGATACATTATCCAATTCAACAAGAGATACAATATTAACTTTCTAGTTAAAATAAAGTCAAAATAACTAGTAACCAAAATTAGGTCAACCCTGGTCAAACTACCCACAAATAGTCTCTATCCACTATGGTCAAATTTCCCAAGGAGAGACTAAATTTCGACCTCCTCCTGTTGCCCAGAACTTGGTCTGCCCAGAAGCTATGTCTGCCTAGAAACTTAATTTTCCCACACGTGTGAAGTCAACAAAAGTCAAAAAACTTGAACAAGCTTGAACAAATTTCAATCTCCTTCTTTACTTCTCCTTCATATGTGTGAACAGAAACAAATGTATTGATGAAGATCTGAGATGGAGTCTAGTGGAGGAAGTTGAATGACCTTTTTATATAGGTCTAATGTGCCCCAAGTGGTGTGTTACTTTGATTGAGTCGACTTGATTTTGGGGGAAAATGAAAATAATGAATACCAACCATAGATACTAAAATTCAACAAGCATCTTGATGGATTTCATCACATGTCTTCCCAAGGCACTAGCAAGGACTGCATCTACGTGATAGATGATAAGTTGACTGAGTTCGCACATTTCTTTGCAATTCCAGCATATTATAAAGCAACACAAGTAGCATAATTGTTCTTAAAGGAGGTGGCTAGACTCCATTATAGTTGTTGATCGATATGTAAGGTTTATGAGTGCATTTTCGCAAGCGTTGTTCATATTGGTGGGCACGGAATTAACCCCTAGTAACAACTATCATCCTCAAAAAAATAGCCAGACAGAGGTTGTGAATAAACGAATCAAGGGGTATTTGTGCAATTATGTGTCATGAAATCATAAGGCATGAATCAAATGGTTACATCTTGGGTAGCACAACTACAACACCACTTATATCATATGTCCATTGGGATGAACCCATTCAGGGTACTATATGGGTAGGATGTGTTAAAATATGTAACTAGGTTCAGTCTTCATAATGACATGTAATCATGATTTTATGTATTTATTGAAAAGAGAAATGAATTTATTATTGTAATTCTTGAGGCAAGGGTTTCATGCTCAAGGGAAATTTATTTTTAGGTCAAGCACCCATTGAGTGCTTCTAGGCCTTGTCATTTAGTCTACAAGTCAATTGAGTCATTTTCATGTATTGAATACCCATTTGGGCATGTTACATATTGTAAAGAAAATTTATTTGAGTCAAATTAGAGTCAAAGACCCTCCAAGACTGTGTCATGGTGCCTTAAGCAAGTCAGCCTACATGAAAGATCAAGTCGACCTCAAGGAAGCAATTCATACCCCTGGAAAGCCTATATATAAGAAGGAACTTGACCTCATTTGGATAGAACACAGCCAAGTTTGATCTCCTCAATAAAGAATATTGAAAAGGGTGAAAATCAAGGATAAGAAGAAGAAAATAAAGATCAAATTTTTGGATCTCTCTCTGTCTCTTTTGTGTTAGGGTTTCTAGAATTGTTGGGAAAATCAAGCTACTAGAAAGTTGTTGGGCAAGTTGAAGTGTTGGAAATTTTTTGGTAAAGTCGAGTTGTTGGAAAGTTGCTGGGAAAGGCAGAGTGTTGGAAGGTTGTTGGGCAAGTCAAAGTTGCAAAAGAAATTCTTGTGTCGAAGTTGCAGAAGATATTGTTGGGTCGAAGTTGTAGAAGAAATTGTTGGGATTGAAGTTGTTGAAGAAGTTGTTAGGGTCAAAATTGTTGGAAAGAAATTTCATCAAGGAGAAAGGTTGACTTGGTCTTAGAGGGGTCTTTGTCAAGGATCTTAGGTCTTGGAATTTGTCATTTGAATATTGTATAAGAAGAGAATAATTCTTGTGGGTGTTCCTCTCAAGATGAGAGGTTTTGGCCATGGTTGATTGCCTACATATTGTGTCCTCTTGTATCATTGTTCTTTATGATTTGGTAGTTGTTTGATGATAATAACACTAAATATAATCAAGAGAAAGAATAAGTTAATTAAGTTAAGTAAAAATGCATCACAAAGAGTTATCAACGTAAGAGAAATCACCTAATCTAGTTGCCCTATATTTCTCAACATGGTTTCATAAATAAGGTGACAAGACAAGGAAAGGCAGCTTGAATAAGGACCATCAAGGGGAGTATCAAGAAAGGTCAAGACCTCAAAGATGACATTGAATCATCAAGGGGATACATAAGGGCCAAACAATCTAAGGAGCATCAATAAGGACTACCCAATTCAAGAATCACACCATCTAGAATCAACAACAACAACAAGACCTCAGGGACCCCACCTCCACTCAAATAAATAAGGTATACACATTGAAGCATCTTGAAGTCTCTACGTCAAAGAAGAAGCATAAAATTAATTAAGGATTTATCCCTCTATTTGAATCAATAATCTCATCACAAACATATTTGAAGAAGTACATCTCTAGGAGTAGCATTGTCATCTTCAAGGAAGCAAGCATCATCATTAAAATCAAGAAGGAATCAAGTTGAATATATCACCATCAAATGAGAATATTCACTTGAAAAGTAACCTTATATCTATAACTGAATCTACTATCAAAATGACTTCATTTTTCAAGGAGAGAAATAATTTGGTTGGGTCATCAAATTTCCTTGCATGGAAGAAGAGGACAGATTTGATCCTCATAGAAAATGAATTCATTTGACATATTAAGGGTTCAATTGTTGAACCACCAAAAGAAGTTGAAGCTCTAGAAAAATATATGAAAAAGAAAAAAAGGATTCAAAGAATCCTTATAGAATCAATCAAGGATCCCCTCATCCCTTGTGTGGAAAATTTGGAGAAGTCAAAAGACATCTATGACAAACTAGTAGAATTATTCATTTTAGGTCCCTATATTACTAGTATAGTCCCTTATTGCTGTTAGTGTAACCCTATTATTGTTATTATTGTACCCCTGTAACCCCCATATTGTTATTATTGTGCCCTTAAATTATTATTGTTAGGTCGGCTAGGATTACATTGTGGCCCCACTAGAATTACATTGTGGCCCCATGGACTCCTATATATAGAAAGGAGGTTTTGTAATTTGAATCATCCAAGAATTGTTCATTTATGTAATGTATTGGAGGTTTCCCCCTCGAAGTGGCTTATTTCTAAGGCGTTGATATATGTTTTCTTCAATTTTTGGAGCTGGTTTCACAACATTTGGTATCAGAGCTTTGGGATTCTAGGGTTTCGCTACTCCAAATAGGTCATCATGGAATTTTCACTATAACTTTTTTTCTACGAAGGTTCAAAAGCTGAAATTTTTAGAGTGCGGAGCCCAAATCCTAAGGAACATCATCGCAACATTTCAGAGCTTGGTTCACAATATTTTCAGAGATATGATCCGTGGAAGTTAGGTCATTGTGCAGGCTCCTGAATTTAACCTAAATAGGTCATCATGGAATTTTCGCTATAACGTTTTTTATACGAAGGTTCAGAAGCTGAAATTTTTACAGTGCAAAGCCGCAATCCTGAGGAACATCGTCACCAAATTTCAGATCTTGGTTCATAATATTTACAAAGATATGATCTGTGGAAGTTAGGGCTTTTTCAGGCTTCTGAATTTCATCTCAAAGAGGTGATCGTGGGAAAATATTCATAGCTCTCTCTCTGAGCATCGGATTGGAATGTTGTAAAAAGTGACCACAAGTACATGAACTGTAGTTTTATTTCTATCAGTTTCAGAGCCAAAGGAAGAAACAGTGACACGTGACAAGTCGTACAAGTTCGCTCTACTGAACTAGTCCATAATTGGGTCATTTTGGGAGATTGGACATAACTTTGTCTTGAAGAATCCAAATTAAATCAGACCTATGGCATTTGAAAGAAGCTTTAGAGGGCTACTACAGGGCCGAATTTTAGATATTGAGGGTCTGCAATTATAGAGATAATTCAATTTCAATATCGAGCTCCTCAAAATCAAGTAAAAGGTGTGTATTTTTTTTTCCAAATTGCATAAGTCTTGTTTGAAGAATCAAGTTGAATTGATTCCAAGGGCGTATTGTAGAATAGATATCAGTATTAGATTCTAAAATGGCCCCTAAAAAGAATTCAACACCCATTAAGCCTTTATAAGGCTCTACTATTTCTCATGAAGATGAAGAATGGCAACATGACATATCAAAATTACAAGAGCAAGCGCAACAAATTTCGTTCTCACAAAGAGAAATGAAAAATAAAATGGAAATTTGAAGAAAGGCGTGGAAACTAAGATGGATGGTTTGAAGAAAGGCGTGGAAGCTAAGATGAATGGTTTGGAAGTTAAGATGGATGGTATCGAAGTGGTCGTGGAAGCTAAGATGGATGACATGGAAGCTAATATTGATGAAAAAATGAAAGACAACATGGAAAACATGAAGAATGAGCTAAAAGTAGACATCGAAGGTTTGGCAAAGTTGATACAAGAAATTTTTCCTAATGGTGAAAAGATAGTATAGAAAACTCATGATGAGAACAAAATAAATGTTAATCGTGATTTCATAAACTCTAATGTTGGAGGGAAGAACCACCATATTCCAAAAATGGATATGAGGAAGTTTGATAGAAAGGATCCTGTAACATGGATACTACAGAATGATCAATATTTTGATCTCCATAATGTGCAAAACACGCAAAAGGTATGCATTTCAACTTTACATTTAGAACAAAATACATTTGTATGGTATCGATGGCTTTGCTCCTGTAAAAAAAATTTCACTTGGTCAATTTTTACGGAGGAAATGAAAGCACATTATGAGGATACAAAGAGCAACACCTTCTTTAGCCAATTGATAAATCTAAAACAAAAGGGTTTATTGGGGGAGCACACTAAGGACTTCCAAAAATTGAATATAAGGGTAACTGATATTCCAGAGGAACACAGGATTGATCTCTTCATAGGTAATTTAAAGGATAACATCCAACATGAAGTTCGCTTTTTGGAACCTGATTCATTGGAGAAGGCATTCAGGTTGGCAAAAAAAATTCAATGTAAAATTATGGCGACAATGAAGCCTACCACTCAATTCTATAAAGAAGGAAGTGTTGCTACGCCTATATTTCCACAACCTACAAGGTTGACACCACAACAATTGGAAGAAAAAAGAGAAAAAGGGCTTTGCTATAGTTGTGATAGAAAATACACTAAAGGTCATAAGTGTGCTGAGAAGAAATTATTTTACATAGATTGTGAAGAGGAGAAGAAAATGAACAAGAAGAGGATATACACCAGGAACCAACCCTAGAAGAGGAAGAAATGAGTCCGACCATATCATGTAATGCATTGGCAGGAATTACCACTCCTCAAACTCTCAAGATAGAAGGACATACCAAGAAAAAAAGGTAATAGTGTTGATTTATTCAGGTAGTACCCATAATTTTATTCATTGTAAGGTAGCCAAGAAATTGAATTGTTTCCTATACACAGCACCAGAATGTCAAGTGATGGTTGCAAATGGAGGAAGTATAAATTGCTCTAGAAAATGCCATAATATCAAGCTAACCATGGGGGAATATGTATTGAATAGTCCAATGCTTTCCATTCTTATGGGAGGTGTTGATGTTGTACTAGGAGTACAATGGTTACAATCTTTGGGAACGGTAGCTTTTAATTTTCAAGAACTTTTCTTGAATTTGTTTTCAGAAGGAAAGGAAGTTGAATTACGGGGTATTGCAGGGAAACCGGGAAAGATAATAAGCTCTAATGTCATGACAAAGCTTCTAAAGAAATAAGAACGAGACATAATTTCACAATTATGCTCACTAGAAGTTCCAACATCAAAATCATCTATTTCTGCAGATCTCCAAAAAGTCTTGGACGATCATTCCAAGGTGTTTGAAACTCCCAAAGGACTCCAACCTATTCGTGATCATGATCATGCTATTCATTTGATTCGAGGAAGTGTTCCTCCAAACATCAGGCCTTATAGATATCCTTATGTCCAAAAGAGTGAAATTGAACGTATGATTGCAGAAATGTTAGAGGCGGGTATAATACAACCTAGTCAAAGTTCTTTCTCTACTCCTGTAGTATTGGTGCACAAGAAGGATGGATCATGGCGCATGTGTCCGGATTATAGGGAGCTCAATAAGCTCACCATTAAAAATAAATTTCCCATTCCTGTGATTGATGAATTATTGGATGAATTACATGGAGCAATTTATTTTACCAAGTTGGATCTTCGTTCAGGATATCATCAAATTAGAGTGAAGACTGAAGATATTCCGAAAACAGCATTTCGAACTCATGAGGGTCATTATGAATTTTTGGTCATGCCTTTTGGCCTTACCAATGCACCTTCTACATTTCAAGGGTTAATAAATTCCATTTTCAAACCCTTCCTTAGAAAAATTGTGCTAGTATTTTTTTATGATATACTAATCTACAGCAGGTCTTGGAAGGATCATGTTCAACATGTTGACAAAGTGCTCAAACTATTGCAGGAGAAACAATTATATGCAAAAACATCCAAATGTTTCTTTGGAGTACAAGAGGTGGAATATCTGGGTCATATTGTATCTCACGAGGGTGTTAAGGTAGACCATAACAAAATTAAATCCATTAAGGAATGGAAAGTTCCCACGACCATAAGGCAGTTGCGAGGATTTCTCGAGTTAACAAGGTATTATCGTAAGTTTCTTAAGAATTATGGGAGAATAGCAGCACCTCTAACAACATTATTGAAGAAAGATGCATTTTCATGGACTCCTGAAGCAACTAAGGCCTTTGAACATCTTAAAGAGGCAATGTGCCTAGCACAGGTATTAGCTACGCCAGACTTCACAAAAACATTTATTGTGGAATGTGATGCCTCAGGAAATGGAATTGGTGTTGTTCTAATGCAAGAAGGAAGACCCATTGCTTTTGAAAGTCGTCTAATTAAAGGAAAGTATTTACAAAAACCTATTTATAAGAAGGAAATGTTAGCAATATTGCATGCACTAAATAAATGGCGAACTTACCTAATTGGAAGATACTTCAAGGTAAAAATTGATCATGATAGTCTTAAACATTTTTTGGAACAAAGACTATCTTCAGAAGAGCAGAAAAAATGGGTCACAAAGATGTTGGGTTATGACTTTGAAATAATCTACAAAAAAGGGAATCTAAATGTTGTTGCAGATGCACTCTCAAGAAAGAATGAAGAGGCGGAAGCATTGCTTTGTGCCATTTATATTATCCAACCAGATTGGATAAACAAAGCAAGAGATGAATGGAAGAAGAACGAATAAGTGTGGACACTCATTCAAAAGTTGTAGCAAGATCCTAATACATCTGATACATTTAGTTGGAAAAATGACTCCTTATGGTACAAAGATCACTTATATCTTTGTAATAATTCCCAACTAAAACAAAATATTTTTTTGGAATTGCACACTTCTCCTTTAGGAGGACACTCGGGATTTTTAAAAACTTACCACAGGGTGAAGAAATATTTTTTTTTGGATGGACCTAAATCTGATATTCAAAAGTTTGTGGCAGAATGTTTGGTTTTCCAGCGGAATAAAGTTGAGACAATTAAGACCCCGAGTCTTCTACAACCTTTATCCATTCCAAGTCAACGTTGGGAGTAGATTTCAATGGATTTTATCGCAGGTTTACATAAGTCCGAAGGAAAGAGTGTCATCATGGTGGTAGTTGATAGACTTACCAAGTATGCACACTTTTGTGCATTATCTCATCCATTTAAAGCAAGTACAGTTGCTACTACATTTATGGACACAATTCAAAAGCTACATGGAAACCCAAGGGTTATTGTGAGTGATAGAGATCCCATTTTTACTGGAAATTTTTGGAGGGAGTTATTTTCTTATTTGGGTATTCAATTAGCTCATAGCTCATCTTATCATCCTTAATTTGATGGTCAAACTGAGATAGTAAATAAATGTTTGGAAGGATATCTTGTTGTTTTGTATCTAATAAACAAACACAATGGGTCAAGTGGTTACCTCTCGCAGAAAGGTGATATAACACTTCCTTCCATATTGCAGCAAAAATGACCCCATTTATGGCACTTTATCGATATCATCCACCATCCATCTGTTGAAGCCTAGAAAATCTCTGCTTCAAACATTGGGGAAAACCACCCGGTCGGGACCTTAAGACAGCTCCTTTTCCGTTTGGGATGGTGGCTCCGACTGGATTTAAAGGACCAGTTTCCTTATAACTATGTGGATTGGATGGGTGGAAATGGGACTAAATTAACAAAAATAAAATTATCTAATCTAAGCTAAATACTGATAAAGAAATACTAATATTAACCCGGGTAATTATATGTGAATACAACTTAAGATTGTTTCAATCTAATAATAACCATGAAAATGTATTATTAATCAAATTGAAATGTGTAGAAACGAATAAAGATAACTCTCTTTAAGAAATTAAACAGAGTTGTATTATCATATTGCATTCATCATTATATACCATTCATATATGCTTATAAATGATAACATTCCAATTATACTCAGAAATGATATATAAAAAGGAAATGTTATGAAAACCAAATATATAAATGATAGCAAATTCTTCAAACAAATACCATATAACAAAGAAAATCAACCGTGAACAGATAGAAATACCTCATTCATCTTGAAGACTGTCAAATGAAATGTGATACTCTGATCTAGTAACTCCGATGTAAAATTAAATCCAAAGGTACAGAAATGCAACACTTCAAAGATAATTTCAGCACAAAAATCACCAGATGTGATCCTTCATAAAATATAATAAGGAATGGAGTACAGAAATGTTAGCTCCAAGTCCAAAAATATTACAACTTCAGATCCCTCTCTAAATGCATGAGAGGGATTTAAATAAGAAATTACATAACAAAATCCTACTACTACTGCTACAATCTATCAAATTAAAAATTGAAAGGCTATCTTGAATGAAACTGATTCATTGTTTCTCTCTCTCGCTTGATGAAGCCAAGTTGCAAATCTTCAACATATCTTGGAGTCTCGGTGGATGACTCATTTCGGAATGCAGCTGTCCAGCATAGGTGGCATCGGAAAATTCTGGAATTAAACAATCAACGGCATTTGAAAGGAATTTGATAGCCATTTTTTGATTGTTTGGTTTGATTAAATGAGTCCACATACTGTCCCAGGATATGGTTTGGAGTTTGTTGATTTGTTGACTTTTCTTCTCCATTTCTTCTCTCCATCTGTTTTCAGTTTCTTTTACTTTTGGCAAACTGCCAGGAACACAGTCTGTAATGAGATTGATTGAGTATAAGCTGTCGTTTATGAATTGTGTGATATTATTCATCATATTCCTGGCCCTTGATATTGCTCTCTCAGCTTTCATTATTTGATGTTCCCATTCTGTGAATAAGATTTCTTTGTGTTTTTCCTCTATTCTAGGAAGATTGGCTTGTTTTCCCTTTTCTGTGTCTTGCCAATTGAGAAATTCGGAAATATTTTCATCAGCATCATCTATTTCTTGTCTGAGAGTAATAACATTTTGGATCAAAGATGAAGTAATATCACAAAAAGGTTCTGCCTGTGACAACTTTGCACAAAATTCATTCAATTGCTGAGACAATAGTTTATTAGCCTCCAGGGCTTCTGTTTTGAATTCACTTATCTTCGGGAAACCTTTAAACTTATCCAAAGTTGCTTGAAATTCTTTTTCTTGAATCATTTTTGCATCTTTCTCATTTTGTAATAGACTTTGTAACTTAGAAATCTCTTCATTTAGTTGTTGTTGTTTGCCTAAGAGTTGTTCATCAACCTTCTTCTTTTCTTTGGACCTGAGTGTCTGATTTTGTAGTTATTGTTGCAATTGGGTAATCTGTTGCTGACTTTCCTTAGCTTGCTCTTCAAGTGAAGCTATGTGGAGATCTTTCTGAGTTATCAGCTGAGAAACTTCTACAACTTTATCCACTGTTGCAGCACTATAAGCTCCTGTATACTGGGACAATTTTGTGAGGTCTTCGAATGGATTCACCTCATTGTTTTTATAAACAATATTCATAAATTCCTCTGATGGAGTAGAAAATATGTCCTGTTCTGTCTTTCTCCTTTTTCTCTGTCTTCTAACAACAACCTTATGTTTGGGGCTGTAAAATATATCCAAAGGAGGAATCTCCTCGACTTTTAATACAATATGCCCTGTCGGATGTTCAGGAATGATTTCAACATCCTGATCTGTTTGATCTTTATCTTTATCTTGAAATCCCAGCTGTTGAGCAAATTGATCATATTGTTTTAATAACTGAGGAGAAACATTAAGATCAGTAGAAACCATAATCTCCTTAGTTGTTTCTTTTCCTTTTTCTGTATCTATATTCTGCTTAGTACTTTTGCCATCCGATCCATCCTTTTTATTATGCTCATCATCCTTGGAAGACTGCTGATCAGTATTTTGATCGGACTTATCAGGCTTGTCAATAGCGACCACCTTTTGAGTATGTACAGCTGGCTGGTTAATGGCCGATTGTGTAATGACTTTGCCAGTAGATGTTTCTACTAGCGTTTTGCTGGATGTACCCTCTGCCTCTGACCCTTGTGTTGGAATTCTTAATTGGTCCAGAGGAACTCTTAACAATCTCTGGCTTCTGAATAACAAAAAATTATCCATTTCCTCCTTTTGAAATTTAGACTTGGCTAAGTCATAAATTTCAGGGAAATTATCCAAAGAAACAAACAAATCATCAAACGGATCTGGCTCATGCTCAAATCGAGCAATTGAAACTGAAGCAGTAACATTAAATGCTATTTGTCTTGGATCATATTGTCTTCCAAGAATGGTTGCAAATTTACAACCTTTTATCTTGGAGACTTCTTTTTCAGCATTCTTGAAATCATTTAAGGTAAACTGACCACAATTGAGTGGGAATTGAGGCCACATTCTCTTCTTACTGTTATTCAAAGACCTAGATATTCCTTCAACTGTTAATTGATAAGAAACTTCTTGAGCAAGAAGTTTGTCTGGAACAAAAAGAGGAAGAACATGTGGTTCCACAATACTACCAAAAACCCTGATGTATGTAAATTTCTCCTCCCCAAACCAATCTCCTATTGCAGACAAGTCGGCCTTAGCTTTTTCAGAGAATCTAGGAGGAAAGCGATTAAAAATGGTTTTGAAAATAGGGATAAGGAAACCATGGCAGATTCTATATACATTATCTTGGAAATGAACCTTCCAAAGTAGTTTATGATAAATATGAATTGGGGTAGGGTATTTGGGAGTCCATTTCCATCCAAATAAGGGAAACTCGGAATTGAAACAAAGAGCATCAATAATATAGGCACAAAAGAAAAAAGGAGTGGAATTTCCAGCGGTTTTTTCTTGTCTGTACTCAAGTATCCTATTGGCCATTCTATCAGAAAGAATAACAGCCCAGTCCATGATATCGGAATTGACAGCAGCTAGGATTAACGGGACCATTTGTATAGAAAACCTAGCTGAATTATCATTGCCAAATAATCTACACATCATGGCAGCGGCATAGCAATACGGAGGTAAAAGGGATTCTACAGAATACACACCGGACGCTTCATTTCGGTGCTTCTCTGGATTTTTCTTCCAATCTCTGATGGGGTCAGATTGGACTTTGTTATTATCAGCAAAGTCTTTGATAAACTCCTTGTTATACACCTTATGTGGGTCTGGAAGGTGATACATTGCCTTTAAATCTTATGCTTTGAACGAGCCAAAAGACACTCCAGATGCTGAGACAAACGTTCTGTCTTGAATCTTCACACTGTCAATAACCCATCGAACTGCATCATAATAAGGCATGATGCTTGCTCTGGCTGCAATTCGATGCAAAAATGAATTTGCAAGTGATTTTTCAGTGATCTCAGAGTCTGAATCTGAGCTATCTTCGTCTGGAACCGATGCCTTTTCCACTGTAACCTTGGGGTTTTCTCTTTCTAATAGGTTGTAGACTACTTCCCACGTCATATTCCCAAGCCCCTGGCATGATGTATCTATGACTAATCTTAGTTTTGTGGGCTTTTCTTTTGAAACCGTAGGAGTCTCAACAAACTTAACTGGAACAGCAGTCTTGCCTCTTCTCGCTCTCTTCGACATTTCTTCGTTTGCTATTGCTTCCCTTTGTCTGTGAATGAACGGGTTTAGTGTTCTTCGGCTCTGTAAGACAATAAACTCTCAGTCGTGACAAACAAGTAACTCAAACGGGATGATTTATGAATTTATGATTTTTATTTATTTGTTTCGTATACCGCGTAAATGCTCCTTTTGGGTCACACTCACGTATTAAAAACCAAATCATTAACAATATTCATTCGATTTGTTATTGAATGCCCTCGTACCAATAGAGATTTGGCGCTTGTGAAATATTAAAATATTCATCCATTCTGAACATTTCACATGCGATAAATGACATTTATGAATCGCATCGAGAGTTTTCGAATGGCACGTAAAGATCACAATACGTTTTTCTCGATTGGTCGATTCCGATTGAAAACTTTTCCGATCTCTAATGGTGGGGTCTACCATATAAGACTTTGAAAAAATGTTTGATTTTTCTTTTGAAAGCGTTTATTGTAATAACGTGCGTCGGATCGGGGAATTTTAATTGAACGTAAAGAGTTTATTAAAGATTATTCCGATTATTCGATTGCGACTGGCCGCATCGCATCGGAAGTTATACAAACGAACAAATTAAACTCTTAGTGATTTGAAGATTTCCGATCGAACTAATCGCATCGAAGGATTTGAAATAAGTATATGAAACTTCTTTTAAGGATTATCTCTGATTCTCCGATTGCGATTGGACTTTTAAACTTGATTTGTTATTTATGATAAGGCCTTCTATATTGGATCGGATCATAAGTTTTGAATGTTGAATTTATCTAGTAAACACAAGATGAGTTTTTCCAAAACAATGAATCTTTATTTCCAAGTCTTCTATTTCTATAAAAAGGGAAAGCGACCCTTTTTCTAAATGAATTTTATTTCTAAAATTTTTAAGAAAAAGGGAGGGTTGTTGTACAATACAACAATTGGCGATTCACTGAAAGAAATAGTTATCTCTGAAAAATAAAATGAATACTATATTTTAAGTAAGTAAATATTTTTAAAGATAATGAAAACTATCTTAGGATAATCAAAAATAAAATCTAACTTATGAAAAAGAATAAAAATTATTAACAATTTCTTTCTAAATTTCTTGAGAATAAAAACATTTTGGGTTATCTTAAGCTTTGATTGGTATTAATAATGAAGTAAGTGGACTTCTTCAAGTATGGTTTTATAATATACTCTATTGTCATAGGTATTGCCTCTGCTGCCTGCAAACGTTCATAGTCTCGACAGGGTTACCTTTTAACCATTAACTATTCATTGTCCCATTCAACTAAGATTATGACTTTTTAAAAGATAAATTCATAATACATATTATCTCATGTTTTTGTCTTTTATTTATTTTTTTATTTTTTTTAAGAGCCATTGTTCTGGTTTGGTAGCCAGTTGATAACAATGCCATTCAATAGTTATAATTAAACTGAACAAGCTGGCTTGTGATGAGACCCCTTGTCTTATATTTATAAGCCATTACCCTGTTTTGATATGCAGTATTGGTAATGTCAGTTTTATTATTTCTTATGAATATGGTAAGTCGGCTCATGATGAGACCTCTTATCTCTTAAAAATTTTAACATAATTTCTTAGAATTATATTCTAAAAAATCACAATTTAAATGAATGGGGTGAACTAGTTTTGTCCTTAAGAATCAATGGATGACAATTTTTCTGAGTTTTTGAGTACCAAGACTTGAATAATCTTTACTTTTATAGATAACCTTTCTCTGCTTAATAAACTTGTAATGATTTACATTTCCCTCAAGTTTTTTCAAAAAGATCATGCAAATAATTAGTACAGTCTTTCAAAGTTTAACATCTTATTTAAAACTATCAAAAGAATATAATCATTTCTTTAAAAATTCTCATTTACACCAAATAAATATTTATAATATTCTTCTTAAGAATTTTCTATCAAGTAAACAGTCAATTAGAGACTTACTAACAACATTTATTTGCAAAAACAATTAAAAACTTTGCAGAAAGGAATATGTACAGTTTAAGAAGGGGTTACCTCCTTATGAAAATAATTTCTTCAAGATAAGCCCATTTATAGGAAGAGATTCTCTCTTACCTGTAAGATCTTGGAGTATGAATGTATTTGAGCCTATCTTTTCAATGATCTGAAATGGTCCAAGCCACATTTTCTGAAATTTGGTATGCTTGCCTTTTTCTTCATGTGCCTTATCCCATTTTTAAACAAGATCACCAACTGAAAAAAAATTTGAGCTGGTAGAACTTGCATCAAAAGAAGTTTTTACAAGCTGTTGATGTTTTTTATGAACAATTTTAGCTTTATCTCTTTCTTCTTCTAGTTTAATGATTTGATCATATCTCAATTGAATGGATGAAGAAGGATTTGCTGAATATTTGAGTTTAAAACCTCTTTTAACTGCAAATTCTATTAAACTGTTTCCAGAAAAATAAGATGCATTATCAAAGACAAGAGCTTGAGGTACTCCAAACCTGGTTATGATAAATTGATCTATGAAATCAATAATTGCATCAGAATTGGCTACCTTCAAAGGGATTGCCTCTACCCATTTTGTAAAGTAATCGGTTGCAGTAAGAATGTACTTGTGCTGCTTGGAAGAATGAGGTACTATCTCACCAATAATGTCAAGCCCCCATTGTTCAAATGGTTGCTCAATATTTACTAGTTGCAAAGGAAACGCTGGTTTCCTTTGTCTTCCACTTGCAGTTTGACAAATTCTGCACTTCCTTACATAGTCATGTGTATTTTTAAAAAGGGTAGGCCAATAATAGCCAGCACGAATTATTTTGTGAGTTGTGGTATCACCTCCAAAATGACCTCCTGCTGGTCCATCATGCATCTCCTGCAAAACCTTTTCAGCTTTAGTCTTCTCAAGACATCTTAACAAAATTGAATCATAATTTTTTCTAAATAACACATTATCAATGATCTCATATTTAATAGCTTTTAATCTTAAAGCACGTTTTTTCTTATAGTTGAGATCAGAAGGAGCATACCCATTTTTCAAGTAATAGATAAGATCAACATACTGAGATTCAGAATCCGTAATACTTATCTGATTTACTTGAATATCTTGATTTGAATGTTCATTCTCTGGTATGTTATGAGCTCCTGCTAATAATCTGCAAAAACCTTGTCCTCTAACAATCTTAGCTGGTTTAATATCAACATCATATTCTTGTAAAGATGGTACCCAGTTAGCTCGTTTTTCTCCTACTTCTCTCTGAATTAATAATTGTCTCACTGTAGAGAATGGGACAATGATTTTTGTATGAGTTTTTAAGAGAAAAGGTCTGAAATGCTTGATTGATTTGAACACAGCAAAGGCTTGTTTTTCAACGTCGGAATAATTCAGTTCAGCTCCTTGCAGATTTGAACTAAAGAAAGAAATTGGTGCTTCAATTTTCTGATCATTGAGTTGTGTTAAAACAGCTGCATAGGATGTTTCTGTGGCTAAGGTATACAAAATAAAGTCTTTAGAAAAATCCGGAGTACTTAATGCCGGTGCATTAATGATTGCCTGTTTGATTGCCTCAAAGGCTTTTTTCTCTTTATGCCCCCATTTGAATACTGAATTCTTCTTGATCATATTTTGCATAGGTAAAACAATTAAAGAAAAATCAGGAATGAATCTTTTTACAAAATTGATCTGCCCAAGAAATGATTGCATGGATTTTTTGTTATGAGGTAAAGAAATATCAGAAATTTCTTTGACTCTATCTGGATCAATATATATACCATCTTTTGACACAACAAATCCTAAGAGTTTTCCTTCATCCAAAGCAAAGAAATATTTCTTTGGATTTAAGGAAATACCAAATCTTCTACATCTTTCAAATATTTGCTTTAGATCATGTAGATGATTGGTTCTCTTTTTTGAGAATATTGTTATGTCATCAAGGTAAACAACGACTGACTTATTGATCAGACCTTTAAATGCTATGTCCATGGCTCTTTGGAAAGTTGCTCCTGCGTTTATTAGACCAAAAGGCATTTTTTGATAAGCATAAGTTCCCCATTTTGTTCTAAAAGTTGTTTTCAATCTGTCATCTGGATGAACTAAAACTTGATTATAGCCTGAAAATCCATCAAGGAAGGACATAAGTTCAGAACCAGCTACCTTTTGAAGTATCTGTTCCATGGTTGGCAATGGGAAATTGTCTTTTAAACATGCCTTGTTTAAGTTTCTGAAATCAATACAGATTCTTATATCACCATTTTTCTTCCTTACAGGTACCATATTGGAAACCCAATTGGAGTGCCTGACAGGAAAAATGATTTTGGCTTTTAAAAGTTTATTAAGTTCTGATTTGATTTGAGCTTCAAAATTTGGATGAATTTTCCTTAGCTTTTGTTGAACAGGTTTAATATCAGGGAGCATTGGAATTGTGTGCTGAATAACCGAAGTATCATATGTTTTTAAATCATCATAATTCCAAGCGAAAACATTTTTATACTTGTTCAAGAGTTTAATGAAAGCATCCCTTTCCTCTGATGTTAATTTAAGTCCTAAATTAACATTTTGAGGTTTGGAATCAGAACCAAGATTCACTAATTCAAACTTCAAAGTGGAACTTTGAAGCTTGGTATTAGTGACTTTCTTGAATCTGTCTTTAATATCATATAAGTCCTCCAATTTAACAACAGATTTCGGAATGGGATTTTCATTACCTTTTGAAGAAATTTGTAAATCATGATCTTCTTCGTCAATAATTTGATCATCATATGATTTCTCTGAAGTCATGAAATTTAAAATATCTTGATCATGATAGAAAACTCTCCAATTTGTGACATTGTCTGGGACAGATGGACGAAAAATTAATTCTACAGAAAACCTATCAGGACTGCAGTCTTCAGCAGGTAGGAGTTTAGATGCAACATTAGCTAACAAGTCAGTCGATGTATTTTGATTCCTAGGAATAGGAGAAATATTAAATGCTAAAAAATGAGTGGTGAGATCTTGTACTAGGGTTTGATAGTGTTTAAGATGTCCTGAAAGGCAATGAATAGTATTCCTAACTTGTTTTATGACAATTTCGGAATCACCAAATACTTTCAAGTATTTAACATCTAACCCTATAGCTTTATAAATTCCTTGAACCAAGGCTTCATATTCTGCAGTATTGTTAGTACACTCAAATTCTAGCCTACATGACAGCATGGTTTTCTCTCCATCTGGATCGATTAAAATGCATCCTGCTCCAGCTCCATCACTAGACTTTGATCCATCAAAATATAATGACCAAAACAAAGATTTATCTATTATCTTATCTACAATTACTTCAGAAGTATTTACAATTCTGGACGAATCAGATTGTGAAAAATTTTCTACTTGAGAAACAAAAGTATTAACAGAAAACGGTGATTGGGGTGCTTTAAAGTTTCCAAGAAATGATTCAGCAGAATAACCTCCAAGAATATTGTTGTTGAATGCTACTGGTTCATTAGGTTGTTCAAATTCAGTAACAGTATGCCTCATATGTTTTTCTCGTTCAATTTTGATTTGATTTGGTTTCTCTTTGTAGGGAAGCCACATATGAAAATAATCAGTCGAGATATAACCATTGAGTTTTGCAGACCAGTCCCTACTTAAAACTAATCCATAGAATTCAGGAATATCAGCAATCAAAATATCAATTCTTTGGACAATTCTAGGATCGGAAGCTAATCTGATAGTTACCGAATTGATTTCCCCTACAACTTGAACTTTGGATCGATCTAATTGAAAAATATGTACTGCTGATTTCTGTGGTTCGATATTCAATTTGGCACACACAGAAGTAGGAATTATATTAGAGGAAGCTCCAAAATCAATCAAACAATTGTGCAGATTTTTATTGTACATCTCATAAGTCAAAAGAAAAGGAGGAGTTTGAGAATTTGACCTTTCCCCAATGAGTACAGTATCAGTAGCATCTACCTTATCTGGTGGCTTACCAGTTCCTCTTGCAGATTTTGCAACTACACCACTTGGTAAAGGAGTAATTGGTGTAGCATTTAATTCTTTCAATAACAACTTCTGCTGGTGTTTCAATTTGTTGAGTTCATGTAAGGAAATGTTGGCTTTGATCTTTTTCATGTCTTCAACAATGTTGTATTCCATAGGATCTGACACTACTAAAGTCTTTGTTGTTGATGTGGGAGGATTGAAAGAAGATGGCTGATTCTGAGTAGGTAGTGGAGAAGCTTTCTTTGCAGGGGATTTGTCTTTGATACTTGGAGTTGTGTTTTTCCTTTTAGGAGTTGTTTGTATAGGCTTGGCTGTAGATTTACTCCTAGTACTTACAGGCATAGCTTCTTGTTCTACTTCACTATCAGAATTAGAGAGAATAAAATCCCACATTCCATGTAATTCAGCGATTTCTTGATTTTCTTCTTCCTCATCTGATATTAAAGATGTATCTTCTTCTTCTTCTTCTTCCTCTGATTCTGCATTAGAGATTGCATTAGGGGGTTTAGATTCCATTTGGTTTCTTCTAAAATTTCGGAATGGTTTTTTGGTAGAAGTCTCAGCTACTTGTTTTTTAATTTCAACCATTTCATTCGACATGGTTTTAAGAACTTTCTGTAAACCTTCCATGTCATATGGATCTTTGGCCTTTTTCTTTAAATCATCTTTGAAGCTGACTTTCTTCAATTTTCTTTCCTCAAGAGCGTTTTTCTTTTCCAGAGAAGTAATTCGTTTTTCCACTGCAATAGCTTCTTTCATACTTTCAGCTAATGTAGGCTTTGCAGCTCTGTCTACGAAAATAGCTATGTTTGAGGGTAAGGAAGTTATGTACCATTCTATTCTGACTTGTTCACTTGGCTTGGAATCGGTGGGAATTTTATTCAAGAGCTTATTGAATCGGGAATTAAATTCTTTAATTGGTTCCTTGGGTTCTATTTTCAAATTTGAGAGATCATTGAGTAAAGTAGCTATTGATCGATCATCTCCAAATTTGGTTAAGAAATAATCTGAAAAAATATCCCAACTTGTTATAGATCCTGATGGTAATGAAAAATACCATGATCCTACTATTCCTTGAAGAGTATAAGGAAATAGTCTAACTACAACATCCTCCTGTGTAACTCCATTCAAATTAATAGCCAACATAAAGTTATTAATATGTTCTTCAGTTGGAATGTTAAGATCTGGGCTAATTTTGGAAGCCATTTTCCAGGATTATCTGGTAAATCATGTAAAGGTGCAGCCATATTGACTGCTCCTGGAGTAGCCCATGGTCTAGCCATTATCGGAACGACTATTGGAGGAGTAGTAGTAACTGGTGGTGTTTGAATAGAAGTTGTTGGAATAGATGATGTTTGAGGTGAATGAGGAGGAGGTAGTAATAAAGACTGAAGAGGTTGTGATGTTGAAGGTGATGATCCCTGGTGAACAATAATATGTAATGGGGAAGTGGGTGTTTGACTTCGCACTGGAGATGATGAGATGGAAGATGATGGAGAAAAGGTCTCACTATCAGAACCTTCAGTGTTCTTTTTTTCCTTTTTCCTTCGGGGTAAAGGTAACTCAGCTGGTTCAATGCCAAGTTTTTCGCTTTGAAGTCCGGTGAGATGATGAGGTAGGTGGAATTGCGAAGTCTGACTGCCTTGAGATACTTCAGATCTCTGAGGTGATATGGAAAAGCCTTGAAGTTTCTGGATGATAGACTGAACTTCAGGAGACTCCGGACTTAAATGTTCTGAAGTATGGTGTGATTGAGAAGTGATAGTTGATCCCTCTTCTTCTCGTTTGGACGCTGGTGAATCAGAATACAAATGGGAGGTCTGAGGGGAGGTGGAGGGTGATTTACTCTGAGAATGGTCTGTAGGTTTTGATTTACTCGCCATTCATAGTTGGCCCTCCTTCTAGCGCCAAAAATGTTGAAGCCTAGAAAATCTCTACTTCAAACATTGGGGAAAACCACCCGGTCGGGACCTTAAGACAGCTCCTTTTCCGTTTGGGATGGTGGCTCCGACTGGATTTAAAGGACCAGTTTCCTTATAACTATGTGGATTGGATGGGTGGAAATGGGAATAAATTAACAGAAATAAAATTATCTAATCTAAGCTAAATACTGATAAAGAAATACTAATATTAACCCGGGTAATTATATGTGAATACAACTTAAGATTGTTTCAATCTAATAATAACCATGAAAATGTATTATTAATCAAATTGAAATGTGTAGAAACGAATAAAGATAACTCTGTTTAAGAAATTAAACAGAGTTGTATTAGCATATTGCATTCATCATTATATACCATTCATATATGCTTATAAATGATAACATTTCAATTATACTCAGAAATGATATATAAAAGGAAATGTTATGAAAACCAAATATATAAATGATAGCAAATTCTTCAAACGAATACCATATAACAAAGAAAATCAACCGTGAACAGATAGAAATACCTCATTCATCTTGAAGACTGTCAAATGAAATGTGATACTCTGATCTAGTAACTCCGATGTAAAATTAAATCCAAAGGTACAGAAATGCAACACTTCAAAGATAATTTTAGCACAAAAATCACCAGATGTGATCCTTCATAAAATATAATAAGGAGTGGAGTACAGAAATGTTAGCTCCAAGTCCAAAAAATATTACAACTTCAGATCCCTCTCTAAATGCATGAGAGGGATTTAAATAAGAAATTACATAACAAAATCCTACTACTACTGCTACAATCTATCAAATTAAAAACTGAAAGGCTATCTTGAATGAAACTGATTCATTGATTCTCTCTCTCGCTTGATGAAGCCAAGTTACAAATCTTCAACATATCTTGGAGTCTCGGTGGATGACTCATCTCGGAATGCAACTGTCCATCATAGGTGGCATCAGAAAATTCTGGAATTAAACAATCAACGGCATTTGAAAGGAATTTGATAGCCATTTTTTTATTGTTTGGTTTGATTAAATGAGTCCACATACTGTCCCAGGATATGGTTTGGAGTTTGTTGATTTGTTGACTTTTCTTCTCCATTTCTTCTCTCCATCTGTTTTTAGTCTCTTTTACTTTTGGCAAACTGCCAGGAACACAGTCTGCAATGAGATTGATTGAGTATAAGCTGTCATTTATGAATTGTGTGATATTATTCATCATATTCCTGGCCCTTGATATTGCTCTCTCAGCTTTCATTATTTGATGTTCCCATTCTGTAAATAAGATTTCTTTGTGTTTTTCCTCTATTCTAGGAAGATTGGCTTGTTTTCCCTTTTCTTTGTCTTGCCAATTGAGAAATTCGGAAATATTTTCATCAGCATCATCTATTTCTTGTCTGAGAGTAATAACATTTTGGATCAAAGATGAAGTAATATCACAAAAAGGTTCTGCCTGTGACAGCTTTGCACAAAATTCATTCAATTGCTGAGACAATAGTTTATTAGCCTCAAGGGCTTCTGTTTTGAATTCATTTAACTTCAGGAAATCTTTAAACTTATCCAAAGTTGCTTGAAATTCCTTTTCTTGAATCGTTTTTGCATTTTTCTCATTTTGTAACAGACTTTGTAACTTAGAAATTTCTTCATTTAGTTGTTGTTGTTTGCCCAAAAGCTGTTCATCAACTTTCTTCTTTTCTTCAGCAAGTTGTTTTTCCAACTCTTCGGACCTGAGTGTCTGATTTTGCAATTGTTGTTGCAATTGGGTAATTTGTTGCTGACTTTCCTTAGCTTGCTCTTCAAGTGAAGTTATGTGGAGATCTTTCTGAGTTATCAGCTGAGAAACTTCTACAGCTTTATCAACTGTCGCAGCACTATAAGCTCCTGCATACTGGGATAATTTTGTGAGGCCTTCAGATGGATTCACCTCATTGTTTTTGTAAATAATATTCATAAACTCCTCTGTTGGAGTAGAAAATATGTCCTGTTCTGTCTTCCTTCTTTTCCTTTGTCTTCTAACAACAGCCTTATGTTTGGGGCTGTAAAATACATCTAAAGGAGGGATCTCCTCGACCTTCAATACAATCTGCCCTGTCGGATGTTCAAGAATGATTTCAACATCCTGCTCTATTTGTTCTTTATCTTTATCTTGCAATCCCAGCTGTTGAGCGAATTGATCATATTGTTTTAATAACTGAGAAGAAACATTAAGATCAGCAGAAACTATAATCTCCTTAGTTGTTTCTTTTCCTTTTTCTGTATCTATGTTCTGCTCAGTGCTTTTGCCATCCGATCCACCTTTTTGATTATGTCACTATCCTTGGAAGACTCGATCGCATTTTGATTCGACTATCGTGCTTTTCAATAGCGACCACCTTTTTTTATATGTCCTTATGCTTAACTACGATTGTGTAATGACTTTTCCAGTAGATGTTTCTACTAGCGTTTTGCTGGATGTACCTTCTGTCTCTGACCCTTGTGTTGGAATTCTTAATTGGTCCAGAGGAAATCTTAACAATCTCTGGCTTCTGAATAACAAAAATTTATTCATTTCCTCCTTTTGAAATTTAGACTTGGCTAAGTCGTAAATTTGAGGGAAATTATCCAAAGAAACAAACAAATCATCAAACGGATCTGGCTCATGCTCAAATCGAGCAATTGAAACTGAAGCAGTAACATTAAATGCTATCTGTCTTGGATCATATTGTCTTCCAAGAATGGTTGCAAATTTACAACCTTTTATCTTGGAGACTTCTTTTTCAGCATGCTTGAAATCATTTAAGGTAAACTGACCAAAATTGAGTGGGAATTGAGGCCACATTCTCTTCTTACTGTTATTCAAAGACCTAGATATTCCTTCAACTGTTAATTGATAGGAAATTTCTTGAGCAAGAAGTTTGTCTGGAACAAAAAGAGGAAGAACATGTGGTTCCACAATACTACCAAAAACCCTGATGTATGTAAATTTCTCCTCCCCAAACCAATCTCCTATAGCAGACAAGTTGGCCTTAGCTTTTTCAGAGAATCTAGGAGGAAAGCGATTAAAAATGGTTTTGAAAACAGGGATAAGGAAACCATGGCAGATTCTATATACATTATCTTGGAAATGAACCTTCCAAAGTAGTTTATGATAAATATGAATTGGGGTAGGGTCTTTGGGAGTCCATTTCCATCCAAATAAGGGAAACTCGGAATTGAAACAAAGAGCATCAAGAATATAGGCACAAAAGAAAAAAGGAGTGGAATTTCCAGTGGTTTTTTCTTGTCTGTACTCAAGTATCCTATTGGCCATTCTATCAAAAAGAATAACAGCCCAGTCCATGATATCGGAATTGACAGCAGCTAGGATTAATGGGACCATTTGTATAGAAAACCTAGCTGAATTATCATTTCCAAATAATCTACACATCATGGCAGCGGCATAGCAATACGGAGGTAAAAGGGATTCTACAGAATACATACCGGACGCTTCATTTCGGTGCTTCTCTGGATTTTTCTTCCAATCTCTGATGGGGTCAGACTGGACTTTGTTATTATCAGCAAAGTCTTTGATAAACTCCTTGTTATACACCTTCTGTGGGTCTGGAAGGTGATACATTGCCTTTAAATCTTCTGCTTTGAACGAGCCAAAAGACACTCCAGATGCTGAGACAAACGTTCTGTCTTGAATCTTCACACTGTCAATAACCCATCGAACTGCATCATAATAAGGCATGATGCTTGCTCTGGCTGCAATTCGATGCAAAAATGAATTTGCAAGTGATTTTTCAGTGATCTCAGAGTCTGAATCTGAGCTATCTTCGTCTGGAACCGATACCTTTTCCACTGTAACCTTGGGGTTTTCTCTTTCTAATAGGTTGTAGACTCCTTCCCACGTCATATTCCCAAGCTCCTGGCATGATGTATCTGTGACTAATCTTAGTTTTGTGGGCTTTTCTTTTGAAACCGTAGGAGTCTCAACAAACTTAACTGGAACAACAGTCTTGCCTCTTCTCGCTCTCTTCGACATTTCTTCGTTTGCTATTGCTTCCCTTTGTCTGTGAATGAACAGGCTTAGTGTTCTTCGGCTCTGAAAGACAATAAACTCTCAGTCGTGACAAACAAGTAACTCAAACGGGATGATTTATGAATTTATGATTTTTATTTATTTGTTTCGTATACCGCGTAAATGCTCCTTTTGGGTCACACTCACGTATTAAAAACCAAATCATTAACAATATTCATTCGATTTGTTATTGAATGCCCTCGTACCAATAGAGATTTGGTGCTTGTGAAATATTAAAATATTCATCCATTCTGAACTTTTCGCATGCAATAAATGACATTTATGAATCGCATCGAGAGTTTTCGAATGGCACGTAAAGATCACAATACGTTTTTCTCGATTGGTCGATTCCGATTGAAAACTTTTCCGATCTCTAATGGTGGGGTCTACCATATAAGACTTTGAACAAATGTTTGATTTTTCTTTTGAAAGCGTTTATTGTAATAACGCGCGTCGGATCGGGGAATTTTAATTACACGTAAAGAGTTTATTAAAGATTATTCCGATTATTCGATTGCGACTGGCCGCATCACATCGGAAGTTATACAAACGAACAAATTAAACTCTTAGTGATTTGAAGATTTCCGATCGAACTAATCGCATCGAAGGATTTGAAATAAGTATATGAAACTTCTTTTAAGGATTATCTCCGATTCTCCGATTGCGATTGGACTTTTAAACTTGATTTGTTACTTATGATAAGGCCTTCTATATTGGATCGGATCGTAAGTTTTGAATGTTGAATTTATCTAGTGAACACAAGATGAGTTTTTCCAAAACAATGAATCTTTATTTCCAAGTCTTCTATTTCTATAAAAAGGGAAAGGGACCCTTTTTCTAAATGAATTTTATTTCTAAAATTTTTAAGAAAAAGGGAGGGTTGTTGTACAGTACAACACCATCACATCATCTTTAAGAGAAAATTCAAAGGTTCAAGCAGTGGAAGATCACATCGAGCATCAGCAAGAAGTTCTCCAACTCTTAAAGGATAACCTAAATTTGGCACAAAATCGAATGAAACAACAGGCAGATCAACATCACAACAAGAGAAGTTTTGATATAGGAGACTGGGTATTTTTATGGCTACAACCATACAAACAAATGTCCCTCAAGCAAGCTAAGAATGATAATAAATTATCACCAAAGTACCATGGCCCTTACAAGGTGTTGCAAAATATTGGTACTATGGCATACAAATTGGAGCTTCCTGCTTCTTCACGAGTGCATTCAGTTTTCCATGTTTCATGCTTAAAGAAGGTTATAGGTGAAAATCTTCCAGTTCAAACAATATTTCCAGAAATTGATGAGGAAAGAAAAATCATATTGGAACCTGAAACGGTCACAGAAACAAGAACTCGACAGCTATGGAATCGATCAATTTCAGAGTATCTCATCAAGTGGAAGAACTTACCCACTGAAGATTCTACATGGGAGGATGAGAATTTTATATAGAAGCACCCAGAGCTACTCAAGCGCTGAGGACAACACTTTTTTGAAGGAGAGGGGCATTTTAGGTCCCTATATTACTAGTATAGTCCCTTATTGTTGTTAGTGGAACCCCCTTATTGTTATTATTGTACCCCTGTAACCCCCATATTGTTATTATTGTGCTCTTAAATTATTATTGTTAGGTCAGCTAGGATTACATTGTGGCCCCACTAGGATTACATTGTGGCCCCATGGACTCCTATATATAGAAAGGAGGTTTTGTAATTTGAATCATCCAAGAATTGTTCATTTATGTAATGTATTGGAGGTTTCCCCCTCGAAGTGGCTTATTTATAAGGCGTTGATATCTCTTTTATTTTATTTTTGGAGCTGGTTTCACAACATATTCTCCATAAGCACTGCAAGAGAATTAATATATTTGAGAACCAAGATATATAATATGAAGGTATCAAAGGAAGAAGGGATAGCCTCATATCTTATGAGGGTGTCAGAAATACGAGACCAACTGCAAGGGTTGGGGGAATAATGTCTGACAAAGAGATTGCCATCGTGGTGCTTAATGCACTATCTGAAGAATGGGGCAACTTCGTATCAAACATCTATGGAAAGAAAGAATCCACCCCAATCAATGAACTCTTAGGTCATTTTGTAATGATTGAAGAATCCAGGTTGAAGGATAAAAGTGATGTAGGACCAAGCGAACAAGTCCAAGAATTTGTTTTCATGGCTAGGAGAAAAGGAAAGTTTGGAAAGTTTGGTCCTCAGGTAATAATAATAATAATAAATATTGATATGTCAAAGATCCAATGTTATGGTTGTCAGTAATATGGGCATTTCAAGAGAGATTGTTTGAAACTCAAGAAGGACAACAAGAAACAAGAGAAAGGAATGAATATCATGTCACTGAAGAAGTGGAAGAACCTGAGAAGAAGAAATCAAAGAAGGAGAAAGTGAAAGATCTCTATTATGACTGAGATAATCTCCTTCACATTGTTCTTTTCATTTTTTGTGAAAGATAGCTATCATGGTAGAAATCATTGTAAGCATGATAGGATGCATCACATTAAGAGATGGCATCATTTTAGAAGCATGTGATTGAAGCAAGAGCTGACGAAATCATTATAGCAGCTTGAAAGGATAGCTAAAGTAAAAGTCTACATTGTTGTAGCAGCCATAATGATAGTAGCTCATATTGAAGTAGTAATATGATTGGAATAAAGTCATCTAGCATAGAAATAAATATCATATATCATCTATATGAAGGAGCATTTGCAGGATAAGGATAATCAAGATCCTCTATTGTAATCTTCAATAGAAGTTTCACCTCTACTTGGAAGAAGTGTCTTGTTGATGGTCTGCATTCCACCTTGTGAGGGATCTTTTGTTTAGAAGGATGATGGTATGGTGAAAAAAGAGTGCAGCATGTCAATCAAGAAAAGGAATTTGTCGAAGGAAGTCTAGATGACCAATAGGAGAAAAGAGGTATGTATTCATGCATTTGATAGATTAATTCATGTCATCATATAGTTGCAGATAGCGTGGGTTAATGATCTATCTCATGAGCATGATATAAAAAGAAGGATCTCTTTCTTTATAAAGATGCATCAAGGCATATACCTTGAACTAGTTCACATATTGATAAAATGAGGTCAACATAATATGTCCTCATATGGAATATGAGGTAGTTGACAAGATGAAGGAACTATGTATGGAATTTCTTGGAGAACAATATGTGAAGAAAGGAAGGAGAGTCCATGAAAGATGCAACTATGGTCATGTAATATAAGATAAGTGATCAACATCCAATGACAAAGAATTAGCTATGATATATCCATAGAAAATATATGAATACTTTGATAAATTTTGTCAAGAAAAGAGACCCTTGACATTGAAAGTCTTGGAGATATATTTATGAATGTGTAGGATGTTGATATTGCAAGAAGTAGATGTCATGATGAAAGGCCATCACAAAATTTAACTTTGATTTGATGTTCATTTTTTTATTCTTGAACAACATTTGGATGGGTTGATACAAGGCTACCAAAAGAGGTTGTATATGTCACCTACAACTAACACTCATGTGGTTAAATGGAATATCCTGAAGGAAACATGACTTGGAAGTGATAGTTGTATGAAGAAAAGTCAGATGTGGACTGAAAGATCACTTTTTGATGAAAATAAGGATGGCATGACTATTGGTTCAATCCTATGGATCATTGAGGGAAAGTGATGGATGGTTGATGCCCTACGAAGAACTAGAAGATGAAGGCTCCACTATGAATAAGATTAAGTTCATGACATCAAAAGGAGGAGCCCAACTAGCAGTTGATAATACCATGATCTCCACCAAAAATTTGTTTTGAATAAGTCCCTAGTTAAGAGGGAGCTTGGGTTCATTCCTTTTATAGGAATGAGTTGGTCCTCCTTGGTTAAGAGGGAGTGACAAATATGGTTATCTACTTCATGTGTCATGCACTAAACCAAGACTAATAGTCATAAGTCTTATTGAAGGCCATGAGGAGAGATAGATACATCATTCTTGTCTTCATATTGTGAAGAAATAAAGGAGGAATGGGTAAGCATCTGAAAGTGATTTTGATACTCTTCGAGGATGAGGTAGGGCATCCAAGATAAGAGTAGTCGAAGAGGAAAATTCGTTGAGAGTATTATTCCAAGATAGGAATTGTCCTAAAAGGACATACCCTATGAACACCTGGGTGGGGTATGTATCTTATGAGACAATGATGATGGTGTTTGTGATTCATTGGTCTTGCCAACATTGTGCTCTGATCTTGTGGAGATATAGAGTTTTTAGTCAAGGCTTTGTTATGTGACAATGTTGGTTGGTATGATAAGATGCTCTGGTATAAGTTGATAAGATAGCTTATGAGATGGCTTACCAATCTGACTCTTCTTATGAGAATTATTCAGTTTGATAATGTCCAAGTACCTTGTATGGATAATGAATACCTCCATAGTTAAGAGGGAGTGTTGAAATATGTAATTAGGTCAGGTCTTCATAATTATTTATGTAATCATGATTTTATGTATTTATTGAAAATATAACAATAAATTTATTATTTTCATTCTTGAGGCATGGGTTTCATGCCCAAGGGAAATTCATTTTTAGGTCAAGCACCCATTGAGTGCTTCTAGGGCTTGTCATCTAGTATATAAGTCAATTGAGTCATTGTCGTGTATTGAAGACCCATTTGGGAATGATACATATTGTAAAGAGAATTTATTTGAGTCAAATTAGAGTAAAAAAACCTCCAAGACCGTGTCAGGGTGCCTCAAGCAAGTCGGCCTACATGAAAGATCAAGTCTGCCTCATGAAGCAATTCGTACCCCTGGCAAGCCTATGTATAAGAAGGAACTTGGCCTCATTTGGATAGAACACAAGCAAGTTCGATCTCCTCAATAAAGAAGCTGGAAAATGACGAAAATCAAGGATAAGAAGAAGAAACTCAAGATCAAAGTTTTGGATCTCTCTCTCTCTCTCTCTCTCTCTCTTGTGTTAGGGTATCTAAAGTTTTTGGGAAAGCCTAGTTGCTGGAAAATTGTTGCGTAAGTTGATGTGTAGGAAAATTGTTGGGCAAGTCGAGTTGCTGGAAATTTGTTGGGCAAGTTGAAGTGTTGGAAAGTTGTTGGGCAAGTTGAAGTTGCAGAAGAAATTATTGGGATCAAAGTTGATAAAGAAGTTGGGGTCGAAATTGCTGGAAGGAAAGCTCATCAAGGAGAAAGGTTGACTTGGTCTTAAAGCGGTCTTTGTCAAGGATGTTAGGTCTTGGAATTCATCATTTCTAGATTCTATAAGAAGAGAAGAATTCTTGTGGGTTTTCCTCTCAAGAGGAGAGGTTTTGGCCCTGGCTAATCGTTTACATATTGTGTCATCTTGTATCATTGTTCTTTATTATTTGGTATTTTTTTATGATAAGAACACTAAATATAATCAAGAGAAAGAAGAATCTAATTAAGTTAAGTAAAAACACATCACAAGCAGTTATCAAAGTAAGAGAAATCACCTAATCTAGATGCCCTAGATTTCTCAATGCGATGCTCCATCATTTGTCAATTTTCCATTTGGGGATAGCAAGGCTCCAAAAGCCAAAGATTGGATACAAGAGAGCCAGGACATCCTTTGGGGCCCTTGAGGAGAATCTGGAAACTGCCCAGAACTAGCAGAAGATGTATGTAGATAGGCACAAAGTAGAGTGCAAGGTTGAGGTGGGAGACTTAGTTTTCCTAATATTGCAGTCATATAGACAGTCTTCACTCAAGGCATGTGGTGCGAAGAAACTAAAACCAAGATTTTATGAGCCTTACAAAATGATCAGACAGATTAGTGAAGTAGAATATCAGCTAGAGCTGCCATAGGGAAGCAAAATCCACAATGTCTTCCATGTATCATGCCTTGAGAAGCCAATTGGTCAACAAGTTACTACTTTAGCTGAGCTACCTCCATTGGACGAGGAGGGATAGTTAGTGTTGATTCCGGAATCTATCATGGTTGTCCAACAGAGGAGAATGAGGGGGGAAGTGATCTCAAAATATCTCATTAGGTGGAAGGATTTTCCTGAAGAGGACGCCACGTGGAAAGGAGAACAAATCTTGTAGCACCTAACTTGAAATTGCTTGAGGACAAGAAATGTCGGGAATGGGGAGCTCTAATGTCCTCTTCAAATAAAATTGTCCAATGGAGGACGTAGCAGCCTATTTAACCTCATAGGCTATAGTCATTTGTAAAGGGGAAACCATTATTTGATGTTACTTAGGTAACATTAAATAACAATAGTTAATTTGGGGCAAATGGAGAGAAGCGTATTAGCCACTCAAAATTAATTTAGGAAGGAAAAACTCCAAAAGGAATCTATAAAAGGGAGAGAGGAGATTCATTGTGGGCATCATGGTTTTGGTTATCTTTCTAATTTTGGGCTGAGGCTCTTAGAGGGTTTTAATACCCTTTTTTTTCTTATTGGTTTCGCTGGTGAAAGAATCTACCTTAGCCCATCCTCCTACATCTCTGGCTACAAGACTGAATTCTAGCTGAGCTTCATTCTCTGAGGCAGTAAAATTGTTAGGGCTTACCTTTCTATGGCAGTGAGTTACCTTTCCTGCGTAGTAGAGTCTTCCTAAGGCTACGGTTGATCTTCTAGGGTAGCGAAGGCCCTCCTGGAGACAGCGGACTTGCTTATTGTGGCAGCAAATGGATTTCTCTGGCAGCGAGACATTTATGGGGCACCTGAAGGTTGTTTCTTGAGGAAGTAAGACTAGACTAATTGAATTTGATTCAACGAGTTATCTCCTGAGTCAAGTGGAGGTTGTTTCCTGAGGCATCAAGGCTGGAACCAAACCTGATAGGTAGTGGATTATTGTTTTGAGGCAGCAAGGAGGTTGGAACTCCATTCTCTGTGGCAGCGAGGTTGGAGACTCCTTTTTGAGACAACAAAGGGAGTATCTAAGGCTGTGGGAGACACATGCAGGCCTTCCTGAGGTAGAGGACATATGGGAATCAATCCCCTGTAAAAGCGGAAGACCAAAAGATTATTTCTAAGTCTGCAGGTAGCATAAAAGGATACACATTGGGGTTGCAAGAGTTTAAGGGGTGTTGGCTGATTGAGGTCTGAAGCAGTCAAGCCAATCAACAGTGTAGAGCAACCAGCAAGAACGGTTGGTGTGATTTGTGACAGCAGGACTGAGATAGATCTCTAAGTATGTTTATGATGTTATCCGTGGAGCTTGTAAGTCTGCAAGTACTTATCGAATCAGCCCTAATTTATCATGGTTGTTTATAGAATCAGTTGATTTCTTAAATTCTTCACTATACTACTGTGTATCCAATTATGAGAATTGTTGTTTCATAGATTAGTGAGTACTGTAACGTTGTTACAAAACACAATTTTTTCTTGTATTCATTAAAAACACTAGCTCATAATTAATCTTCCAAAGAGGGACATCACAACACCAAGAGGGGCTAAAATAAACATGTGTCTCAAGTGTCTAGGAAACTTTGCATATTTATAGTGAAGAATGATTCTGCAACACCATGGCACTAAAATGTATTGCAGTAGACATTGCTTTTGTTCATGAGCTATCACTGACTTGATGTCAAACGCAACATTGTTAGTCTCACGAGTATAGTCAATCAAGACCAAAAGTTGCATGAACGTGTTCTACGTATAGGTATTAACAAATACAAAATATGTAACAGGTATTGGTTCAATTGAATCACCGTAAAAGTGGGCCCCACAGTAGAAGTGTCTGCTGCTGGTGAATGTAAAAATAATGATCAATGAACTTGTTGCGGTGCTTGTGGAGATGGAATTGCCTGCTTGGAAACATGTTTTCAGGAATTTGTTGAAGATCGGTAATTAATCATTCGATCATAGTGTTTATTTACCACAAAATCCAAGTAAAACGCATTTTTGGTTGCAACATTTTTGCATGAAACTCCAATTATTTTTGGCATTGATATTGCAACTTGTCAACAGGTTTCATGGTGGCATTAGAATGATATTGTTGAAGCATTAAGTTTGTTGTGCTCTGGTAGGAATCCATAATAACGGTTTGTGAAAATTACAAGAAAAACATGCTTGGGAAAACAATAAAAAAATACCAGCTAAAAGTTCATCGAACAGTTGTTAACGGTACAAACAAGAGGCCAAAATTTGCAGAATCTATGAACAAAAAATAACAAAAGTTGTGTATATGTAAAAAAAGAGTTGAAAATATGTAAACCATCACATGTAGACCCAACGCAGAGGTAAACTCTGAAAGGAATCAAGAGTCATGGAATGAGCCTAACTGCGAAGATTGTCTTTGAAAATGAACCAGACTCAAAATGAGGCTTTGGTACCAATTTCATACGAGCAGACTTAACAAAAACTAAGTGCATAAGAAAATGTCGGAGGGGAGATTACAGGCAGGTTCTCATTGTCAACTCTTCTCCATCATCCCCATTACACAAGAGTACGTGAGTACATATTTATAATTCCTATTCCTAAATAATGTACTACTCGTGATTTAATGATGAAAGTAATTATTTCACATGTTAGCTGAAAAAAACAAGCTTTCTCACATAAAGATTCCAAAAAATAATTGATCTGATCTACTAATAGATAGAAAATATACAAAATTATCTTGAACATATCTGTCTCATGATGATGATACAATAGTCAAGTAAATTATTAATGATAAAAATTATGTTTTGCTATATGTTCTTATTTAGTCAATTTAATGTCTTAAATTGCTATCATAAATTATAGACTGAGGTTACTAATCTGATGAAGTAAGGTGCACTATATATGCTTAAATTGTCTTCTTTCTTACTTAGTTGTGTATTATATATATTGTTTTGCAGGGGTTTCTATTTTATGCCTAAATTTAAGAACTGAAATTGATGTAAGGAATGAAATCTAAGCTTCTAAATGAAATCTTTAAATGCTAGGGAACAACTAAATATAAGGGAAATTTAATGATGAAAACTTAATCTTAAAGAAAGAAGAAAAGGAAATTTTATTTTTACTCTAAGAAAAAAGAATTGATTTAGAAATTACTCTTAATGAAATTAATGAAGTATAAAATCTAAAACAAAGAAGAAAAAGAAATGTTAATTAACCAATTTAATTTGGATAAAAATAAATCAAACTTTGGATGGTTAAAATATGAGCTATGTTGGACTTATTCTAGGCTGGCAAAACATCTATGAAAAATATTTAATTAAACTGATTCTTCATTTAAACAAAGCACTATTCTAAATCTGATTGAATTATATTGATCTTTAAATGATGTTCTATCTATCAACATGACAAAATGAAACCATATTCTACCTTATCCATTGAAAGCATTAATTTTGTAGTCATTCCTAAAGACAACCTTGAGTTGCAAGAAACCAGTGCCTAGGACATCTTAAGAATAGGAGGTCTAATCGGATTATCTTATGTTCTGGGGGACCTCCCTGGATATAACCTTTGTGAGATTTACTTTTTTTGAGGTTCTAGATGACCATGGGAGCAGAGAAATAGTGTTAACTCTAATTGTATGATGGAGATAACTCAGAATGGGCATGAGGCCGTTATGAAGCTCAATTGTTGTAAAAGGGTCAAATATGAAACTAGTGAACAGATCTTAGAGATAAAAGAGGGTGAGCGCTTGGATGAATGGGAGGAGGCAAGTCGGAGTGAGGCAGGCTTGCAGAGATGTAAGAATCTGCCCTTCACAGACTTAAGAAGAAAGCGGTCGTGATACAATTTATGGAACAGAAATCCTATGTCGAGCCTAATTAAGGTAACAAAATGACTATATTATGAGTACCATCTCCAGGTAAATTCATTTATTAACCATTAGCGACCACCATTCCGAACACATGATAATTGAAGAAACATATGGCAAAACTGAATAAGAAGATTAAACAAATACACAGAAGAAGCATACATACTACTCAAAAGTCCAGTAGGAATCCATTTTCAACAAATCGTTATTACATTATCTTCTCAAAACAACTCTTCCAGATATGCATTGAGAGTTTATCCCAAAAATTATAAATGTGCTATACAAAATATGATCTCAGAACTTCCAGGGAAATCAGAACCTTTATTTCTTCACTAAGTTGCCTCTTTATAGTTTTTACATTAGAGCTCGTCCATCAGATATTTTCCCTGACGGATATTCTTTCTTGATCTTACGGTTTCCAATCCAATTAAAAAATGATGCGATATAACAGCATCGTATCAAAGGCACTATTATTTTGACATTGATTACAACATAAACATAACATTTAAATAGTACTTAGGGTGAAATCGAGCTTTCACCCGATTTTACAACACAATTGAAAATGAAACATAAAAGAAAACAAAAGGCCGCATGGCCCTGATCATGATATCATTAACAGTTACGATGAGGAGTTGAGGAGCCCCCCAATCTATGTGGTTGAGCTGAAGAAGCAGAAGATCCGGACGGGCGAGGTGACAGCTACTGCGAGGTGGAAGGAGATGGAGTATGTGCATTCATAGCACCTTTGCCAAATGACATCTGCAAGTAGAGGTGATACACTAAAGAACTCGAACAAAGTTTGAAGCTGAGTAAGCTCAGAGTAATAAAGGTGGGTAATGAAAAATCTCTTGACCTGGGCAAGGAGAAATAATTCCTTGCGTAACGCTGCCACCAAAGTATCTGCCTTCAGACAGGAGGTCTTCTCCAATGCTAAATCTGCCTTACACTTGATTACGGTCATCTTCTGATCATAAGTGACTAAGGGAAGCAATGCCCCCAACTGATCCCAGCATGGGGGAAGGTTGGCCTCCACTAAATTAAGCCATTCCCGGTCGAACATCTCCACTCACTTTTTCATGACTGCTAAATATCCCAGAGCTCTTACGCGTGCATCTTCTTTCTGGATCATCTTAGTAACCTCCATGATGGTTTTGAACCAGTCGACCACTCCACGCATGTGTAGCTCTTCAGATGGGTGTTCATTGATATACTTGATGTACCTTTTTGCTATTGTTTCCTTTTCGTCTCCTTCCCTGTGACTGGACTCCAGTTGTACTTTATAGTCTTTGATGACGTTCTTCTTATCATTGGCAAGTGTGATGAGCTCCCAATTCTCTTTCACTTCTGCTATGATCTATGTCAAGACTATCTTCTTGGCTTCCACCAATGACATATTTCCTTTAATCTGCGCCTTCAATTCCTTTATTGACTTCTCATGTCCCTGGGCCTCCTTCTGAAGGTTCTCTACCTCTTTCTGGAGGGATGAGACTGTATTCTGGTTTTCTCAGTAGGTCGTCTTGGCTTCGTCCAAGAGTCGCTGAGTGGTATGTGTCTCATCCTCGGACATATTTAGGTCTGCCAAAGCCTTGGTTAGCTATTCTGGAAGACTTTGAGGATCCTCTCGTACCTGCACAAAACACATATGATTACCATGATCCCGTTGCAGCTCAGACAATTTCTCCTTCAATCTTGCATTCTCTTCCTCCTTCTGAGAAAGCGCCTCTTCTTTCTGAGCAAGAGACTCCTCTTTCAGAGCAATAGCCTTAGAAAGGGACTCTTTTTCCTTCTCAACATTGGCTAGCTCCTCCGTTTAGATGTGTTCTGAATGAGGGATGTTCAGTTTGCATTGCCTCTCTTGCACCTCCAACCCATTTTTGCTTAGAAGAGCTTGTATTACTGAGTTGGGATCGATTCCCTTACCTCTTATCATCCTTTTGCAATCCTCTAGTTGTGTAGCAAGGGCTTTAGCATTTTCTCTTTCCCTTTGTTGAGTGATCTTCATCTAAGCCAATCTCCTTTCTGCTTTCTCCAAGGCGATGGTATGCTTTAGCACTTCAGTTTGCAACATGTCCTCAACGGACTTGTCCAAATTTAACTTATCGGGCAAAGGGATGGAATCCAAATTAAGAATTATTTCCAAGGCTTTTTACTTGGATCCTAGAGGTAGGGGATGGGAGGATGAATGATGGGCAGCAAAAATGAGCTGGTATTTTTCCACGACTAAGGCTAAAGTGAGCCTAGTATGATGCTTGTCTATGAACTAAGACAATTTTTCTCTCAGTTTCTCTCTCGCATATTGATTCTTGGCCTCAATATTCTCTCGTGTCTCTTCTTTACCCAACATGACAGCTTGTGAAAATTCTGAAGGTGCCGAAGAAGAAGCGGAATCATATGAAAGTTGAAAGCCTGGTCTGTCTTTGTCATAACCTATGATCAGTGAGGATTCATCCTCATGAATCTTGGTGTCTTGTTCCCTCAGACCTTCGGTTCTCTGTCTCTTGCTGAGACGGTCTTCCTCATCCTTGTCCATGGGTCCGTGGTCAGTCTGAAAATTTTTCTATTCCAGAATCTCTACGTCGCCATGTGCATTGTCTCCTTTTCCTTCGTCAATTGGGTATTCGGCCTCCATCTCTGTATCCAAAGGCCATTAATCACATTTAGCTTTCCATTCAATTAGAGGCCTAGGTTCATGTTCATACGTTGAGGACTTAATATTCTTCTTTCGATGTGTGATAAATCCTTTAGGATCATAGTGCCACGCATCTCCCCGTGGGAAATTTATATTCCGTAACATCCCTTCCACAAAGGGGAGTGTGTGCCTTGAATTGACAGTGAAAGGACCTACAACATTTGGGAGCCTGAAGATATATCCCTTCTTTGTGGGCACGAAGTGGGCTTGGTCGGCACTCAGGACTTGGCAGATGAACTCCAGGGTGAAAATCCTCATGGACAGAAACATCAGAAGGCGGTAAGGAGGCACTTTGGCACCATAAACCCTGATCTCGATATGATCCTCAAACAAGTACCAATCCCCGGTACAATCTATTTCACTGAACTGGAGCCACTCATTTTTCTCAGGAAAAATTCTAGGTGGGGAGCTGTCATCTATGATTGTGTAAGCCCTGGACATAAAATCCGTGACAAATTTCGCATATCCCTTCCCCTCTGGGTGTTGGCGAACTGCCTGAGTCCATTTGAGGACAAATTTGGGTTCATTGTTTCTCATGTAGAACCTTTCCAAGCCTAAACCTTTGAACTTGTCTGCATGTGTGAACAGGAATAGGTAGAACACCAAGGAGAAATATCTTAAGGAACAAAAGGATGACATATCTTAGAACTGGGATTTTATAGTTGAGGCCAGGAAGGTGGGAATATCTAGTAGAATCTCGTGTTTCATCATGAGCCATAGAAACCCTAGACCCTCTTTCGTTACCCTATCAGCATTCTCTAACCCCGTCATTCCTGATATGACCGCTCAGATATGCTATATGGTGTTTTGAAATAGAGACAGCGGAATAGCTTCTGTAGGCAGGAATTGGTAATGAGTTTGAGGAAATCGCTCTGATTCTCCAAGGTAATTTCAAAAAGTGGCAAGAGAGAGTGACCAGTGAATTCCACACAGTCTTGGTCAGAGGGGTAGCATATGGCCTTTCTGATGAGCTAAGGAGTGATCTCGACAATCTTGACCCCCTAAAATTTTCTACATGTGTGAATAGGAATAGGTAGAACGCCAGGGAGAAATATGTGAAGGAACAAAAGGATGAAATATCTTGGAACTGGGCTTTGATAGTCGAGGCCAGGAAGGTGGGTATATCTAGTAGAATCTTGTGTTGCATCATGAGCCATAGAAACCCTAGACCCTCTTTCATTACCCTATTGGCATTCTCTTTCCCAATCATTCCTAAGATGACTGCTAAGATAGGTTGTATGGTGTCATGAAATAGAGACAGCGGAACAGCTTCTGTAGGAGGGAGAGAAAATAGTCAGGAATCAGTAATGAGTTCGAGGAAACTGCTCTTCTTCTCCAGGGTAAGTTTGAAAAGTGGCAGGAGAGAGTGACATCGGTGAATCCACATAGTCTTGGTCAGAGGGGTAGCATAGGGCCTTTCTGATGAGTTGAGGAGTGATCTCGATAATCTTGACCCCATGAGCGTAGAGGAAAATATATTTCCGCTCAATGTAGGTGTCGGCGAGCCAAGCGATGAACTCAGGAAAAGGGTGTATTTTTGGGGAAATTTGTTAATAAAGACCTGAGTCAACGACTCTGAACACATCTTCCCCCCGTTATTGGAAACCTGGGAGCTCGGACTTAGCATGGGCCACATTGAAAGGATAGATCGGGTCGCTGAGCTGGGAGTGAGCATCCATGAGCGATTCGGGACCGGGAGCAGTACTGACTTCTCAGGTTTGTTGTTGGGTATGTGTTATATTCTTTCCACGACTAGCCGCACATGCTGTACGTTGTGCCGGGCGCAGCAGGGGGGTCACAGGGGGGGTGGCAGCCCCCCCTGTCGGGGTCCGGGGCAGCACCCCGACAAAAAAATTTTGGTGTGCGGTCCCACTCATAGGCGGACCCACCCATGTTTTGTGCATGATTTTGCACATGGTTTTGGGGTACGACGGTTTTCGGCCCCTCGTATTTTGTAGAACTAGTCAAGGGAACTACGATTATGTTCTAATCCAGGGTTAATGGATTGGGGTTTATGTATGCTTCAGCATGTATATATATGTGTTGTAACACTAAAAGGAATATAATGAAAAATCAAGCTAGTCGTCCCGATTTGGGATCCAGGGGAAAATCTATGTGTTTATCTGTGTTATGTTTTATGCTCTCGCTATTGTTTATTTTCTGTTATATGATTCGTGTGTAGATAATTTCTATTCAGGGTTAAAACCTACACTTGCGGGGTTTCGGGGGCAAAGCGTTTCATTTTTTCCATATCAATTTGAACAAATAGTAAAGGGAAAATATGAAAAAGACTCGACCAAATACCTGAGGTAGCAATGAAAGTGACGCGAGGGTGGAAAGTAGCCAGTATTGTGAGTTTTACCAGGGTGCCCAACTGAGTAAAATGTTGGTAAATGATAACCAATTCAAACGGTCGAGAGTAAAAATCGGGGCGGAAACAGGTTTTTACTGGGCAGTGCAGTGGGGCGAAAGTTGTAGGGCTAATGTCATGAGGACGCTAGCATAGGGGGCACGTGGTGCGTGGTGGTTTTTCAACGGCAGCCGGGTAGGTGTGGGGGCCACGCCTGACACGGAGGTACCGGCCTTCGTACCTTGGGAGAACATACCTTACCTTAAACATACATGCGTCCGCTGTGCGCGAGTGGGGCCCGCTAGTTTTCGTCGGGTTGAACGTCGAGAGTCGACCCCTGGATTGCCCCCCAGAGCTCCTTTGATTGGCCTGAGGGGGAGCTGATGTCATCCCCTCTGACGGGTCGGTCTCGCCACCCTCCGCTCTCCTGAGCGTCGTCAAAATGGCCGTAGACTGCCTCTTCGATGGGTGGCGTCGTTGCTGCCGCGGACTACACTGCCTTCTTGGGGGAGGTGTAGTAGCAGTGATCTGTTTGCACGAGGAAGAGCCAAAGGAGTTGTGGCGCCTCCCTTTAGCCTCCCTCTTGCCCATTACCATTTCCTCATTTATTTAGCTCCCCATGTTGTATTATTTCTCATGAACATCACAAGTCAACATTGGCTCCATTGGGGATGGCACGCTCGCTCGAGTGTGTCAAGAACTCGTAGACCACCTACTTGTGTCCTTCTTAGGTATGCCCAAGACCATCGTCAATGCAACTTCAGACAAGCTTGAGTTAAAAAAAAGAAAATGAGAATGCGTGCGAAAATAAAAGATGGCATATATACAATTTGAACGATATGTACATCGGGCCTTCGCAACCCGTATCAGTGCTAGAAATAGGGCTTGAGGAACTTCCTATTTACAGGCATCTCCATTATATCTCGTTCCAATCTTTCCAATGCAAAGGTATTGTTGCCTTTGACTTCTACCACCATGAATGGTCCGAACCAGAGCGGGTCGAACTTCCCATGTTTACCTTTATCCAACTGCCTGGCATCCCATCGCAACACTAAGCCCCTTGCTTGGATCTCATTGTCCTTTGCTCGTTGATCAAATAGACCCTTCATCTTTTCCTGGTATTTTGTTAATCTTAGGTTTACCTTCTCCCGTGTTTCGTTCAGTTCCACCAACTGATTCATTCTTCTCATGAGGTCATTTTGTTCTTCCTTGCTTTCTTGTAAAAATTGAGCGACTGGTAATGCAAGTTGAATGGGGAAGATTGTGGCTCTGCCATACACCAACTCATAAGGGGACTTTCCAATGGATCTCTTAATGGTGATGCGATTCGCCCAAAGGGCGAACTTGAGTTGGGAGTCCCAGTTCTTTTGGTTCTCATTGATGGTCTTTTCAAGAATCCTCACCAAGGTCTTGTTATATGACTCTGCCAACTCATTCCCCTATGGGTAATATGCGGTGGAGTGTCCCAGAATGATGTTATAATGTTGAAAAAATTTTACGAACTTAGCTTACCTGAAAACATGGGCGTTGTCGGTGATGATTTTAGGAGGGCATCCAAACCTAGCTATTATTCTCTCCTCCATGAACTTGATCACTACAGCATCTGTGGCATTTCTTGCAGGAACGGACTCAACCCACTTGGTGAAGTAATCTGTGGCAGTGAGAGTCCATCGATGATGGTTACTGGAAATCGAGTGAATATCCCCGATGAAGTCGATTCTCCATTGTTTGAATGACTCTTCGACGTGTATTGGGATTAATGGGAGGGGCGCAAACCTTTGCTTCTCGATGAACGTCTTACACTTCTCCCAGGCCCGGACACGCGCATGTATGTCGCCAAACAGCTTAAGCCAAAGAAACCTACTCTTAGGATCTTGTGAGCAGTGGATTGCCAGCTGTAATGCCCGCCGCATATACCTCTGTGAAACTCTGTCATCACTTCATCCACTTCTTACTCTGTTAGACATAATAACAAAATCCCAGTCGGGTCCCTCTAATACAGTTTCCCATTTGCAACGGTGTACTTTTGAGACCTCAACCTCAAGGTGCAATACTTGGCCCTGTCATAGTTAGGAGGATACCTTAAGGTTAAAAGGTATTCCACTATATCTTTATACCATAAAGACATAAGGTACTTTACGTGCATCTTTTGCATGGAAGGTTCTATTCCTTGTTGTACCTCAGTATTTTCTGGAATTTCTCCTCCTCCCATAGATAGGTTTGTCCCCAAGGCTTGACAGTTGGATTCAGACAGAATTTTTGCCAGGCCCTGTCCTTTAATGAGCTTAGTAGGCTTTATCTCCATTTCCTATTCCTGAATCTTAGCTATCCACTTCCTCCTCTTTCCTTCACTGTCACCCTGCACCAGGATATCCTTCACCGCTGTATTGGGAACATAGGCGGTTATGGCACATTGTAACACATACACCCGAAATGCCTTTAGAGATTTGACCAGAGCATACGCTTTCTTTTCCAAGATATTATATTTCAATTCGGCATCCCTCAGCACCTGGTTGAAGAATGCAATAGGTTGTTCATGCCCTTCGTCATTATTCTGTAGTAGTACCGCAGCTATTGTATGAGGAGAAGTGAAGAGAAAATCATGAAGGGCTTGCTGTAATATGGACCGGCCAGCATTGGAGCTTCTGCAAAGGCCTACTTGATTATGTCGAAATAACCTCTTGATTATGGAGTATGTTTCACTTCACTGTTATTTTTTAGCATCTCAGTGATGTTTTGGACAATCTCGGCATAATTTGGTATGAATCTTCTTAGGAAATTTATTCTCCCCAGGAATAAATTTGGGATGAATCTTCCTTCTTATTTCTTGGTAGAGAAATGACGTTTATCACCTCCACTCGTTTCGGGTCAATCTTCACTCCCTCCTTAGTTACTATGTGCCCCAGTAGCTTTCCTTCTTCCTGGGCGAACATGGATTGTTGGGGGTTCAGAGACAGACCATACATGCGACATTTGTCGAAGGTTTGTGGAAGATGCTCTATGTGTTATGTTTCATTCTTTTAGAAAATGGTGATGCCGTCCAATAAATCACCACAAACTTATCTTCCTCTCCTATGAAGGAAATATCCATTGCATGCTGGAATGTGGCACCAGCGTTGATTAGACCAAAGGGCATCCGGGACTACATGAAGGTTCCCCAAGGCGTGGTGAACGATGTCTTCTTCTGATCTTCAGGGAGCACCGCCACCTGGTTATATCTCGAGAAACCATCCATCATGGACATGCGGGAGGATCCCACTACCTTTTGCAAGATGTGGTCCATTTTTGGAAGGGGGTAATTGTCTTTGAGCAAGGCTCTATTTAGATTTCGGAATTCCATGCATAATCTGATTTCTTTGTTCTTCTTCCTTACCGAAACCAGGTTGGCTACCCATTCTGAATACCTCAGAGAGACAATGATCTTTTCTCCCAGCAGTTTCTTTATCTCTTTCTCGATAGCTGGGAGGAGGAGAGGATTGATCTGCCTCAGCTTCTGTTTATGAGGCTTAGCGTCTCCTTTGAGTGGAATCTTTTGTTGTATAACATCAATGTCGAAAGTCTTCAGATCCTGGTATGACCAGGTGAAGACATCTTTATATGGTTGAAACAGCCTGAGATATTGACCTTAATACTCTTCAGGGACTCCCTTGGACAGCTTCACCACCTTCGGATCTTCCTTTGTCCCAATATCCACATCCCTGACAGGCTCGTCAAGGGTCATTTTACAGGGTTTTATCGGGATATCGTTCTTGTCAAAAATCCTTTCCAATGGCATGAGACCCCTGGGAATAACATTCCCCTTTAATTACAGAATGTGGTGCCTATCCAATGTCTCCTCCCACCTAGTTTTTGGCTCTTCACTGTCATCTTCAGCGACTGAGTCGATCACTAAATTGGAGAACTCAACCACCATCTCCATAAAACGCTTCACCTACTCTTCGTCCTCAAAGACTTGCCAATGCTTCACATTGTCTGGAATGGAGGGAAGATATCGCACTTCAACCTCATATCTGAGAAAGGGTTTCTGCGGGGGGCGGAAATCGCTGGCTACCACGGCTAGCGAATCGGATATTCTATTCTTATCTTTTGGCATGAACTGGATGTTAAAAGCTGAGAAAAAATTTTCTACTAGGTCCCACACCTCGTTCTTGTAAGCTCTGAGTTGCGGGTTTTTAGTTTGACACTAGTTCCTAATTTACCTTACCACCAGCTCTGAATCTCGATACACCTTGAGATTATGTATATTCATGTTTTGTGCTACCTGTAATCCCAGTAGCAGGGCTTCATATTCAGCCACGTTAGTTGTGGCTTCAAACTCTAGCTTGAATGAGAGGGGAACTAAACATCCTCAGGCGATATCAAGAGCACCCCGCCTCCGTTTCCCTCTCGCAATTAAGCCCGGTTGAACTGTAATGTCCAAATCTCGTCCTCGTCTCTATTCATGGGACCCTTCTATTTTAGAGGATGGACCTTTGTTTCTTGCAGGAAAGTCTCATTCTCCTCGATAATGAGACAAGATAATTCACCCTCCTTACCATTTACCGAGGAATTTTTCGAACCATCAGCTTTGGTGACCACTTTCACAAACCTGGATTCACAGTATAGTCTTCTTTCCTCCCACTGAACACCGAAATAGTTGCATAGGTGAGGTTGAGATTTATTGATCCTCCAATCTTTGAACCCCAGGATCTGTAAAATAGCATTCCAAACCGAGTTGGGATATCAGCTACCACGATATCCATTACCACGCTCTTAGCTGGGATCTGGGCTAGGTTCACCACCAGGTCCTTTATCATACCTAAGCACTTCACCCCTTTTAGAGTCAAAAGAATACAAGTCTTTATAAGGCCTTTTAATCTGCAATCCAAATTTTTCCATGACAGACAATGGCAACAGGTTATGTGATGCTCCGAAATCCAGCATGCAATTATGTAAGAGTAAGTCACATAAAATGGGGGCGTGGCTGAGTCCTGCTCCTCTACATGGGGTCCGAAAACCACCATGGGTCGTTCTTCTTGGAGATTGAGGCTGTCAAGCAGGGGGGTCACGCCAAGGGGATGTATGAACTAGGATACCTGGGCTTTGTATGAAGGATGTCTCAAAGCTCAATCAAGGGGACCGAGATCTTGACCTTCTCTAGCTCTTTCTAGAGGTTAAAGAAAGCGGCCCCCTTTTCTACCATGGTTTTCTTGGACTGTTCTTTAGGTGGATCTGATTGGTCTAGAGTTGTAGACGGGTATTTCTCATATTTGGGAGGATCAGAGACTAGTCTTGTGGAGGTGGATGCAGCGGCCTTTTGGGAGGTTGGATCTTCTAGCAGCTTTTTCCCTTTACTGTCAAGACTAGGAGGGGTTTGTTGTTTTGACACTGACTCTTCGTTTTACTCTTGCACTCGAGTTCTCTTTCTGGAGGACCTAAGATCATAATTCTTACGAATTTGAGCTTGCATGAATTCCATGAACTGTCTGCAGTAGTCATCAATATCTTGGTATTCTGGATGAAAGTGTTTTTCTTCTTGTTCCCCTTACAGGGCGATTTCGCTCTCATCATCATCGGAGTAAGTGAGAAATTGATTCTCTTGATTGTTTGTGACTTCTTCAGCCTGTCCCTCCAACTCTCCCTCCAAGTATAGAGGTAGTTGAATGTGATCTTGTTGTTCCTTCCTTTCCCGTTGTAATAAAAATAGAGGGGGTTTTCGATACTGTGGATTAAACCCACGGTTAGGAACCATTTGGTTGGGATGAGGAGGGGGATTTTTTTCTTCCAATTCAAGCTTGACCAACTTATTTGAGAGGTTCTTGATTAATTTATTCATTTCCTCAATCCTGTATAATTTTGATTCCCTCTCCTGATTTGAAGTAGAATCCTCCTCCCGATTTTTTCTTCTTGCTTCTTGTTTTGTCTTCCCTTTTAACTTCCCAGTAGAATCAAAGTTTGCTTCTACCTCCAATGCATCAGTATGGATTTGATCTAGAGATGTGGATTTTCTTTCCCTTAAGGTGAATCCAAACTTTGGTTCAAAAGCTCCTGCGAAGACCATCTGGGCAGCTGCTTGTGGAGGCTTTATTTCAGCTGGAAGATTATTGTACAGCTTATTGAACCTTTTTATGAACTCTATGACATCTTCATTGTGTCTCTTATTTAAAGCATTGAACTCTATGAGGACGTACCCATGGTTCCTCTTTTCCCCCCATTTTAGTGTGAAAAAGTTCTCCATTTCTTCCCATGAGGTGACGGTGTTATCAACTAGGGACTTGAACTAGTTTTGAGCTTCTCCATCCAAGGATTGGAAGAAAATCCTCTGCACCACATATAAATGCTCTACATTCACATTCTCAGCAAAGGCGTAGAATGTTTCAATGTGTCTCTGCACAGAAGTACTATCTTCCCTGCTGAATCGAGGCAGGAGCTTCAGATAATCCTGAGTCGTGTCATTTAATACTTGAGGTAAAGCTAATGCATCATATTTGTTGAGGAGAAAGCCAGGCATAGCCATGAGGGGTGGTGGTGGTAAGTTATGAGGATGAGTTGGTTGGGGTATGACAAGTATGTGATGAATAGAGGTTTTGATATTTGTATGTAGAGAGCTTTGGAGTACTGCAACCTCTTTTACCTCTTCAGCCTAGGGAGTAAGGTGTAAGGGTGTTACTGAAATCTCAGCAGATTCAGCTTCGTCTTTTATGGTTGAACTGTCTAAAGCAGAGGCTTCTAGAGGATACTCAAGTACTCAGGCTGTGCAGCCAAGGCCATAGATATCAGCTTTCTGAGATGAGGACGGCAAATATTCTAGCAAGAATGAGGGTAAGTCAGCCTGGATTGGTTGCTTTTCTTTACAGATTCTTTTAAACATGATTTTTTCAGGATCAGATACAGAAGGGGTTCTCAGCTGGGAAGTATCTAAGCATGTATGAGGCCTTGTGAAAGCTAGGATTACAACTAATTTGAATTTTATAACAGTGGAGTCGCCAAGGTGAGGGAAGTGAAACTCTCAACCCTTCGTGCTCACCTGATTGAAGGGTGAAGATGATGTCGTATCCCAGGGAAAAGATCTTCTAATTCGTTCTCTGGAAACGGTGCCAAAAATATGTTGTCGTTCCTAGAGACAGCCTTGAGTTGCAGGAGACCAATGCCTAGGACATCTTAAGAATAGGAGGTCTAATCGGATTATCTTATGTTCTAGGGGACCTCCCTGGATATAACCTTGTGAGATTCACTCGTTTTGAGTTTCTATATGACCATGGGAGCTGAGCAATAGTGTTAACTCTAATTGTATGATGGAGATAATTCAAAATGGGCCTGAGGCCATTATGAAGCTCAATTGTTGTAAAATGGCCAGATATGAAACCAGTGAATAGATCTTACAGATAAAAGAGGGTGAGCACTTGGATGAATGGGAGGAGGAAAGTCAGAGTGAGGCAGGCTTGCAGAGATGTAAGAATATTCCCTTCATAGACTTAAGAAGAAAGCGGTCGTGATATGATTTATGGGACAGAAATCCTATGTCGAGCCTAATTAAGGTAACCAAATGACTAACTTATGAGTACCATCACCAGGGAAATTCATTTATTAACCATTAGTGACCAGCATTCCTAACACATGATAATTGAAGAAACATACGGAACCGAATAAGAAAATTAAACAAATACACAGTTGAAGCATACATACTGCTCAAAAGCCTAGTAGGAATCCATTTGCAACAAATATTTATTATATTATCTTCTCAAAACATCACTTCTAGATATTCATTGAGAGCTTATCCCAAACATTACAAAGTGTGCTATACAAAATATGAACTCGGAACTTCCAGAGAAATCAGAACCTTCCTTTCTTCATTGAGTTTCCTCTTTATAGTTTTTACATTGGAGCTCGTCCATCAGATATTTTCCCTTACGGATATTCTTTCTTGATATTATGATTTCTTATCCAAATCAAAAATGATGCAATATAACAACATCATATCAAAGGCACTATTCTTTCAACATTTATTACAACAAAAACATAACATTTAAACAGTACTTAGGGTGAAATCGAGCTTTCACCCGATTTTACAACACAACTGAAAATGAAACATAAAAGAAAACAAAAGGTTGCATGGGCCTGATCATAATATCATTAACGGTTATGATGAGGAGTGTAGGAGCCCCCAAGCTACGTGGTCAAGTTTAAGAAGCAGAAGAGTTGAACTGGCAAGGTGGCAGCTACTCCGAGGTGTAAGGAGTTGGAGGATGTGCATATTCATAGCACCTTTGCGAGATGACGTCTGTGAGTAGAGGTGCTAGACTGAAGAACTCAAACAGAGTTTGAAGCTGAGTAAGCTCAGAGTAATCAAGGTGGGTAGCGAAAAATCTCTTGACCTGGGCAAGAAGAAAGAATTCCTTGCGTAATGCTGCCACCAAGGTATCTGCCTTCAGACGGGAGGCCTTCTCCAATGCTAAATCTGCCTTACACTTGATTTCGGTCATCTTCTGATCATAAGTGGTTAAGGGAAGCAATGCCCCTAACTGATCCCAGCATGGGGGAAGGTCGGCCTCCACTAACTTAAGCCATTCCCGGTCGAATATCTCGACTCCCTTTGTCACGATTGCTAAATATCCCAGTGATCTTGCGCGTGCATCTTCTTTCTGGATCATCTTAGTAACCTCCATGATGCCTCTGAACCGGTCGACTACTCCACACATGCTCATCTCTTCAGATGGGAGTTCGTTGATATACTTGATGTGACTTTGTGTTGATGTTGCCTTTTTGTCTCCTTCCCTACGACTGGACTCCAACTATACTTTATAGCCTCTGATGACGTTCTTATTATCATTGGCAAGTGTGATGAGCTCCCAATGCACTTTCACTTCTGCTATGATATTTGTCCAAAATATCTACCTGGCTTCCACCAATTACATATTTCCTTTAATCTACGCCTTCAAGTCCTTGATAGACTTCTTGTGTCCCTCGGCCTCCTTACGAAGGTTCTCTACCTCTTTCTGGAGGGATGAGACTTCCTTCTGGTTTTCTGAGTAGGCCGCCTTGGCTTCGTCCAGGAGTCGCTGAGTGGTACGTGTCTCATCCTCGAACATCTTTAGGTCAGCCAGAGCCTTGGTTAGCTGTTATGGATCACTTTGAGGATCCTCTAGTACCTGCACAAAACACGTATGATTACCATGAGCCCGTTGCAGCTTAGACAGTTTCTCCCTCAATCTCGCGTTCTCTTCCCCCTTCTGAGCAAGCGCCTCTTCTTTCTAAGCAAGGGACTAATATTTCTGAGCAAGAGCCTCATAAAGGGCCTCTTTTTCCTTCTCAACCTTGGCTAGCTCCTCCATTTAGATGTGTTCTGAATGAAGGATGTTCATTTTGCACTGGTGTTGTTGCACCTCCAACTCAGTTTTTCTTAGAAGAGTTTGTACTACTGAGTTGGGATCGATTCCCCTACCTCTTATCATCTTTTTTCAATCCCCTAGCTGTGTAGCAAGAGCTTTAGCATTTTCTCTTTCCCTTTGCTGAGTGATATTCATCTGAGCCAATCTCCTTTTCACTTTCTCCAAGGCGATGGTATGCTTTAGCACTTCAGTTTGCAGCATTTCCCAGATGGACTTGTGCAGATTTAACTTATCGAGGAAAGGGATGGAAGCCAAATTCAGAATTCTTTCCAAGGCTTTGTACATGGATCCCGAAGGTAGGGGATGGGAGGATGAATGTTGGACAGCAAAAATGAGCTGGTATTTTTCCACTTCTAAGGTTGAAGTGATCCTAGTATGATGCTTGTCTACAAACTGAGACAATTCTGCTCTGAGTTTCTCTCTTACGGATTGATTCTTGGCCTCAATCTGCTCTTGTGTCTCTTATTTACCCAGTGTGACAGCTTGTGAAAGTTCTGAAGGTGCTGAAGAATAAGTGGAATCATATGAAATCAGAAAGTCTGGTCTTTCTTTGTCATAACGTGTGAGCAGTGAGGCTTCATCCTCATGAATCTCGGTTATTTTTTCCCTCGGACCTTCGATTCTTTGTCTCTTGCTAAGACAGTCTTCCTCATCCTCGTCCATGGGTCCCTGGTCAGTCCGAAAATTTTCCTGTTTCATAATCTCTACCTCGCCATGTGCAATGTCTCCTTTTCCTTCAACAGTTGGGGATTCGGCCTCCATATTTGTATCCAAAGGCCATGAATCACAGTTAGCTTTCCATTCAATTAGAGGCCTAGGTTCATGCTCATACACTGCAGACTTAATATTCTTCTTTCGGTGTGTAATAAACCTTTTAGGATCATAGTGCCACGCATCTCCCTGTGGGAAATTCATTTTTCGTAATATCCCTTCCACAGAGGGGAGTGTGTGCCTTGAATTGACAATGAGAGGGCCTACTGCATTTGGGATCCTAAAGATATATCCCTTCTTTGCGGGCATGAATTGGGCTTGGTCAGCACTCAGGACATATCGGATGAACTCAAGGGTAAATATCCTCATTGACAAAAAAACCGAAAGGTGGTAAGGAGGCACTTCGGCACAATAAACCTTGATCTCGGTATGATCCTCAAACAAGTACCAATCCCTGGTACAATCTATTTCACTGAATTGGAGCCACTCCTTTTACTCAGGAAAAATTCTGGGTGGGGGGTTGTCATATCTGATTGTGTAAGCCCTGGACATAAAATCCATGACGAATTTCGCATATCCCTTCCCCTCTGGGTGCTGGAAAACTGCCTGAGTCTATTCGAGGACAGATTTGGGTTCAACATTTCTCATGGAGAACCTATCCAGGCCTAAACCTTCGAACTTGTCTGCATGTGTGAACATGAATAGGTAGAACACCAGGGAGAAATATCTGAAGGAACAAAACGATGAAATATCTTGGCACTGGGCTTTGATAGCTGAGGCCAGGAAGGTGGGGATACCCAATAAAATCTCAGCTTGCATCATGAGCCATAGTGTAATATTCCCAATGAGCCCAAGCTAATGGGAATATACAATTTTGTCTCAATATTTTGTTTCATGAATAAAACTGTAAAGGAGGATCAATAAAACCCCCAATCAGAAAAATAAATCAATGCCACTTGTGAACATGGACAAATCTGGGCTATTTACATAAGCACACTTAGGTGTGAAAGAGACTGGAGCTTTTGACCAAGTCAACCAAGACCAAATCAACAGCGTTGTCTAGATACAGTGAATCTCCTAGAGGGACAGCGTAGTTTTAGTTGGAGGCTTCTCATGTGAATGCAGCTAAATCATTGAGATGGTTTAGGGTTTGACAATGCTTTCATCCTATAAGAGGAAGAGGAGGACATCAGAAGAAGGTTGTTGATTTTGCATATTTCTGAGTATAGTGTCTTTTCAGACATATACCATTCTCTGCTATTTAGCTAAGAATAGTGTTGCTTAGCACTTGGGTGTTCCTATGCAGGGCTCCCACCTCTTCCATTGAGGATTTCTTGGGAGATTCTTGTTGATCTCATCCACTATCAGGCATTTGGCCAAGCTCATCTTCCAACTACAACACAGATCTTGTTGAGGGTTTGGTTGTCCTTGCAAGCTGCAGCAAGTGGAGGCTAGATCTGCTCAAATCTAGGCCATTTCAAGGCCTCTTTTCACTGGGAAAGTATTCTATCCCATGGGCAAGAGAGTTCTAAACCTTTGGAGCTGATATTTTAGATCTTGGCATCAGGCCAACTCAGTGCTTCAAGCTACAGCGCAGTTTCCCTTCCAGGACTGCGTTATTTTCAAGGAGGGAATTGCAGGGTGTTTTGACCCACTTTTTGAGAGGAGATCTCTGGTGCTAGGCTTTGCCCTTCACTTTGGTGATCCATGGATTAGCTTGTTGATCCATGTTCTTTATAGATCTGATTTGTATATATTGTAAGCATCTTCAAAAATTTCTGAATAATATTGCAGATCTGCTAATTTAATCTCAGATCTACTCTCTGTATTGCATGATTTGATCAAACCCCAAGGGGATCTTGTAAAGGAGCCTTTCTTGTGTACAGATCTAAAATGGATCTGATATTTTGTACACAGATCTTCTATAGATCTGGAGTGTAATATACAGCTGTTGTAGCTCTTATAAAAATGTTTTTAAGCTATTTTGCAGTCAATACATGTATTGCAGCCCTCTTTCTTAAGGAGTTCTTTATATTTTGTCTTCTACATTCTGTTGTATACTGTAAGAGCATCATTATGGATCTGATTTTCTGATGTTCATATAAAAGCAGATCCTTACTATTGATCTTCTGTTCATGCTCTCAAAACTGCGTTATTTCTTAAGTAGTTTGTTGCACATAGCTGCAGCCCTTCTCTTTGGGTGTTTTCCAACTATACTAGGTGGTGGGAGGTATGTTTACCTCACCTAGTTTGATTTGTTTTTGCTCTCCTTTTGGATCTAGACACTAGATCTACTAATCTAAGGGATCCAGGGGCTGCAAACTCATTTCAGTGCACAAATTTCTAAGAAGTGTGTTATTTCAGCAGGCTTTGTTGTGTATTCCCATTTTGGGATAGTACAGTGGTATCAAAGCTCCTTTCTTGGCACAGCCTGTGATTTCATTGAAGAGCCAAAGCCAACATGAATTCAGAAGAAGATGATTCTCTTACTGAGAGGGAGAAGAGGTATCATAATAGAAGCCACAAGAAATTTGATTACACCATTGATGATCAAGACAAGGGTAAAGCCCCTGAAACTGGAAGTGATAAAGAAGGAGAAGAGTTTGCAAGAACTCTTTTGGTATCCATGCAAGATCTTGCTAGAGAGATCAAAGAGGTGAGACTAGATAGGCTCATGGAGTCTCCTAGGAGGTTTCATCTCGGTGAAAGCTCTGGCATGTCTCACCACTGGACTGATCAACCAGTGAACCAGCCAAACGCTCCACAACATTCTACTATGCCTACCTTATTGGTTGTGGAGAATGAAGGGCCTCATGAGCAGGCATCCCTTGAAGACTATTTTGAAGAGTATGAGTCCCAAAATCAGAGATTCAAGGACCACCTGAGTTTTCAAGAATTTCGTCACCTCAAGGATAAAAGAAGACCAAGGCATCAGTATATAGATGGTGGATTCACTCAGAATCATGATCGACATCACTCTATGGGTAGATTCTTTCTACCCAAGTTTTATGGGTCATCCACTAGTTCTGTCGAGGCATGGGTAGAAAAGCTGGATATCTATTTCTAGTTGAACAAAGTCCCTGAGATGGAAGCCATTAAGATTGCAGCGCTGCACTTTGAAGGTGAAGCACACAACTAGTGGTTCCATGGGTTGTCTACATTGGGCCATGCCAATGTGACTGCCTATTCTGAATTTACTAGAATACTGGTGGAGAGTTTTGACAGAAAAGATCCAGAAGCACCTTTCATGAGCCTTGCAAATTTGAAGCAGTCAAGTAATGCAGAATCTTATATCTCTGAATTTCTAAGATTATCAGTTATGGTTCCTGATCTATCTGCAACAAGGAGGGTGTACATGTTCATTGATGGCTTGGATTAACCTTTGCATGGGTTGGTTAAATCTACCAAGCCCATCACATTGCATGATGCCATTGAGAGGGCTAGAGACCTTCAAGATGCCTTGCCAAAATCAAAGGCAACTTTCCAGAACAAGCCCTCTTACCTTTCTAAGGGGAAGGAAGAGAAAGCTACTCCTTCCAAGGAGAGCTCAGTCTAGAGGGAGCTAAGGAAGAAGAGGCTATGTTTCACTTGCCAAGAATCATGGGCACCGGGACATAGATGTGCTGCTGGGAAAGCACACTACATAGAAGTCTTCTCAGATGTTGAGGAGGAAGAATAAAATGATGAACCAAGGAGAGGTCACAACGCTGACAATGTTGAGGGAGATCAATCACCATCAGGACATGGGAGTGGATATTTTGCTCCTATTGGAGGAACTCTTGCATCTTTGAGGGAGTACCTAAGTACTTGACCCTAAGAGTTCATGGTTCAATCATGAATTAGAGGGTATCTGTTCTTGTTGACAGTGGGGCCACCCACAACTTTATTGATGCTCATCTTGTGCAAAGGAGGGCCATACCCACTGATACCTTTGAGGGATTTTCTATTCTAGTCCCAGGAGATAGAACAATGCAATGCATGCATTATGTTCCATCATTTACAGTCACCATGGGATCCTACACTTTGGTGGATCACTTCTTTATAGTTGACATACCAGACACCAATGTTATTTTGGGTGTTCAATGGTTGATTACATTGGGGAAAGTCACCACTAATTGGTAGGATTTGCAAATGAAATGGGTGGAAAAGAAGAGTGTTACACCTCACATGATCAAAGGTATGCATTCTTACCCCTCACCTAACACTTCCACACATAAAATAGAGATGGATTTGTGCATTGGAAGCAAGGATCTCACTGTCTCTTCTCTCATGTTCATGAGATTCTTGCAAGGGAAATTCTCATCTAGTGGCAAACCACCAAGGAGGCCACCAGATTCAGTTTTAGTGGGAGATATCTCATTGCTTGATGCTCCAAAATCAGATCCAGGAGGGAAGGGAGCATTAGGAGACACAGCTACAGCGTTGGAAGGCTTAAGCAAGCACCAAAAAGAGGGGGCTTTTCCTCTCTCATCATCCTCACCATCCTTCATTTCTGATTTTGCGTTGTTGGAGGAGGAAAAGGGGAGGTATGTCCTTCCTACTTGTACCTTTGGCGTAAGACATGTCAAAGAAGAGATCAGCAACATGGCAGGCAATCTTATTGATGCATCATTATCATTTTCCTTGTTGGGGAGTGTAGATATATATTAGATATCCTATTTGTTGATGGATTATTCCAAAGATCTCTACACTTGTATGATGCTTGATGACCAAGTGCATGGAGAGGGTTATCTAATCCATGAGGGAGTCATCTATCATTATGATAGGATCTTCTTGCCTAGAGCCTCCAAGCTCAAGGAGAAGATGCTACAAAGGGCCTTAAAGGAGTTTTGCTTCAGCCCTACCTATTCTATGAAGATCTACAACACTATCATGAGATGTTTTGAATGGGAAGGCTTTGGAGGAGAGCTACATCGGAAATTTCTAGAATGCAAAAGCTGTGTGGATTTGTAGCAGCCAAAGGACTCTATGCAAGATTCATTTCAATCATTTCTTCCTTCTCTTGAAAAGGGAGAAAATTTGTGCACAATTCCATGTATAGAAGAAACATTGATGGTGAAAAATCTGAACATGTAATGCAAGCTTTATTTTCTGATTTGATGTATTCTTTCACCATGTTGTTGCAGGCCATGGCTCCCAAAAGGAGTGTTGTACCATATGAATCTCATGGCAAACTTTGGGCCACTGCAATTTATGAACTTGGCCACTCTCCTGCTATGCAAAGGGAGATTCCTTTTCATGATGGGTGCTTCCCAATGGAACCAAACATATCTCACACTTTCAGCCATAGTGAGATAACTTGTGCAGCAAGTAAGTGGTGGGGAAACCACTTACCATACCTTGATCTGATGCAGGCATGAGATGCACTGCACTGGCACCCTATGTGGGACTTTAACCCACCTCCTCATGCTCAAATTTATGTTTGTATGTATGTCATTATGCTTCCATACTTGGATGTTGTAGTTGTACTTTTCATGGGATTATATGGAGAGGGGATGGGCAGTTTGTATGTACCACATGGGATGGAAACTCTCTATGCACCTTATGCTACATGCTTTAGAGAGAGTATCGGACCAACCATGTTTGTTTCTGTTGAGTTCTTGACTCCTTGTGGGATGGATTTGGTACATCTCATGATGATTTTGGAGGAACAGTTCATGGAGGCTTGGATTGGTGAACACTTGGCTCATGATGAAATCTTGATCTATGATGGTGTCACCAATGGAGGAGGAGAAGTGTTGCAGCACTCACCCTATCAGTTTCTTGAGGACAAGCAACATTTTGGAGGGGAGGACTGTAATATTCCCAATTAACCCAAGATAATGGGAATATACAATTTTGTCTCAATATTTTGTTTCATGAATAAAACTGTAAAGGAGGATCAATAAAACCTCTAATCAGCAAAATAAATCAATGCCACATGTGAACATGGACAAATCTGGGCTATTTACATAAGCACACTTAGGTGTGAAAGAGACTAGAGCTTTTGACCAAGTCAACCAGGACCAAATCAACAACGTTGTCCAAATACAGTGAATCTCCTAGAGGGAAAATGCAGTTTTAGTTGGAGGCTTCTCATGTGAATGCAGCTAAATCATTGAAATGGTTTATGGTTTGACAAGGCTTTCATCCTATAAGAGGAAGACGAGGAAAGTAGAAGAAGGTTGTTGATTTTGCATATTTCTGAGTATAGTGTCTATTCAGACAGATATCATTCTCTGTTGTTTAGCTGAGAATAGTGCTGCTTAGCACTTGGGTGTTCCTATGCAGGGATCCCACCTCTTCCATTGAGGATTTCTTGGGAGAGTCTTGTTGATCTCATCCACTATCAGGCATTTGGCCAAGCTCATCTTCCAACTACAACCCAGACCCTGTTGAGGGTTTGGTTGTCCTTGCAAGCTGCAGCAAGTGGAGGCTAGATCTGCTCATATCTAGGCCATTTCAAGGCCTCTTTTCACTGGGAAAGTATTATATCCCATGGGAAAGAGAGTTCTGAACCTTTGGAGCTGATATTTTAGATCTTGGCATCAGGCCAACTCAGTGCTTCAAGCTACAGCGCAGTTTCCCTTCCAGGTTTGCATTATTTTCAAGGAGGGAATTGCAGGGTGTTTTGACCCACTTTTTGAGAGGAGATCTCTGGTGTTGGGCTTTGCCCTTCACTTTGGTGATTTGTGGATTAGCTTGTTGATCCATGTTATTTATAGATATGATATTTTTATATTGTAAGCATCTTCAGAAATTTTTGAATAATATTGCAGATCTGCTGCTTTAATCTCAGATCTACTCTCTGTATTGCATGATTTGATCAAAACCCCAAGGGGATCTTGTAAAGGAGCCTTTTTGGTGTACAGATCTGAAATGGATCTGAACTTTTGAACAAAAATCTGCTCTAGATCTGGAGTGTAATATACAGTTGTTGCAACTCTTATAAAAACGTTGTTAAGCTATTTTACAGTCAATACATCTGTTGCAGCACTTTTTCTTGAGGAGTTCTTTCTATTTTTTCTTCTACATTCTGTTGTATACTATAAGAGCATCATTATAGATCTGATTTGATGTTGTTCATATAAAAGTTGATCCTTATTATTGATCTCCTATTCATGCTCTCAAAACTGCATTATTTCTTAAGCAGTTTGTTGCACATAGCTGCAGCCCTTCTCTTTGGGTGTTTTCCAGCTATACTAGGTGGTGGGAGGTCTGTTTACCTCACCTAGTTTGATTTTCTTTTGCTCTCCTTTTGGATCTAGATACTAGATCCACTAATATAAGGGATCCAGGGGCTGCAAACTCATTTCAATGCACAGATTTCTAATAAGTGCGTTATTTCAATAGGCTTTGCTGTGTATTCCCATTTTGGGATACTACACATAGAAACCCTAGACCCACTTTCGTTACCCTATTAGCATTCTCTAAACCTAGCATTCCTAAGATGGCCGCTAGGATAGGCTGTATGGTGTCATGAAATAGAGACAGAGGAACAACTTCTGTAGGCGAGAGAGCCAATAGGTGGGAACCAGTAATGAGTTTGAGGAAATTTCTCTGCTTCTCCAAGGGTAAGTTCGAAAAGTGGCAGGAGAGAGTGACATCGGTGAATTCCACACAGCCTTGGTCAATGGGGTAGCATAGGGCCTTTCTGATGAGCTGAGGAGTGATCTCGATAATATCGACCCCCTGAGCAGAGAGGAAAATATTCTTCCACTCAATGTAAGCATTGGCAAGCCAGGTGATGAAATTAGGAAAAGGGTCTATTGCTAGGGCAATTTGGTAATAGAGATCTGAGTCTACGACTCTGAACACATCTTCCCCTTGTCACTAGAAACCTTGGAGCTCGGCCTTAACACGGGCCACATTAAAAGGATAGACCGAATCGCAGAGCTGGGAGTGGGCATCCATGAGTGGTTCAGGGTCGAGAGCGGTCCTGAATTCGCAGTCTTGCGGGGTTTCGGGGGTGGAGCGTTTCATTTTTTCCATATCAATTTGAACAAAAATTAAAGGGAAAATATGAAAAGGACTTGATCAAATACCTGAGGCAACAGTGAAAGCGATGTGAGGATGGAAAGAAACTAGTACTGTGACTTTTACTAGGGTGCCCAACTGAGTAAAACGTCGGTAAATGATAACCAATTCAAATGTTCAAGAATCGTGGCAGAAACAGGTATTTACTAGGCAGTGGAGTGGGGCGACAGTTATAGGGCTGGCGTCATGAGGACGCTAGCAAAGGGGGCACGTTGCACGCGGTGGTTGGTCGACGGCAGCCGGGTAGGTGATGGGGCCACGTGCTGACATGAAGGTACCGACCTTTGTACCTCGGGAGAACCTACCTTACCTTAAACGTACCTACGACTGTTGTGCACAAGTGGGGCCTGCCAATTTTCATCGGGTTGAACGTTGAGATCTGACCCCCGTCTTGTCCCCTCGGAGCTCCTCTGATTGGCCTGAGGGGGAGCTGACGTCATCCCCTCCAATGGGTCGGTCTCACCACCCTTCGCTCTCTTGAGCGCCATCGGAACGATCGTACACTGCCTCTTTTGTGGGTGGTGCCGCTGCTGCTGCGGGCTGCGCCGCCTTCTTGGGGGAGGTGTAGTAGCGATGATCTGTTTTCATGAGGAAGAGTTGTTGGCTTTAGGGGTCTTGACCCAGGTTTGGTGTTAAGGTTTGCAAACAAACCCCAATATTACTGGCCCTTTTGGCAATGGCCTGCTTACACAGGTCAAGGTCTCACCTAAAGTAGTATGGGAGGGTGATGGAACCAAGTTTCCGCACCCTGAGAGAAGGAAGGTTAATAAAAGCGGGTCCCTGCAGATCCAACTGATTTGCGTTGGTGAAGCCCAAACCCGAAACCCTTAATAATGTATTGGCCAAAATAACTCAAGGGAAGGTAGTCATAACAATTCAACAATCAGATAAGACAAAATATAGTCAGGCCTATGCATTCGTTCCCTTTTATAGCGTCGCATCCACGTGCGTGTCAACAAACCATTAATCTTCAGACAATGTACATTATTTTAGCAATGACATGTAACGCAGCCCGTAATCATAACACAGAAATATTCAGATGTCACCAAATAGTCTTTTCATTCAATTATATCAAGATCTGACTTACAAACTCTATGACTAGCCCACGAACATAACCAGTAAGGTCCGCGCACAGCCAGACTTAGGGTCTCCACACACACAGCCAGCAAGAGCCCTTACCCAGACTATCAATACAAAGTTCCAAAGTTCATATCCTGGCTTCTCTCTTGTCAAAAACTTAATTCTAAACTTCAACTTAGCCATCTATTTATAGCATCTTAGCCTACGCTACTTCTATGGTCCGAAAACCGTGGTTTGCGGACTCCTGGTCTATCCTTTGACCCATTACAACATATCAGGGCTTTGACCCATCCCCCATTAGGGGAATTTTGAGGTCTAAAATGGGCCTCCTAAGGAAATAATAAAATAATAGTATAAATAATAAAATAAGACTTGATTACATCATCAAATTTTAGAGGGAAAAAAGAAAAAACTACTTTTTCAACTCTTATTTTCAACTTGTCTCCCAAATATTTTAATCAAATATCAAGTGGGAGTACTCGTTGGATGAAAAATTTAATTCCTCATCCAACGAGTGCCCATTTTTCATACTTTCGATGGACCCTGCTACACGAAAAATGAGAAATACATGAAAAACGTGATTGCAATCACATTTTCTCATGTATTTCTCATTTTTCGTGTAGCAGAATCCATCAAAAGTATGTAACATGGGTACTCCTTGGATTAGAAATTAAATTTTTCATCTAAAGAGTGCTCTCGCTCGAAATTTGAGTAAAAAACTTTGTAAATAAGGTAAAAATATGAGTTTAAAAAGCAGTTTTATTATTTTATTCTTTTTTAATCCTTTTACCCTTTTACTTAAAAATGGTAAATCATCCCCCATGGTGGACATCATCATCTTGAATTTTATTGGTTCTTATAAAGTTAATTTTGGTTGTACATTTTTCTTAGGATTCCCATTTTAGACCTCAAAATTCCCCTAACGAAAGCCCCTGTGCTAGACCAAATATTACTAAAATATTACACAAGCTGGACAAAAATGTGGTTAGGGAACCTCGTGCCAACAGTCCCCCAACACAATCGTGTGACTCGTCCTAAGTCACAGCGCCAAAGGGGCCTTCATCGTTTCCTTGAGTTGTTCAATCGCAATGGTTAACGGGGGAAAAATCTTGATGCTCGGCACAGTGACCATCTGCACAATGTCGACCAGTGTCTGCAAAGTAGGGCATTTAGTGCAGCGGTGACACTATCCAAGGTCTAGTTCAACTATCGCACAACCCCTTCTAACTCCTGCGAAAACTTGAGAGCTTCATCAACCCAGGGCATCAGATGGTCACTGAGTACTTGCTTCTTGCGCCGGAGCCCCACAATTTCACTTATGAGCGCATGGCTGGTCTAAAGACGTGCTAGTCGCTAGGATGGAACAAGGGTGGTCATAGTGACTTCCATCTGTTCAAAATCATGTTCCTTTTGGTGCAGCTCTTGATCGATTTGATAGAGGAGAGGGTCATGCTATACTCGGGACCATAATTCCATAGCAGTCTCAAATAGAGTGATGCCCTGACTAATCTGCACTGTAATAGTGTATGTTGCTTCCGTGACCAGTGCTGTTCGCTAGGTGCGCACTTCCGGGGGGTTTTCAGGCTATAGCTTGGCCTGCAATGATGCTATCTGAAGTTCAAAATTGGCCTTAACAACCTATACCTCAGTCCGAAATTCCTTCAAAGCAGTGACCAAACCGTCAACCTTCGCCTACGGCACAGCGTAGGTAGGAACTACTTCTGGCATGTCTTCACAATACCTGTCTATCAACTGCTCTAATGCAACTTGCTGCACTATGGTGGCAACGTGTGCCACCTGGACATGGGCAACTTCAGTAGCTTGAGTCACAATAGTCTGCTCGGCCTCGCTGAGGTGGTGTTGCACGCGGAGTTCTCTATGTTGAAGGCAGTTTCGCACCCGACAAGCAACCAACATCGAGGTTGATTGACCAGCAAGCCCGGACTTGGGTGCATAATTCTGCGGGTTCCATTGTAAAAGCAGTGCTTGGGAGAGGGAATATCCGCCCGTTCGTGACGGTAGTCAGGGCTGTAACTAGAATCGGTTGGCCCACATGAGTCTGCCTCACTTGATCCACGCTTGCTTAACTCTGTCTCGCTTGATCCACGCTCGCCTAAAGTGTGTCCACTTTGATCCGGAGATCCTGTAGCTCTGATTGCAAGACTTCTACTATGGCCTTGTGCTATTCTTCCCAAGCAGTCTAGTGATCCGCAGACACAATGGTTATGGTGTTGGAAATTTCCTCAAGTTCATCCTCTGTCAATGTAACCTCTGTTTCGGTGCCAGGCTTAATAGCCTTATGCTTCTTCCGGGACCCCTTAGGCGGTTCGCAGGTACATTTGAGACCATGGGGGGGCGACGCGTCTGCACCATCAAGGCTGTTAAGGTTCTAATCCAACGGGGACTCTGGTTCTGGCTGCACAGTAACGCCTTTGGGGGTCGTCTGCCGTGTTGAAGGAGGCATCGTTGAATCTGTCGTTGTGTCGGGCAGAGCTGTATCTTTTTTTGTTTCGTTGAGGCCAGATGTGCCTGTTGTGCATGGGTTGATCATCTGGGATACGATCTTCCAGTCAGGTGGCCAAGTGGAAATTACCTGTTCAATCTCTGCTTCGGTAGTAATATATGGAAGGTTATACCAGGCAGGATCCTTATGGGCCCGAATCTGCACATTATGCATGGTCACTTGAAATGTTGCAATATGCTTGTATTTTTTGTAGACTGTCGGGGAAAAGCGTGGCTGGGAATGAATTTTCGTAGCAACGGTCTGATCATAGAGCACCCAAAAGGTCTTATTCTTCTCAACCCACTTGGGATCCTTTGAGTCCCATAGGTTAGCAAACCACGCTCCTTCACACATGCCGGGCTCGAGAGGGGGGAAGACTGCTTCTTCAGGAGTCTCCCACACAACTAAGGCGATTAGCAGTATCAGCCAAGAGTAGTAGAAAGATTTTCCCTGATCTTGGGCCTCACACACATTCTCAAGAAATTCGTCAACAAGGTACTGCGACCAATTGAAATAGACTACCTTTTCGCATCTTCCAGCGAGTTGAATTACGTGGGCAGGGGCAACCATCACATGGAATTTGTGCATCAATTTGCAGGCAAGAAGCAGTGTACCCATGAGCGCCCCTGGATCGTTGATTGTATCAATCTGAAATCCCCATTTGTTGCGTGTGACATGGTACCTTTTTCGGACATCTTCAGCAATCTTGTGCTCAAACTTCTTGCCAGTGTTGTCCCTAGGATTTGGCCCCTGCATGGGAAGGTCGACTCTCTAGTGAATTAAAGCAGCATCAATCAGTATGCAGCCTTGGAGCCATAAGCACCCATCATGAATGAGTGCCAGTAGCTGGCGAAAAACCAATCCAGTGATGTTTCAATGGCCAAAGTGGGGGATGCGTAGCAGATTTAAGATCCCCGACCCAGCTAATCCCTTGACCCATGTCATTGGAGCTAGTGAAGGGAAGGCGTCCAGGTTGCTCAAATCATGGTCATCGAATTTTATGAGGGCGAGGGCACCGAAAATTTCTCCTTGCTGGGGCACTTCTTCTGGGACCAGAGGCATATGAAGGCATGCGCGGACGACATCAACATTCATGGGGGCACATGTTGTTGTCCTGTGTAGCCAAACATAAGGCGATAGCTAAGTTAGCGAAGTCGCATGCAGGCCTTCTTCTGTGAACATCATTGGACACTTGGATGCATTAGGCGATTGTCCCTTAGACACTTTCTGAGGGGAATAGACAATTTGGGGAGGCGTACGAAGCTTCCCACCAGCCCACTTCGCATGTTTTACCTTCTCTTTTCCCTTACATTTTTCCGGGGTAGACACGACCTCCTCTGTTTCAGGGGTTACTTCAAGGACCTCGTCAAATCCAATTTCCCTAGAAGTTGTGGCAGGAACAGGCTCATTAGGGTTTGTAGCGGTCACTCTTGCTCAAAATATGAATTTTGTGTTGCTACTGTCAGACAGAGTAGCTTGCTTAGTCATGCGGATGGCAGTTAGACAAACAAGACGATATTTACCAAGGTGGCCGAGGCGGGAGAGTTTTGGATAGAAATTCAATCCCTTGGGACCAACATTCCTCATATTATAGCCCATGAAGGTGGAAAATGGCTCGTTTAGCTCTAATTACATTTCATCATTATAAGAAAGGTAAACTATGTTCGTAAATTTCCACATTAGTTGCCAATTACCCACTCTATCGAACAGTTAGCGCGTTTTTCCACACTCATGCTCCATTTCAACAGCTAGTTTTTTCCACCGTTCGCAACACCTGAACCTGTATCACACCCACTCTTACCTCCAGTCTTACGCATCATCCCCACGCATCCAACGCTCCTGTCTTTGGGTTCATGGCTAGGTGCGCGCAGCATCCGTTATACGGTTACTTTGGCCATATAGTCCTTTGATTGGCACCGAGGAGTCCTTATATGGTTTCAATCGATTACCATTAATATATCCTGGTAGAAGATCTCCACGCAATGTAGCCAATCTGACCGCACCTCCATTGGTAATTTCCTTCACTATATATGGGCCCAGCCAGTGTTGACGGAACTTCCCCAGGTGTCGCACAAACTGGCTATCATAAAGTAGTACCAATTCATCCTCCACAAAGACCTTCCACCGAACGTGTCGATCATGCCATGCTTTCCGCGAGTCTTCTGAACCTGCTGGTGAAACTGAGCAATAAACCTATATTCTTCTAGGGCCACCAGCTGCGACAAGCGGTCCTCCATGATGTCTGATTCTGCCATATTTGTGAAAGCCGAAATGCGCAGGCTAGGAACGATGTATTCCATAGGCATGATGGCCTCCTTTCCGTAGACCATTCTGAAGGGTGTTTTTCCCATGAGCTTCTTACATGTAGTCCTATAGGCCTAGAGTACAGAGGGGATGTGCACATCCCAGTTGCTTCGTTCTGCATTGCAGACGTTAGTGAGCGCATGTTCTAAAATTTTATTAAAGGCTTCTACGGTCCCATTCGCTTGCAGATGATACAGGGTACTCTTTGCATGGTGAATCTGGAACTCCTCGATCAGAGCCTAATAGTTTCATTAACAAAATCCGTACCCCTATCACTGATCATGATCTTTGGACACCCAAACCTAGTCAGAATATTTTCTAAAATGAAGTGTGCAGCAGTATTCGCAGTACAGTCTTTGAAATCTTTTGCTTTTGCCCACCTGGTGACATAATCCGTGGCAGTAATAATATACCAAGCACCGATCTTCTTTCCTAGGGGATTAATGGGTCTGAAAAAATTAATGGCCAATTTCTCGAATGCTTACAGGGCCATTTGTGGTTGCAGGGGTATCTCATCCCATGGTGAGGGCTTCCTGGTTCGTTGGCATGTGTCGCAGCCTCAGCAGTACGCATGAGCATCAGTGTGCAATGTGGGCCACCATAGCCCGACCCTTAATACTTTTTGCGCAGTAGCTTTACCTGCGTAATGTCCTCCCGCAATTCCACCATGGGCCTTGGCTAAGATAGCTTGTCTCTCATGTTCGAGTACATTCCTTCACAGCACTTTGTCTGCTCAAAGCTTATAGATTTTTCTCGCAATTATAGTAAAATCGGTTGCGCGGGCGACCAATTCCTTTTTCTACGGTACTGAAGAGCCATCGGGGACCTTTCTTGTAGTCAAGAAGTGGATAATATTGGAAAAGTGCTCATCAATTACCTTGATAGCAAACAGTTGTTTGTCAGGTAATCCACATTCTAAGTTAGTCAGCTCCTCCCCATTTTCAATCCTGGACAAGTGATCCGGTCCAACGTTCAACCTCCCTGGTTTCACAATTATTTCAAAATCATACTCCTGAAACAACAGCAACCACCGACAGATTTTCCCCCCCAACAAAGGCTTATTAACCAGGTATTTTAAAGCTAAATGATCTATGAACATATTGAAGTTTCCACCTAACAAATAGTGCCTGTACTTTTGGAGGGAATACACCATCGCCAACCCTTCACGCTCCGTGGTAGAATAGTTATGCTTTGCATTCGAAAGCTCCCTGCTAGCGAAGGCTAATGGGTGATCAATGTCCCCTTCTGCAGGCCACACCAAGACAGCTCCCAAAGCGATCCCTAATGCATCTACGTGTATGTGGAAGATCTTTTCCCAGTCGAGGAATATAGGAATAGGTGTAGTCACCATATTTTATTTTAATAGTTCGAAGCTTTTCTGGCATTCATCATCCCAAAATAATGAGACATCCTTTTTCAGCAATTTTTCCATCGAAGCGGTGATCAAAGCGTACGCCTGAATGAACTTCCTATAGTAACCTGTGTGGTCGAGGATGGATCGCGGCTGTTTTTCAGTAGTTGGAATTGCCAAATTAATGATAATTGTGATTTTGGTTGGGTCAACCATCAATCCCTACTGACATACTACGTGTCCTAATAGGATCCCAAATGGGACACAGAATATGCATTTCTTGATGTTTAGCGAAGTTTGGTGTTTCTTGCAGGCATCTAGCATCATGCACAGATTCGACACATGGTTCTTTACTAATCCAAAAACCGTCTAATCATCAAAGTAGACTTCTAGGAACTTGTGAATGAATTCTTTGAATACAGCCACAACAACGCGTGAAAAGATGGCAGGGGAATTTTTTAATCCAAATGGCATGATAGTGTACTGGAATGAGCCCCACTCAATTGTGAATGTTGTCTTGTTGTGATCTACAGGTGCTATGCGGATCTGATGGTAACCCGAAAACCCATCAGTAAATGATTATGCTTCCCAACCTCCCACGTTATTCAAGATCTCATCAGAGAACGGTGTGGGGAAAGGATCATGTATGAAAGCATCATTTAACTTGCGCAGATCTACACAGATCCTTATCTCTCCTTCAAGTCTTTTTTTCCTGGACCACCATAGGGTTTACCTAATCTGACTGCTCTACTAGTTCAATAATACCTACGGCCACCATTTTCTCAATTTCATCCTTAACTTTTTGTTTGTACTTCGGGTTCAGGCGATAGGGACATTATTTGACCGGCCATGCATCTGGCTTCAATGTAATTCTCATGACTCCCATATCCCCTACGATCCCCTTGAGTTCAGAAAACTTAGTAGGGAATAGATCCTGATATTCAGTTAGCAATTCTACGATCTTTCCCACCGTGCCCTCATCCCAGTAATCCCTAATCTTGGCCATATTGGGCTGCTCTTTCGTGCCAATTTTGAACTCCTTCAGTTTCAAAGGCTTGGTGACATCAATTGCTTGTAGCAAAGGACCTGCAACAGCACGTTCTCCTTCTGACTCTGCGATAATGATATTCCGGGGATCCTCATCATAGCCTTCTATTGACAAATTTCTGCAGTTTATAATGTCCTGTATTTGCGCATCCCAGGATGGCGCAGTATGTTCCTACTTAGCGAGGGACTCTTTGAAGACCAGAGCATCTATATCTTGTAGGGCTTCATCAAGTTGCTCAGTTCCTCCTATCAATCCAAACATCATTATAAAATCCTCAGCCATCGTACCCCAGTGTCAGGTACGTTGGTGTAATTCCGCGTCTAAATACCAAGTGGTAGGGATTGGTCCCAACGTGTGAACAAACCTATGGACCCATTCACTCTAGGTGTTTCCCTTCCATACTCCCATCGAGGAAGCCAAGTACTTGTGTGGATCCCCTCATCCTAGAAGAGCTCCATCGGTAGTCTGACTGGCGGGTAAAATCATAAAATCAGCATCCATCAGCATTCCCCCCAGTCCTGAAAGGCTCCCTTATGGGTTTCCCACCAACACGCGGGGGTTGCGTGCATGGTTCGTTCCTCGGGGATGGTTGCTTCAATAGTTTTGAGGAAATCCTTCACATTACCAGAGCCATCAAAGTAGGGTATTTCTCTTACATCTAAGGAGATGCATCAGAAGCTTTTTGTGACCTTGAGACACCTCAGCATAGATATGTCATGCAGTTGATTATGCCAATTTTCTATCTCTTCATCCGAGTCAGATAAGCTTTCGCTCTATTTTTCCCAACATAACATGTCGTCAGCTGTGGGTTTGATCCAGTCGTCATCCCGGGCAGTCATCTTGTATATGTGATCAAGATCCTCTTCCTCCTGTATTGATTCGGTGTACTGCTCTCCTTCTGCTAGATCCAACAAAACTATCACCCTCGTGCCTTCACCTTCAAAGATAATGCTCCTTTTTAAATTAATGATACCTCCCATGTCAATCGCCCAATCCAAGCCTAAGAGTGCAGGGTAAGGGTCTGTGTCAATCTACCACCACCTTCTTCAATCGTCCCAGTGGGATAATATTCTGCTGATTAGCCATCCGTAGTTGAATAGTCGACCAATCTAGCTTAGGTTCCCCCATTCTTTGCAGGTCTGAATGGGTAGGACGTTTGCATCTGATCCTAAATCAAGGATGAATTGATCCATTTCGTAGTCCCCAATCTGCACAGTCATGCGCATTTCCTGTACTGTCCTTTTTTTGTTTTTGTATAGCTTATTCATAGTTTTAACCTTTGACTGTAAAGAAATCTTTTCTGTGCATCTATCTATTAATGCTTGGAGATTCTCTACGACCTTCTGGTTGCACAGCAGCTTCATACATGCCTGGAGGAATGGTTTAACTTCTTTGTTTGCTTTTGGATCTATCATAGTAGGTACTTTGTCTTCGGTCATCTCCCTGTGAACTTCTATGAAGGTTTCTTTCTCCTTTTTCAGATCTAAGCTTTCCATTTTTTCCCCAGCTTTCCGGATTAGTGGTTCAATTACAGCCTCTTCTTCAACTCCCCTGGTGGAAATTCCGCTATGCGTGATCATATTGATACATGGTCCATCGTCTTGTGGTTATGCCTTTACCCTTTGCACATTATGCGTAGGTGTCTATTGCTTCTCCTACATTTTTTCTATTAGCACCGGGAAATCTTCGATGACGTGATCAAACTGCTTGCAATATCTACAGGACTGGCGCGCAGGGTTCGGGAAATCTCATGTGAAATTTCCTATGTCTCCATACTTGTAACAGATCAGTTGTCCTCATCTTATACCTGCGCTCCCACCTCTTCCCCCTCCCCTTCCTCTTGCGGGAGATCCTCCCCGTCTAGAAGGAGACAATGGTGATGAGGGGTCCACCTGCATCCTGTATAAGTTGCCACTATCTACCATGAGGTCGAGTGTTCGGCAATTTTGCTCGTCATGACCCACAGACGAGTAGAACCTGCACCACTGTTTTTTCAATTCTGGAACATAAGTATCCAATCTGGGCAGTGATCTGTATCATGTCTTCCTGCGACCCGACAGTCAGCACACCATAGCATATGACTGCTAGGGCCATCCATTTCCCTAAGTCGTAGAGGGCTTGGCCCCCCAGCCTGCATATAATCCAATAATAAGGGGCATTGATCTTTAGTATGACCTGACACCCTACAGCGTATGCACCAGATATTCGGACTAGCTTCCTTAACGCGATACTTTCGCAAGTTATAAATTTCTAAGTGCATTGCTTCTAGCTGGCTTTGGATTTGTAGAGTTGCGAACTTTGCATCATCTCTTGGTGCAACTTCTAATTTCATGGCAATCTCTAGAGCTTCCTCTTGGGAGTCGATCTTCTATTGTCCCATGGTTCCACACAGGTGTATTAATAGCATAGAAATAAACCATTCCTTGTGTTTCTTATCTTCATAGACAAATCCCCCATCGCTGATAACCTTTTTTAATCATTGGTCAACTTCCCATACGGACTTTGTAGGTCCCTGCTTAAAGTCCTTTAATTCAACTACACATTGACAGTATGACTTAGGCTTGTAGAATTGTTGCTTTAGGGCGTTCTTAATATCTTGTATTGATGCATTCACATGTTGACCAATGTATCCCATAAACCAATCTAGGGCCCTTCCCTCGAAAGATATCAATAGTTGCGCTCGCTTGATAGCATCATTGTTAACATTCTGCATGGTCCACACAGATTCTGCTACGAACTAGAATTGATCCATGTCCTCGTCCCCTATGCCCTTGAAGGTAGGTAGCTTCATGTGCGTGGCCATGTCGTCCTCTGGAAGTGGCAGAGGAGGTGTAGGAGAATTCTTACCCTTATGTGGGTTCGATGCAGGCGTGGCCGAGGGGTTGGTTCCAATTTGCGCAACCTCTTATTGGTCAAGTGATTTTCTTAACGAACTGTATACCGATTTATCTCCTTATTTGATTAACTTGATATTATTTACCTCTTCGTTTCATGCTCCCACTCTGGTCGGAGGTCATTCACTCGGTGTGGCCACACAAGACACCCTTTTCACTCAATAGCATCTTAATCAATAGTGGCAGGATTTTTAGGAACTTAACTCTAAACCCCTTGAAGAATCTTCGCTCTGCTTCCAAATATGACACAAATTGATCAACAGTGAATTATGTCAAGAATCCTCCCAAGATACTGTCAACCCAGTGATCTACAATTATGGTAACCTTATTATCAGCCTTCTCCAATTGTTGGATTGATTCGGGGGTCCACTGTGTGACCTCATCGTTGTTCTAGCAAGTTTGGAATTCCTCCAACCGTGCCAGCCACTACTGCAACTCATGTGGGAAGGATACAAAGAAGATTTCGTGTACTTCCGTAAACATAAACATGTTTTTCCACTCCTTCGAGGACAAAATTTTACTCCTATTCTCTTTTAGGGAAAATTCTTGAATCTTCTTTTCGAACCAATCTTCTAATTCAGGTTTTAATGGTTTCCAATGACCCCATGGCATTACCCAATCCCTCTCTCAAAATGCTCCCGGTCCCAGCAATGGAACCATTTGTTGGCTTTAGGGGTTGTTATAGGTCAATTTGGGCATCATTCCCAATGACCTGGTTAACTGGGCATCATCTCTAGGACCAATGTATAGGGTCTATCATCCCCTAACATTTCAATTGCTATATTCCCTAAGACAAAGAACAAGACAAATCAATCAAAGACTTTCATCTGCAAAGGTTTCCAAAGTTTTAAGTTTATAATATATCATATGAGAGCTCACCAGCACTACCTCTAAAGGGACTAAGTGCATTGCATATGCATGTAGCCCTATGCAAGGCTGCTCTGCAAAGCACTTCCCAACATTCATGGGTGTGTTGGTCACATTGGGAGTGAAATTCTCATTGTTCTGGAATCTCCACTTGGCCAGTGCCTTCTATAAGATTTCATATGTGTCAAACTTCGAATCCATGTGTCCATTTGACATTTACAAGATTGGGAACATGTCTTGCCTATTATTTGAAAGTCATTGATTGAGAAACTACCTCAGCTCCTCTATAAATTGAGCACAGATCTTAGTGTTTGAGGAGGAAGAATTTGTGTAGAGAAATGCTGGTGGATTTTTCATTGAGGAGATTGATTTGAGTGACAGATTTCTGGAGATATCTGCATTGTGATAAGGCTGGGATGTTGCTGGACATGGTTACACTAAATCAATCATTAGGTTGTAACCTCCGCTTCTATCATTAATAAAGAATACAGCTTACTTTTCCCTATATGCAGCTGTATTGGCTTTGATCTTACATATTACAAGATCTTAGTTGATGTATATGGTTTATGCTTTACTGATTTAGCATACTAACTTGAGTAGACATCTGTATTATTGCTATCTTCTGCTATTTAGTGTTCATTCTTGCAGAAAATATTTTGCACAGCCAGCTAGAATTTGAAGCTACAATGGAAGCAACAGAAGGAATCATTTGGAAGCGCTTGGATTCTAAGTAAGCCTCTAATCCATTCTGTGTGTTTGTTCTTAGTTAGGAAAATTAGTCGTATAGTCTTTAATATGTTGTTCTAGATTAGTACTTGTCTAGGGAAGCATGTTTTATCCGTAATTCACAATTCTGCATAACAAATTGGCGACTCCACTAGGGACAAATTACTCTTTATCCTAGGTGTTTTAGCCTCTATTTTTCTCTGTTTATTCACCCAGTAGTTGTTACTCACAAATATTAGGCTTTTTAAGATCCAAATTTGCAAAATAAGTGTGTTAAATAGTTGTGTTTTTCTTTATACACTACGCCCAATGCACTATTAGACAGAACACAGTGCTTTGCATAGCACTGTCTCCCTTTCAGGCCTGCGTTGCAAAGCACTATCTCTCTTTAGAGACTGTGTTGCCTCCTGAAACCATCCAAATTCCCTTGAATTTTTCTTTGCAGTTTGTTTCAGTTTGATTGCTATTGTGTTTTGAAAATCCTAGCCTCATATTGACCAGTGAATTCATCTACCTCTTCCTCCTTTAAAAGAAAATTTGTTCAATGTTTGTTTAAAGCATTTTTCTTTATCATTGGCAAGTTAATTTCAAAGTATTTTATTGTCGCATTAGATCCATTTGGTTTTGAAAAAGGAAATTGTCGTAAAATCTTCGTTTCCTGATAGGAGAAATTGTTGTTTCGTTTCTCATTTTTCCTTCAAAAGAGAAATTGTTGTTTGTATTCCTCATTTCTCAAAAGTAAAAGGCATTTTATTTTATTTATTTATTGCACTTAGTTTATTTTCTGTATTCATAACATTAAAGGAACTGAAAAGAAAAAACTGCATTTGCATGTAGTGGTTTGTGTGTTTTGCAAAAAGGAACAATAAGGAAATCTACATTTAGTTTGTGTTCTTTGATTTGTTTGCGCGCAAATTGTTTGCTCTTTCCCTCTAGTAGCTGGGATTTTCATTGAAAAACTAAAAGTGAAAGATAGCTTATCATTCTTAATTACATTTTGGGAATTTTCCAATACATCATCGCGGTGAACCTTTGAAAGGCAAATTGTTAAACAAGATCAACATAAAATTAATCTCAATTTACCTGACAAAGCATTGGAACCATAACGATAACATTTAGAAGGTTTAGGCTAGAGACGTGTTCCGGCGTGATAAAACATAGCAGTTGTCATTAACTTGTCTGCGATACATTTCGAATGTGATACCTCACTCCACGTACGTAAGGATATCGTAGCTCGTCCATGTAATTTAGAGTATATCGGGCAGTGTTACAGTACGATAAGTATAAAGGGGTGCTCTCACTGTGTGGTTTCGCATCAGACAGCGCTAATACAGACTTGGGCCTCCACGTACCTTCAGGTATATTTGGGAGGACAACTTTTAGGTGCTATCCATCCATAGTGAACCGAGTCGGTCACCTTGTAAATTGTGATACACCGAACACAGCATTCGGGGAGATTCCTTGCTCGTACTTCTTGGTTCGCCAAGAGGTATTCTGCAGTTCACAGTTTCTTGGTAAACCCTTTTGCCTAGCATTACCCTTTTATTTTGTTTATTTGTTTTTGGTTAAAATAAATCAGTAATTGTGGAAGAACATAATCCTTTCCCACGTTGTTCGCGTAGAATAGCGTTAAAACCACCTTTACCACCAGAGGTTACTTCTAGTCGGCAAAGGCGATCATGATCTGCCAAATCTAGTACAATTTGTACCTCTGGTGAAACATCATCTTTCCATAAACCAGAGTTAGCTCAAGTTGTTTCTACACATCCTAGTTCATCTACTATTGTCAAAATGGAGTCTTCACAGCTACTCATGGTCACAATCCATTCAATCAGTGAGACCATACCTCCTGGACCTGACATTGTTCAACCAGAAATTGATCTAGATCCTGTCTCTTCTTTCCCAGAACATCTGAATCCTAAAGTCATACAACCGGAATTTGTTCCTATCTTGGTCATCCCACAAATTTTTGTAGCTATTGAATCTCCCATATCACACAGTCAATCACCTGAAATATACTTTGGGCCTGACAGTGAAATACTCCCCCCTGGTTTAATTGCGATTGAAGAAATCCCACAAGACGAGACACCTTTAACTCCAACCAATTTTGGGGAGGACCTTTCCCTGTACGAGTCTTTTCCTCAATCGACACCATCTGATTTTGTTGATCCTTCTCCTTTTCAAACTCTCGTCGATTCAAAAGGGTATACATTTGGTCAAGTAACCATGGCTGAACCAACATCTTCGATTGGGCCATCTATTCCAATTACGTCAGCTCTTGCCCTAGCTACCCTGTCGATGTTTACAACTTCACCAGAGTCATATTTTCATGGTGGCCCTTTTGTCCCATCAGGTTACAAATCATTATCTGGCATTTTCTCTGGTGCATCTTCAAACCCATGGACTTTACCAATGTCATCATCTGGTATTTTAACTGGTAATCCTATAGTAAGTACTGAACGACTTGATTCTTTATACACATTTTCAGGGCAATATCAAGCCATTCCTTCTGGGTCTATTCCTTCAAGTACCATATCAACTGGACTCCCAGCATTTGGAGAGCAATATTTTCCGTCTTATTATCCTCCTCATGCTGGGGGGAAATCTTTGGTCACCCAATATAACAGTGCTCCGTCACTTTTCGGTCAACACAATGACGAAATGAATGTTTGTCAATGGTAGCCCACTCTGCCTATCCAACCACAAACGGTTGTACACTCGTATCAACCAGTTCAACCTGTTACACCCACATCATTTCCACTTGTCAATACATCTTTACCCTTGTTACAGAATCAAAATGTTGTACAACCTTATCAAATGAGTCCTTCAACTCAATATCCTCAAATGTTGGGTCCACAGACTCCAAATCCTTCGGTTAATTTACAAAAACATGTACCATGGATCATTTATTCACAAGTTGGTTTACCATTTTATGGGATGTCACAACCGCAACCTAGTTATACCTATCAACTGAATCCAATTTATCCTAATTTGGGTTATAACATTGGTGGACAGACCCCTTGGCAGCCACAGGCGCAAATGCCTCAAACTTCATTTCAACAAGTATCATATCTAGGTTTTGGTCAACAGAATCCTTGAGCGTTTGATTTTCAAAACAGCCCCTATCTGGGTTACCAACAGCAGATTCCTTATGCTGGTGCTCAAAGGCCTGTTGCTCAAACAATTCCATATTACCCTGGCTATGATCAACCTAACCTTAATCAACAATTTCCCTTTGTCACAACTTTAGAGTTACCATATTTAAATCAGCTAACTACTGATCCAATCGATTATGCTCCTTGATGGCCGATGATACCTCATAAATTACCCTCGGATATTCCTAAGTTCAATAGAAACCCTGGAGAAGGTCCGTCGACTCATGTTATGACTTATCATTTATGGTGTTCATCAAACTCCCTGAATGATGATTATGTTCGACTACATATTTTTCCAGCATACGCTCACAGGTCTGGCTGCAAAATGGTATATTGAATTACCTAGAGCTTCTTTTGATAATTTCACAGCCCTAGCTACTGTCTTTTTGACTCATTTCTAGTTACCATATGATATGAACTGGAACGAAACTCTTGACCAATTTCAAATAGACTAATGCTACTCACATCTCTTATCAGATTCATGAGTGGCGTCATCGTCGTAGAATGGTTAAGACATTTGTTCTGGATCAGCTCCTTGTTGAATGGTTCATTAAATCCCTGTTACCATCTATAACTGAGCATGTGGCTAAGGGTGGCGTCATCACAGAAGAGCAAGTTATCGCTCGTGCCTAGTATTTAGACTTGATTTATACTCAGGCTGGCACGCTCTATGAAAAAATTCCTAATGCGCAGAGATCTAATTTCATTGTTCCTCCTCAATCAAAGGACTCTCATGCCGGAGATGGCTTGATTAGCACTGCAAGCACACATCACACTACTACATTTTATCCTGCTCCTACTTCCAAAATTAATGCCGTGTCATTTGACAAGGGAAAAAGTGAAAAAGCAACCTGGAAGTAAGAAAAAGGGGAAATCTAAGAAAAAGAAAACTTCTAACCCACAGGAAAGATCATCTGATCAATCGTCTAGACCTAGGAAACCTCATTATCCATGCATGATCTGTAATGAGGAACACTTTGTTAGGGATTTTCCTCACCGCGCTGAAGTCTCAAATATCATCAAGACTTCCCAGGCGTCAGCTGTGTTGACAAACCCATTTCCAAATCCGGACACAAATATGGCTGCTATGGATCCAGCTCCTAATTCCCAAGTGTTAATGTTATTTGTCACAAAACCTTCAACATATATTTTGGAGTCAACGCGTAATAAATATTATGGTAGTCAGGCCAGTGATCAACCTACTCCCTCGACAACGAATCCGTCTACGTAACAAGTACTGCAACTGTTATTCCTCAATTGACAATCAAGCCACCAAAGGGAGTGATTCACAAATCGACATATAATCCTCAAGCAAGAGCTGCACAAAATTATAATATAGTTGAATATTTGGCTCAATGCCCTTCAGTTATGTTTTCTCTTGAGGTATTACAAAATTGTCCCTCCCAAAAACAGGCTTTATTGTCGGCTATCAGTGGAATTGATCCAACTAATTCTAATATTGTCATCTTTAATCATACGGGCTATGTGCCGCAACTACTAGCAAAATTGGCATTCTTCATACAAGTAAATGTTCTCAATCATCTTGTTCATCACACTATTATTGATTAGGCAGCATCTACATGCATTATGTCTCTAAATTTTTGGAAGTCAATTGGCTCGCCACGCTTATCACAATCATCAACGACGTTGAAGGCATTTGATGGACATGCATATAAACCTTGTGGTATTATTAATAACCTGCATGTTGAACTAGGGGGAAAAACAATGAATATTGATGTTGAAGTTGTTGATGGACCCCTTGACTATAATATTTTACTTGGAAGGCTATGGGTATATGCAATGGCTGCAATTGTTTCTACATATTTTAGAATGATTGCCTTTCCACGTCAAGGTACTATCACAGTCATTAATCAACTATCATTCTTTTTCTATGCTTCACAGGTAACTGGAAGCGTTCCGTTCGTTCACAGTCCCCAACTAGAACTTCAGAACATTGGTGTAGGACTCTTAAAGGATTCCACTTTAATGGGAACCTTTTCATTACCGCCGCCCGCGACGTCATCGCAAGTATAGAGACCTGCTACATGATCTCTTCCACTCTATCTGGCTTAAGGAAGACTACGGGTGATTCTGAAATTACTACGTTGGATGAATTTATGCCGCCAAACCCTATTGAGCTGGCATAGAAATCAATCTATCTGGCTTGGGCGGAAAATCCGAAATCAGCGTCGCTGAGTGTTTGGGTTGATTGTTCCTTAGGTTTTGGTACTCCCTCTGATCCTTTTTCCTCAATGTTCTTAACGGATGAGAATATTTTGGAAGTCATGATGTCAGAAGGAGAACCATGGGAAGATTATCATCATCGTTCCCATCTTCCTGATTATGAAGAAAATTATCTTAGTGAACTATATCACCCATCCATCAAAAATTTCTTTTCAAATTCTTTCCCCATTAGTACAATCGATTCCGAGCGAAATCTGTCAAATATTGAAGAAACCATTTCTATCGATATTTCGACCAAACCTAGCATTGTAGAAAATATTCATGTCGATGTATCTTGTTCTCCATCAGAACTCGAATCATATCGCTCTCTATTTCATGAATTCCATGATGTATTTTCTTGGTCTTACAAGGAATTGTCGGGCATAGATACTACTATTGTTGAACACACTATTAATATGTATCCTAATGTCAAACTGGTGCGTCAATGGCTTCGTCCTGTTCATCCAAAAAAAGTCGTTGCCATCAAAGAAAAAGTTGAAAAACTTTTGCGTGCTGGTTTCATATACCCTATTCCGCTAACTGAGTGGGTTTCCAATATCATTCTTGTAATGAAAAAGAAAGGAACCATTAGAGTGTGCGTCGATTATCGGGATGTCAATCTTGCTTGTTCAAAAGACAACTATCCTACTCCCTTTATCGGCCAGATTATTGACGATTGTGCTGGATGTGAAATTTTTTCGTTCATGGATGGATTTTTCAGCTACAATCAAATCAATATCTGCCCAGAGGATCAACATATGACAGAATTCATCTGTCCCTGGGGCACATTCGCTTATAGGAAACTACCGTTTGGTTTAAAGAACGTTGGGGCAAATTTTCAGAGATCAATGGACTATGCTTTCAATGATATCAAGCACATTGTTTAACTGTATCTAGATGATTTACCAGCGCATTCATGAAATCGGACTAATCACCCGATGCATTTGAGGGCCATTTTCTTACGCTGCCGACACTACAAAATATGCCTCAATCCTCATAAATGTGTGTTTTGTGTTGGTTCTGGCCATTTTCTTGGATTCGTAGTCTCAAAAGAAGGAATTTGAATCGACCCATTGAAGGTTCAGGCCATTCTTGATTTGCCTGTGCCATCAAACTTACTTCAGATACAGAAACTTCAAGGAAAGGCTAACTTCCTAAGAATGTTCATTCCAAACTACGTTGAAATGGCTAAAATATTTACTCGAATATTGAAAAAAGGGGTTCCCTTCCATTGGGACCAAGTTGCACAAGCTTATTTTGATGTTGTCAAGGACACTCTTGTCCGAGCGTCATTAATGTATCCCCCTAATTATCAAAATGATTATTTCCTATATATCATCGCGACCGAAATGACCATTGATATGGTATTGGTCCAAGTAAAAAATGGAATTGAATATCTGATCTATTATTTGAGTCGTAATCTCAATGATACGGAAGTTAAGTATTCATACGTAGAAAATCTTGCCTTGGTAGCTGTTCAAGCTATCCAAAGATTTCGTCTTTATATCCTGCTCCGAAAAACTATTATCGTTTCAAATTGCAACCCCATGACTTATATTTTATCATGTCAATTGCTGGGGGAAAATAGTCAAAATGGATCGTCATTTTGCAGGAATTTGATTTGGAATTCATCAAACCCAAGTCAAAGAAGTCTTTAGTTTTGGCTGAGCTTCTCTCTGACCTTCCCTCTAATACTACTGCAACTACGTCGGAACTATCAATTCCTGACGAGTCTTTGTTTATGATTAGATCATCTAATCCTTGGTATGGGGATTTCATCATTTATCTCCAAACCCAAACTTTTCGACCTGATACCTCTCGCTCTGAACAGCGATGTATTCGATACCAAGCCAAAGATTATCTAATCATCAGCGATACACTTTATCGTCGTGGTGTCGATACCATTTTAAGGATGTGCCTCATTCATGAGGAGGCTGAAAAAGTGTTAAATGATTTTCATGTTGGGGCTTGTGGTGGAAATTTATCTGGTTATGCTACCGCGCAGAAGATACTCCGCGCTGGTTACTTTTGGCCTACTATTTTTCGAGACTGCATCCTCGCGATCATAAATTGTCATGCATGCCAGATTTTTTATCATAAAATCTGCAAACTGCCAGCGCCAATGCATCTTGTTGTCTCTGTGGGACCATTTTCAAAATGGGGTATTGACTTCATGACCTGTCACCCTCATTCATCGGGGGGGGCACGATTATATTATTGTCGCAGTCGACTATTTTACCAAATGGGCCGAAGCGATGCCTACATTCAACAACACAGGACAGACAGTTGCATTGTGTTTCTTTTATCATGTTATCGCATGGTTTGGGGTCCCACAGGCTATAGTTACATATCATGGGAAGAATTTTCGCAATCACATGATGGATGAATTGACTGCCAAGTCAGGATTGTCACATGATAATTCTACTCCTTATTATCCACAATCAAATGGACAAGTTGAAGCTATTAAAAAAATTCTTAAACGTATGTTTCAACGAATGATAGGAGTTCGTAAAAGAAATTGGCATTTGATCTTGTACTCTGCCTTGTGGGCGTATCGAACCTCGGTGAGAAATGCAATTGGTTTTACTCCTTTTCAATTGATGTATGGTTTGGAAGCTATCTTTCCAATCCAATGTGAAATACCGTCATTAAAACTTGCAATTGACTTATTACTTGACACCTCAGAAGAAGAAGTGCGTCTCCTTAACCTCATCCATCTTGATGAAACGCGTCGTGATGCCCAATTGGCCAACGAAGCGCATAAGAGACGTATAAAGACGTAGTACGAAAAAAATGTCCAGCCTCGCATTTTCTCAAAGGGTGACTTGGTCCTTCTTTACGATCAAGAAGCTTATGTAATAGGTACAGGAAAGTTTGAGCCATTATGGCATGGCCCCTATATTGTCAAAAGAGTTCTTTCTAAGGGTGCCTATGAGTTGGTTGATTATGATGGAATTATGTTGACACGGCTTAGAAATGGGTTGTATTTGAAACATTACTATGCTTAATCATGAGCGTAGTAATTTTTTGTATTATATTGTATATATATGTTGTTGATTTGCATTCACTATCTTAATTTGTTTTTAGATTTTTCTTGATGTTAGTAATATGCTTTACATTTCATCGCAGATGTCTGAATCTTCAGAACCATTTGTTGGATATGATGATGGTGCTAGTCATAGTGCGCAAAATCTATCCTCTGTAACATGGGCCATTTTCGCTCCAAACAGCGAGTTAGTGAGTTTTCAAGGGATTTGTATTGGTAGATCGACGAACAATATCGTTGAGTATAGCACATTGATTGAACTTCTCCCTGATGCCATTTCATTTGGTATTAACCGTATCACATAAGGTTAGACTCACAACTTGTGGTATTACAACTCACTAGTGTTTATACTGTTAGAAATCCAGCATTGCATAGATTGTTCCTAAGAGTTTGACTTTTGCAAAGACACTTTGATTTCATTCAATATCAACACATTTCCATAAATTTGAACAGATTAATTGATTCATTAGTTAATCAAGTTTTACACTGACATTTGCAACATATGTAAAGAAAACATTCACATCATTGAATAGGATTGCACAATAAACATGGGAAAACACTGAAATCATATAGATAGATAGTTATTGGTTTTTACAAAAATTTGTGCCCAAGACACATTGGTCATCTGACCTCAAACTGTATGGAAAGTGTCACAAGTAAGCTAGTGGTGTTCGTGGTAACATGTTATAGATCTAGCTATCCTACGAAGTAACCACATCCAACGGTTAGAACCCGAATAGTGTGTCGCTACAGTTGCATAGGTATCTCTTTGATCCAGCAATCTGAAATCCCGAAGGTCAAACCCTTTATGTGTTGTTGAAGCTCAATCAGAGTCTCAGCCATATCAAGATCCTGAAGGACTGCTCTCCCGACAGCCCTCTTTGCTGGCACATCCGCTTCGCGCTCTGGTTCCACTACTGGTTGAACACGACCAACATCTGCATTACATCAAACATTTAGTTTAGTCTTGGGAAAACATAAAAATACAAAAACATTGTATAAACCTTAAGAAAATCAAAAACATGGTCAAAACATTCTTACCTATTGCACCCCACTAAGCGCCTTCTGGTAATGCTAAATATGGATCTCCTCGGAAATCAACACCTGTGTATGCATACTCATCGATGGTGACAATCTATCGCCAGAACAAGGAAAAGAACGCAGTCGAGAACACAATGGTAGATTGGCCTGCATGCCTACCCATGAGTTCCACCCATCTCTGCATCCGCAAACCTCTTGGATTAGACACATCGAGTCTCACATGTTGTGGCTACATTAGTGGAATCTGTTCCAAGGCAAAGGATATAAGGATAGAACCATAACTGAAATTATTCTTCCTTCCTCCCTTTGTTTTATTCAGTTGTTCCTTTACTTGAGAGAGAATAGCTTCAGACCAATTGAAGACTGTCGGCTCCATACACTCTAGCGCGTGCTGCATATACGATCTATTTGCTACATGTAGTGTAACAATGCCGGCAATTTTTGCGATCATGAAAAGGATGGTTCTCAATGGAAAATCTCTAACATATCGGATGTTTATCTTTCCATCTTTGCTTGGCTCTGCCCCTGGATAACAATGTTGCAAAACATAATCTCTCACTGTCTCTCCTCCAACAATAGACCCTAAGAGCGAAATGGGCAAGCCTCTCCTTGACAAACCTGTAACAAAGTACACATCCTCGACTGTTATAGGAACCACTTGGTTCTTAATATGAAATGCCTCAATAGCTGGATCCCATGCTCAAACTAAGAACTCCAATAGTTCTATTTGTTGCCTCATCCTAGCCAATTTGAAGTACTTTAGCAGTCCACAATCTCTTAGGGCTCTTACTGTACCCGGATCATTTAAGGCAATCATATTTTGTTCTTCATGTTCTCTTTCCCTCCATGTAATCGTCATTGTAATCCGATGGAAACCTAAAATACAACCATAAGATCCATTAGATTCCATTCATTGCAAAAAACTAGGCAAATTTTGGGCATAATGTGAGAAACAAAAATCTAGATTGCACCCAACGCACTCCGTAACAAGAGACAGTGCATTGTGTATGCAAGTAACCTTCACTGTACTTGCTATGCAACGCAAGTTTCGATATTCAGGGATGCGTTGCCCTCTTTTTAGGTAGAATTTACCCTAGGGACCTTAAAACCCTGAAAATTTGCAAAATTTGGAAATGAAATGAATACTAAATGAAAGAGGAGGTTCATATCAATAACTTGGATCAAACGGCAAAGAAAATAATCCACAGAAACGATCACAATCAGCAGCTGAAGTTCGGGGGAAAAATCAGGTTCAGAGCTCCAAAATGTAAATGGTAACTATGGAATGGTAAAAATGAATAGTGAAACTACTTTTAATAGTCATTTAATTATTTGCAAATTGAATATATTGTTGTGACTATAGTTTTATTATATTTTTTATCATGAAATAGGTATTTTTAATCCATTTGATGTTGTTATAAACAGGTCTTACAATTGATGAACAGATTAGTCGTGAAGATTTATTTCAAGAATTATTTGACCACAAAGCATACTTTTTCTCCTTATTTTTCGAGCTTTGTAAAAAATGAAAAAGGATTTGAAGCGCACTTTTATCTCTTTTTCGAGCTTCGATAACAGCGAAAAAGGTACCCCTGGAGTCTTCTTTCAGCTCTTTTCAGACTCCAATAATGTGAAAAGATTGTCGAGCACTTTTATTTTCGAGCTCGTAAAAGTAAATGAAATGATATGTACTCAGTATAAGTTTAACCCTTTTCCGGACTGAGATATATTATTTACGAAAAAGGAATACCTTGGTTAAACATGACCAAAGAGGTTCTCTCAGATATTATTTTACACTTTTTCGAATCTGAGCAACAAATTTACGAAAAAATACTTATGGAATTTTCTATCGTCCTCTTTTTCAAACTCTCTAAATATGAAAAAGGACCGGGCTATCACTGTCGTTAAGCTCGTTAAAACATAAAATAGCAACGAGCTTGTCGATCATGGCAAGAATCAAGTTTCATTCATCGCTAGACTCGTTAAATTATTAAATAGTGATACTTTATTCGCCCGAAGGGTTGAATTATAGATCAAGCAAATATTATCCTCCTCAAGTTTGTTAAAAAATAAAGAGGTAATGGTCGACAAATGACTAGGGAAAATTTGGGAAAGTGAGCAAAATTATTTATGGTAGCAAGTCGCTCTTGAACATGACACTTCCTTCACTCCATGTCCGTGACTGTTTGGGTTGGGTAATCATCTTGACGGTTCATTCATACCTATGGTTCATCATGCGTTCACTTCGGTTTTGGGCCAATGCTGCCAACTCATCTCAGTGTCGCCAATATGTTCAAGAGAATTCATCCAGTGAATAACTCATCCTTCTGCAATACTCATAAACCTTTATTCTCATGATCGTCATCCCTGAAAAATTGCTATATTAAGTCATACCCTTGTCTCTGAAATCAATAACTCTCGTTTCTCAATAAGGTGGCTTCCTGTCAACAACAAATCATTATCCACGAAGTTCACTTAGAAACATCAGATTCTAGTACCATGAGGCTTGTTACAGCATCGACAAGATCCTCGCTTCCGGACTTTTGATCGAGAGATTTTGTTTGGCGTTCGACATCAAATCATCTATCATGCCTTACGAAATGTACTGCGGTACCTTAAGGGCCATTGACACCAATGATGGTTCTCCCACGTTTGTTAACAGCTCACATCATTGGCTGGTGATCAAACGATGTCTTTCCATGTTCGACGACAAATCATATATTCGCATGGCTAGACATGTACCCGATTGATCGAATGAACGAGATAAGAAGACCCCAGATCTAGTTTCAACCATCCGAGCTGTGATTTCAAGATTGATGTACACATCATCTGTACAGTGACTTTACATACATATCATCATCCAAACATGGGCCTATATCTGTAGGCATGTCTGCATTAGGCAACATTCCAATGTCGATGACTTTCTGAATTATGTACATGTTATTAAATTATTTATGTGTTGAACATGGTAATGCCTACCCTCAGCAATTATGATCAAGAGGATATATCATGATGTAATGTATTGTAAGATTGATGCAGGTCACCACTCTGCTTCATCTCCAGCCCATCACAGTGTAAAGCATATCAATCAAAATATTGTTGTTATTATTATGACTTCATGCTTTAGGGGGAAATTGTTATAGGTCAATTTGGGCATCATTCCTAATGACCTAGTTAACTAGGCATCATCTTCAGGACCAATGTATAGGGTCTATCATCCCTTAACATTTCAATTGTTATATGCCCTAAGACAAAAAACAAGACAAATCAATCAAAGGCTTTCATCTGCAAAGATTTCCAAAGTTTGAAGTTTATAATATATCATATGAGAGCTCACCAATGTTGCCTCTAAAGGGACTAAGTGCATTGCAGCCCTATGCAAGGTTGCTCTGCAAAGCACTTCCTAACATTCATGGGTGTGTTGGTCACATTGGGAGCGAAATTCTCATTGTTCTAGAATCTCCACTTGGCCAATTCCTTCTAGAAGAGTTCACATGTGTCAAACTTCGAATCCATGTGTCCATTTGACATATACAAGATTGGGAACATGTCTTTCCTATTATTGGAAAGTCATTGATTGAGAAACTACCTCAACTCCTCTATAAATTGAGCACATATCTTAGGGTTTGAGGAGGAAGAATTTGTGTAGAGAAATGCTGGTGGATTTTTCATTGAGGAGATTGATTTGAGTGACAGATTCCTGGAGATATCCACATTGTGATGAGGCTGGGATGCTGCTGGAGATGGTGACACTAAATCAGTAATTGAGTTGTAACCTCCCCTTCTATCATTAATAAAGAATACAGCTTACTTTTCCCTATATTCATCTGTATTGGCTTTGATTTTCCATATTGCAATATCTTAGTTGATGTATATGGTTTATGCCTTACTGATTTAGCAAACTAACTTTAATAGACATATGTATTATTGTTATCTTATGTTGTTTAGTGTTCATTCTTGCAAGAAATATTTTGCACAGTTGGCTGGAATTTGAAGCTACAACGGAAGCGACAGAAGGAGTCATTTGGAAGCGCTTGGATTCCAGGTAAGCCTCTAATCCATTTTGTGTGTCTATTCTTAGTTAGGAAAAGTATTCGTATAGTCTTTAATATGTTTTTCTATATTAGCACCTATCTAGGGAAGCGTGTTTTATCCGTAATTCACAATTTTGCATAACAGGGGTCTTAACCTAGGTTCGGTGTTAAGGTTTGCCAACAAACCCCGTTACTACTGGCCCTTTCGACAATGGTATGCTTACACAGGTCAAGGTCTCACTCAAAGTAGTATGGGAGGGTGCTGGAACCAAGTGTCTGCACCCTGAGAGAGGGAAGGTTAATAAAGGTGGGTCCCATCAGATCCAACCGATCTGCGCTAATGAAGCTCGAACCCGGAACCCTTAACAATGTATTGGCCGGAATAAATCAAGTGAAGGCAGACGTAACAATTAAGAAATCAGATAAGAAAAATTACAGCTGGGCCTATGCATTCATTCCCTTTTATAGCATTGCATCCACTTGTGCATCAACAAACCATTAATCTTCAGACAATGTACATTATTTCAGAAATAACATGTAACGTAGCCTATAATCGTAACACAAAAATACGCAAATGTCACCAAATAGTATTTTCATTCAATTATATCTAGATTTGACTTACAGACTCTATGACTAGCCCGTGCACACAGCCAGCAGGAGCCCTTACTCAAAATATCAACACAACGATCCAAAGTTTGTATCATAGCTTGTCTCTTGTCAAAAACTTACTTCTAAACTTTGACTTAGCCATCTATTTATAGCATCTTAGCCTACGCTACTTATATGGTCCGCAAACCGTGGTTTTCGGACTCCTGGTCTATCCTTTGACCCATTACAACATATCGGGGCTTTGACCCACCCCCAAATCCCCTACGCTAGACCAAATATTACTAAAATATCACAAAAACTAGACAAAAATGTGGTTAGGGAACCTTGTTTCAACAAGAGCCAAAGGAGTTGTGGCGCCTCCCTTTAGCCTCCCGCTTGCCCGTTACCATTTCCTCATTTATTTAGCTCCCCATGCGGTATTATCTCTCATGAACGTCACAAGTCAACAAATTCTATGAAAACATAGCGTTTAATGTAAAAATAATCAAAGTACAATTCTAATCTAAATTTGTCCTAATTTTAAATCTAAGAATGATCAAAACATAAATCTAATATAACTCTATCCTACATTCCATGGAACGAAAGCATAAAATCTATTACTATGAAATTGAAATGACTGTGCTAATTTAAACGAAATTTAACTAAGGCAAGCAAGAAATGACATAGTGTCTATTGCACAAAACAACATATTTAATCTTAAAGCCTATGGTTGTTTTGTAATCAAATGAACGAATCTATTCAGTTGGAAGATGACAAAGTCACATTCATGTAATGATTCAGGTGATTTCCATTCTTGGTTTCTTCATGATGACTTTGTACTTCAAGCTGGTGACTTTCCTGTTCAAAAATTTATTCGTTTTCTTAAGTTTCTTATTCGTTTTATACCATATCCCCAAATGTAAAATTGTATTGTCACTTATGACCTTTTCTAAATGATTATGTTCCTTCAGAGATTCATTTTCTTGTTTTATGTGTCTGTTCAGTATCTCTAGTTCATACATTTCTTGCTTCAAGGTGTTCACTAGAGGTTCTTGTGGACTGATTCGCTACTCTTCAACATTTGGATTTGCTTCTGCATGTTTCTTATCCAAGGACTTAATGTAGTCATAAATATCCTGCTGTGCCGAGTCAATTTCTAGGGTCCTTCTGCTTGGACTGTGTATAGGAGAGGAAGTAATGGGCGATGGTACTTAGGGCTCTTTATCTAAATTAACAAACTTTGCTTCCTATAGGGATATCTTCTTCAAGGATTTACAAAGTCTGGAGCTTCTCCTTGGCTGTGGAGGACTTAATATTTCTGAGTTTTTGGCTTTTCCCTTTTCCTTTACATTACCTCTCTTTTTTACTCCACTATGTTTCTTATTCTTCCGTAGTTCTGCAATGGTGAGTTCTTCTTCTTCTTGATGTGGTTGAGGTGATGACTTGTCTTCAACGCAGGTATCAACCTTTCTCCTTCTACTTCTTTTGGTTTTGTCATCCTTAGACTATTCTGGTGCTTCTTGAAAACGATTCCTGACTAGGAAACTTTCCCAGGAGTCTCTTATACTCTTTAAATGAAATTCAATGAGTATCTTTATCAGTCCATGATGATACATGGTATTGTCTATAAGTTGGACTCTTTTCTGCACATTTTCTGACATTTTCTTTAAGTTGCTCAATAGGAAGTAAGGGAAGTTTATTTCTCCATCCTCTAGGAAATCCATTAGCAATTTGGCATGGTAGACAAACATACAACCAAATCTACCCTCGCAAGTAATAAATTTTTATATAATTAACAGCATGTTCCTCAATTTGTTTTTAAGTGTCGTACTGGGAATTCCCTTCCTAAAAATGGTAGTGTCCATAATTGGATTCTTCAAAAAAAAATTCCATTATTTTCCATGAATTTCTCTGTTCTTGAACCATCTTTCGCCAATTTTCAGAAGTTTTGTGGCTTCTACTATGAAGACCTCTGTCACCGAAAAATTTATGTCCCCAATTTCTACCTTTGTCCCGTCTAAAGCTCTCGCAAAATATTTGGTGACCTCTTTATGGAACCCATCGAACTTCTCTATGAACTAGATCCATCGTACCTTTTGTAGCATTTCCTTCATATGTGGATAACCTTCCATGAATTTTGCTCCCACATGCTTGGTTCTCACTATTAAACCCATGTCTCTATCGTAAGGAGTTTCGCCTTCATAATTGTTCTTCTTCAACGAGATGGATTTAGGGTTTGTATCTAAGTTAAGGGTGTCGAAAGAAGATTGTAGAGACATGTAGGTAAAATAGATATTTGGGCAAGGGTTCAAGATCATGAATAAGTGGGTTACAGAATGAGATATGACCATTAATCATTAATTAATGAAATTTGTCTTGATCATTATGGGATATGATACGGATGAAGTGGTCGAATTATGGAATTATGGTGTGAATCTGAGTACAATCAGTTTTAATGATGACAAATTGAGGTGGAAACATATCATCATCTAAATTATATACACTAATGTTTTTGGACCTTATTATTTAAACAAATTTTGTAACATACCTTGGAACTAACCTTTGTTGATATTATTTTTGTGGTGATTCCTCAGGTGTCTTTTCAGCATGATCTTCAATGGAGTCTTCTATTTCTTTTGTTCAGTATGTCCTGCTTCATTAGGCTGCAAAGTGTAACAGAGGTGTAGAATGTGATGACAGCTGCAGATTCTTCTGAGAGCTGTAGAAATGTAGCAATTTTGTAGCTACTCTTTTATTGCTCCAAAAAAAGAAAGGGAATAAAGAATTTGGGATTTTTAGAATGGGAGAAAATATAAGATGTCAGAAGTCTGATTTTCACCTTTTATTTTCTGTATAAGGATGTCAATCATTGATTGGTTTTCATACTTATACAATTATTACTTTTCTCTTCTTCTTATTTTGAATAATATATATATATATATATATATATATATATTTCTTTTTTTCTCCTTTTTTTTTTAGATATGAAAAGTAAAAATAAGACTAAGTTGGGGAAGAAGAAGGATTCTTCTTCACCAACTTCATATCAGCATTGTCTTGAAAAATTTTGATAAATTCCTCCTTTGTAATTGGTTTATGATAGACCTTTAGTCGATGTCCATTCACAAGAAGAGGTATATTTTCTTCATCAATTATCCTTATCCTGACTATCCAATTGTCAAAGACTTTTTCGATCTCATAAGGCCCAAGCCAATGAGTCTGAAATTTTCCTTAAAAGTCTTTGAAATTTGAGTCGAACAAAAGTGCTCAATATCTTGCTTGAAATTTTATTTCTTTTATGTACTTATCATGCCATCTTCACCTTTGTTGCTGAACTAGGTTGTTTCTTTGAATTGCATCTTGCCTGATCTCATCAATCTCATTAAGTTGCTCCATTATGTGCTTTTGGGCTTCTGATAAATCAAGTCCCAATATGAATGTTTTCTTGAAGGTTTTGATCTGAAATTATATTAGAAACAAGACTTGCTTCCCATAAAGAAGTTCATATGGATTATGTCCTGTTGTATTCCTCCATGTAGTTTGGTAGGCCCATAAGGCTTCAGGAAGCCTATCTGCCCAATCATTTCTATGTAGATGTACAGTCTTTGTGAAGATTTCTTCGATCACTTTATTGGTGGAGTCCACTTGTCCATTTGCTTGTGGATGATATAGAGTATAATTTCTATGTTTGATATTATATTCCTCCAAAATCCTCTGCATCATCCTAGATGTAAACTGAAATCCCTAATATGTCACAATTTCCCTTGGGACCCCAAAACGAATGAAAATATCCTCAAAGAGAAATGACACTACAACATTTTCATTAGCAAAAGAAAGTGCTTTAGCCTCCACCCATTTAATGACATAATCAGTGAAAACTATAATGTACCTCTTTTGTTTTGATGGTGGATTGATTGGCCAACAAAATCCAGGGCCCATTTCTCAAAGGGTTCGATGAGTACCTGAGGTTGTAAGGGCATTTCATCTGTAGAACAGGTTTCCCCATTCTCTGACAGTTTTCACACCTTTTGACATACTCCTTGGCATATTTAAAGATGGATGGCCAATAATATCCTAGATAAAGTATTTTATAGGCAGTCCTCTTATCAGCAAAGTGTCCACCACAAGGTTCATCATGGCATGCCTTTAGAATTTCAGGTATTTCATCTTCTCGGAAACATATTCTGATGATGAGATCTGGACCTGTTTTATACAATTCATCATTAACCCATGAGTATAATGCACTTGTTTGAATTATTTTTCTCTTTTCTCTAGGAAACAAGTATGCTGGTAATTTTCCTGTAGCTAAATAGTTAGCAATGTCTGCAAACCATGGAGATTTAGTAGATATGGCAAAGAGATATTCCTCTACTGGAGTATCATTATTGTTGTTTTTAATTCTAGACAAGAAATCAGCAACTGTGTTTTGTTTTCCAGGTCGGTCTAGAATGGTGATGTTAAATTCTTGCAATAGTAATAACCATCTTGTGATTCTGCCATAAGTGATAGATTTATTCATTAAATACCTAATTGAAGAATGATCTGTGTGAATAAAGGTTTCATATACGGTGATGTAGTCTCTAAACTTGTTAATAACATGGACAATAGCTAGAAACTCTTTTTCAATAACAGTGTAATTTGACTCAGCATGAGTCAAATTTTTGCTTGTGTAATAGATGGCATGGGGGATCAAGTCCTTTTGTCCTAATACAGCTCCCAGAGTGGTGTTTGAAGCATTTGTTGAAATATGAAAAGGTATTTTCCAATTTGGTCCTCTTAAAATGGGTGCTTCAGATATTTTTATTTTTAAAGTTTCAAATGCCAGTTAGAAATCAGGATCTCACAATCTTTGGTAATAAATTTGAAGAATGGGGATGCGATTTTCATGAAATTTTCTATAAATATTCTATAGTACCCTGTAAAACCTAGAAAAATTATAACATCCTTTTGACAATTTGGAATTGATAATTTGGAGATGACTTCAACTTTGGATGAGTCTACTTTAATTCCATCCCCTGAAATGTGATGCCCTAAAAAAATTCTTTCAGTAAACATCATAAAGCACTTTTCATGACTTAGTGAAATATTTGTTTCTTTACATATTTTAAAAACCTTTTCCAAATTTTCAAGAGCCTCTTCAAAAAAATTTCCATAAACTGTAAAATCATCCATATATACTTCTACACAATCATGTATTAGATCATAGAAAACTCCTAATACTGCTATTTGAAATGTTGCAGGTACATTGCACAATCCAAAAGGAAGTAATCTGTAAGCATAGGTTCCCCATGGACAGGTGAATGTGGTTTTGTCTTGGTCTTCAAGTGCTACTTAAATTTGATTGTAACCACTAAAGCCATCCAAGAATGAGAAATACTTATTACTTGCTAATGTATCCAGTACTTGATCTATGAAAGGCAATGGAAAGTGATCTTTTAAAGTAGCCTTATCCAATTCTCAATAATCAATGCATACCCTCCATTTACCATTCTTTTTAGGTACAATCACCAATGGAGAAACCCACTAACTGTCTGAAATTTGATAAATAAAGTTTACAATCAACAATTTTTTCAATTCTTCTTTCACAATCTCCCTAAGATTAGGATTCATCCTTCTTTGAGGTTGCCTGATAGGCCTATAATTTTCCTCAATGTAGATATGATGTATGCAAGTCTCATCATTAATTCCCTTCATGTCAGTGTACTCCCATGCATATGCAGAAGAATGTTTTTGCAATGTTTTGGTTAACTCTTCTTGTTGGAATTTTTCCAAGTTTTTGTTTATGTTTAAAGATTTTTCTGGAAAGATTTCAACTACAGAGTTATCAAATTCTTCCATAGAATATAAAGACATCTGTCTGGATGACAAGTATTCAATATTGCATTGTTCTTGAAAACTATGACCATTTTCGTATTGTGAAGATGTTTCAAAATTTTCTATGAATTTAAAATTTCACTTTCTTCACCAATATGAGAAATAATAAAGAGAGGTTGTATATCATTGTCATCATCCATCCTTTCTTCATTTTATATTTCTGTGATTGTTTTTGCTGGAGGATATAGGGTGAATTTCTTTGTTGAATTACCATCAGAAATAAACATATCACTGGATATACAACTAATGAAAGTATCAGTTATATCTAACCAAGGTCTTCCTAAAATTAATGGATGTCCCCTAGGTTGTTCTTGGGAGTTAAGATCATGAAATCAACTGGATATTCCCAAGACTCTAAGGACACATATATGTCTTCTAATACACCATATGTCTTGATTACTGATCTGTCTGCTAATTGTAGTAATGTTGGTGTATACTGAAGGTTTGGAAGCCTAAGTTGTTCCATAGTTTGTTTTCTCATGATGTTTATGGCTGCTCCTAAGTCAATTAATGTATTTGGAATCTCAATACCATTGATATGTGTTTTTACAAATAGACTTCCTAAGTCCAAATATTTTTGTATGGCTATTTTTCCCATCATAATGTTATCAATTTTTCCTACTAACTGAATCCTTTTTACTACTTTTGATTTTCTTCTGATTTTTTTATGCTCAACTCTCTTATTGTTTTACCTAGGATAGGAATCTCTTTAATGGTCTGTAACAAAGGAATTTTGATACAGACATTTTTCAATTCATCTAGAAAATCATAGTTAGGCAAAAAAAATTGTTTTTCTATCCCTTTATCGATTTGTAATCTTTCAAGGAAACGAGGGTTAGAAATAGATACTAAAGATTTCTCTATGATAGGAGTTGCATTTATTGGATTTTCTTGATCCTGATTTTTAGAATTTTGATTCTATAGAAGGGATGTCCCTTCTCCGGAATTTTTATTTGGTTTTAGAGAAATTTCTTCATCAAGATCATCTTTTCCTTGAATAACAATAGAAGGCTTTTTCCTTTCTAATATCCTACCATATCTAAGTTGGACATTGTTAATATCTAGTGGATTAATCATATAAGCTAGAAAATTTTGTCCCTCTATGTTATAAGCAGTTTGAGCATTTTTATTATTTGGGTTTGATAATGGTTGGGCAGGTAGTTGATTTGGTCTTTGTGGAAATGGTAATGAAAGTTGTGGGTTATGATTTTGGAATTGAGGTTGTTGATTATGTTGTGGAAAGTGTTGGGGAGGACAGTTTGGATAAGATTGTGGATACTGGTGATATTGAGAGTATCTTCCATAAGGATTTTGCATTCCTTGTATCCAAGGTTGAGGTCGGGACCAAAGTTGTTGCCATGATGAATTCCAATTGTTTGGTGGGGGCTGATTGTACATTTGATTATTAAAACCTTGAGTTTGTGGCCCCTGCCATGGTCTTCTAGAGACAAAACAAAGAGGTTCTACTGGATGTGGAGCTAATTCTTCTTGGAAAAAAGCCTTAAGACCTGGTATAGAGGGACATATTTTTGTGTCATGGTTTTCTACAAAAATAACACAAGTCTCTGTGACTTTTACATCAAGAGGACATTCTCTTAAAGCATGTTTCTTTCTACATTTAGGACAGAAAATAGTTAAGACATCAGTTTCAGCTTTATGTTTGTTTTGTAATTTCAGGGTGTCTATTTGTTCACTAAGAGTCCCTAAGATATCTATTTTAAATTCATCAATAATATTTTCAATTTCTGCCCTACTTACTGGTCCAGTTGCAGATTTATTCACTCTAGAAAAAATAGGATCTCTTGTATTTTTCCTAGTTTTGGACTTTCCTTTCGAAAGATGAATGCATAATTCAGTGACTTTAGGTAATGGTAGTTGAGAGATATCTCCATTTCCCATCATGTTAAGAATATCTATCCATTTATCTCTGATGGCTTTCAACAAGAAATATTTTAAAGTATCTTGATCTAAGTTTTCCATTTTAGCTCTTTTTAAATTGTAACTGAATCTCTCAATTAAGTCTTCCAAGTTTTCATCCTCTTTTTCCATCATTTTAAATACTTCATCCTTCTTATTAATAGGTGTGCAATAATCCAGATGTCTTTGTAAAAATGCACTTTTCATCTCATCCAATGTCCTAATATATTGTGTTATCAAACCCATGAACCATTTTAAAGTTGCACCCTTAAGTGTTGCAAGAAATAGCTTCAATTTTTTAGAGTCTTGTAAGTAGTCATATGATCTACATAAAACCTCAAATTCAAATAAAAATGTTTCAAGATCTTCACTCCTTAATCCATGGAAATTGGGAAGGATGGAAGGTGAAATATTTTTCATTGTGGCATTTGTATCCTCATTAACTATAGGAAATCCAACAAAGTTATGATCTCCTCTTCCTCTACCTTGTCCTCCACCTCTTCTTCCTCCTATTCTTAAGGCATCTCCATTCAGAACTTCTCTTTCTCCTTCTCCTTCTTCTGCCATTGTAGATTCCTCAAAACTAATGTAAGGTTCTAACTATAGAGTTATTTTTTCTTCCTCTGGTCCTTCTATCAACGGGATATTGAAGAAAGTTTCTTCTTTTTCTTCCTCACCAAAGATTTCTAACTCTTCAGCTAGAATATGTTATCATGTAGAGGTGAAAAAGGTTACTCCTTCTGTTGGAGATCTAGGATCTTCCTCTTCTAAGACTTCCTTAGTAGATGAAGTTAGAGCATGGTTGGATTTCTGACCTTAAGACTTCAGAGAGTCTATGTCTTGTAGTGAAAAATGGAATATGAGATTGAGATGGTGGTGTGGCACTTCGTTGTCTTGGTGGAGTGAGTGGTGTTGCTAGAATAAAACTTCTACCTCTAGCTATGAATCTACCCATAAAGTCTTTTTCTCTATGCATATCATTTATTTTTTTAGATGTAAGAAATAAGGCATCCTAATTACAATTCCCCGGCAACGACGCCAAAATGTTTAGTCAATTTAATGTCATAAATTGCTATCATAAATTATCGATTGAGGTTAGTAATCTGATGAAGTGTGGTGCACTATATATGCTTAAATGACCTTCTTTCTTACTTCGTTGTGTATTTTATATATTGTTTTGAGGGATTTTGTATTTTATGCCCAAAGTTAAGAATTGAAATTGATCCAAGGAATGAAATCTAAGCTTCTAAATGAAATCTTTAAATGCTAGGGAACAACTAAATATAAGGGAAATTTAATGATGAAAACTTAATCTTAAAGAAGGAATAAAAGGAAATGTTAATTAACTAATCTAATTTCCATAAAAATAAATCAAACTTTAGATGGTTAAAATCTAGCTAAGTTAGACTTATTCTAGGCCGAAAAAACATCTATGGAAAATATCTAATTTTTACACAGTAATTTGTCACCGTCCCTGCAATCCCCCATTCCGCACATTGGAGGGCTTATTTCGTGACCTGTGAGTAGTGACATGACCTGAAACCACTTTCATGGCATCTCCCTTGACAAGGACAATCATTCCCCTGAAGACAATTTCCTGTGAAAAGCCCTAAAAATAGCCCTTTTGGCCTTGGCGCAACTAGCCAGTTCAGCCCTCGCGCCAATGGGGAAAATCCACCAAAGAGGGCGCGCCAACTAGCACTTTGTCCCAGTGTATCACCCGCGTCGGGCTTAATAAGGATTGTTTATTAAAAATAAATGGCAGAAGTTTGATTCCAACCAACTCCTGAACGAGTCTCTAAAAATAGTTGGGAGGTTTGGCTCCGGCTCTCCATGTAGGAGAAGTGGTTTTCCACCTATCATGGAAGCTTCCTTGAGGATAGGGCCAATCCCACCATTGTAGGGATCCCAACTCCCCTTCCACCATCTATATAAGCTTTTTATTTTCCTTTTGCAAGCTAGCCTGAATAGAGCTGAATCAATAGTAAGGAGATTATCATCAGACAGCCGAAGAAACAGAGACTTGTCCTTTTCCCGACGAACTTTACTGAGACGTACTCCTCTATCGACCCGCCGAAGGAAGATCCAGCGTCAGAGCTCAGGTTGTATCTTTCTTTGTTCTGATTAATAATAAACGACTTCAATTATGGTTCCACTCAGATGTTTATGTTTTATGTTATGAGTGGTATCTTCTCTGACTGATACATAATTGCATGTATTAGGTTTTACGCTTGTGTGTTTGTTGTTTCTTCTTATACGTGCAGGTGTTCGATCGCATCGAGCAGGAGAATTCTGATCTATAAAAGCAAGGGACGGAAGCGCCATCTTCTTCACAAACAATAGCAGCGTAGGACTTAAGGTAGGCCTCTTGTCACATCTTGGTATTTTGCAATTAGGAACTTGCATCTTAGCGTGACTCGGTTGTTGATAGACCCGATCTGGGCTAGTAGGGATCGCCTTTGTCCGCAGAGGGGATTTACCACTCCAACAAAACTGGCGACTCCACTGGGGAGACATTGATTGGAGTTTGTCTTGTCTTTTCGGTTGATTTTGGTCTTTTCCTGCTTGATCAGCTCTTCTGGTTCGCTCTTTTCCAGTGTTAAACTTTTGTTTAGCTTCACCATCGCTGATCTGCTCCTTGATTGCTCTTTTTCATCTTTTGCATTAGTAAACTGGACTGGCGCAGTTTTTTCCGTGACAGTCGCGCCAGCTAGCGCATGTTGCCAGTTTATCCCCTGCACCAATCCTGTTCTGGCACAAGTTGCAGCCTGACAGTCGCGCCAATCCTGTAAGGTGCTTGGTTTGCTTCTTTTTGAGCTTTCTCAGCTTGCTCTGTGGTTTTGGTGTCATTTTTTTACTGCCTGAGTGTTCTGGAGCCTTGTTTGACCGTGTGTGACCTTCATCCTCCGGTTTTTTTCCCTCTTCTATTGGTTTTACATTCTGGCCCTAAGGCATCTAGGTGTTGTAGTGTGTCGAGCCTCCCGTGGGAGCTTTTGGTCCTCGTTTGATCAGTCCATTTCATTATTGCTTCTTTGCATTCGTTTGGTGCTTGTCCATTGTTTTCTTGCATTATTTGAGTGATTGGTTTCTTCCTCATTCGAATTCCTCTTTGTCTCATTTTGGGCCTAGATTACACGATTCATTTGAGTCTTTGGGATTTCTCTTTGATTTGAGGGACTTCTTTATCAATTTGAGGTCTGATTGTGAGTTTGGCATTGAGTGAATTTGCTTGTCTTTGCTCTTTTGCTATCACTTTTCAAATTGATTCCTTTCATTATTTTTCATTGTGTTTAGCGCACTTTTCTCTTAAACATTGAAAATACAAAAAATTTCTTTTGCTTTTGATTATTTAATGTAAATTGAATCTTTTCTGTGTTATTAGTGATTTGTAACTCTAAAAGAAAAGCTTTTAGTTTTCATTAGCGTGCATTAGAGACACTAGTGGCTGTTTGTGATCATTTTTTTATTGTGTGAAAGCTCTCAACCTTCCTGTAGTTAGCTATTCATCGAACGAAATGATACATTGTGGCATGTAGTGTGCATTTAAGATATTTTGAGACATAACATTCGGTAGGGCCTGGAAATTGAAACATAATTGAAGATCAACGCTAAAATTTATTCAATTTACCTTAAGGCAGCATTGAAACGTTAATGAAATATTTAGAGGTCTAGGCTAGTGACGTGTTCCGGCGTCGTTAAATCTAGTCGCTATCGTTCGCCTATTGGATTTATACAGCACTAGTACGGACTTGTGCTCCCCGTACCGTCGCGTATATAAAGGGAGACCCCACTAGGTTGCTATCCTTTATCCGTAGGAAGCCAAGTCTGCCGCCTTATACCCTTGATACACCGGACACAGCATTCGAAGAGATTGCCTGCACGTACGTCAAGTCCTTGATTGATTTCTCTTTCATTTTGAAACTAAGGTGTATATTGCAGTTCACAGATATCTGGTACACCCTTTGCCTAGATTACCAGAGTAGTCATTTTGATCTTTTTCGACTCTTTAAATTTGAAAGGATCATCAAGCGCTTGTCCTTTCACGTTTGTTTCAAAATTGAAAGAGATAGAGTCACCTTTCATCCGTTTCTTGACTCTTAAAACATGAAATGGTGAAGTTTCTAAGTTTCAATGTGGTAAAATAAATCACCTGCGATCGCACGCCCTTTTAGAATTTGCTTGTCGGCCGTTTGATTGTGTGCCTTGATTTTTTAGCCCGTGTGTTTTGTTTGATCTCTTCCTCTTGTCGTTACTGTCACAGTGGCAGAACCCTCAGTTTCGTCTACTGGTAGTCCGTACACAGACGATTCATCAAAGGTCTCTCAATCCTCTACTGAACCTTAGCAGCCCATTGTCTCCGAGTTTCCTGACGAGGGCTGGTTCTATCTAAGCTCCCCTTTGGTGGACCAGTTGAGTTCAATTGGCCCTTATCCAACGCTTGGTTTGGATTTGGAGTAGGGGAATATTTCCCTCCTCTTACATCGGGTTCGCCCTTTCCAACTGTTGTTATTCCTCCTAGTCCTTGCCGCCTTCTAGAAGATATAGCGGCAGGTTCAAACATGGGCTCGTCCAGTCCTTCTCCTAGTGAGGAAATCCCCACGTTTGGTGAAGATTACCAGTTGTTCCCAGAAGACAACCCCGAGTTATCTGTCATGTCTTCGCCAAGTCCTTCACTTCCCGCAGGGTATAGATCCTTAAGTCAGATTATGACCGTTGTCGCCTCTATGGGAGTATCAACTCCTTCTATGAGGCCGATTATTCCTTCGTTGGGGATGTCTCCAAGGACACCCCTCACGTCATCTCCTCAGGTCACTTCAGTACCTGTCAGGCCCACTGTCTGTGTGGCCGCATCTACACCCGTTGTTACCACTTAGTCCGTAAGGACTGCGTCGCTTCCCGAAGACATCTATATAGCATCTGCTATTCCGGAGAACATTTCTCCTGAGGAGTATCGGTTGTCCCTATAGAAATCGAACTCCAAGGTCAGTCAATCCTCCCAAGATCCCAACCATCCGTATTTTTCGCATTATGCACAGGATGGTACACCCATCTACATTTTTCCATATCAATACGATGAGTAGGGAAACCCTTTACGTTTTCCTACTCCAAAGGCTTATCAATATATTCAAGGTTTTATCTCTAACCAGGCTCGGCAACCTGCTAACCTGCAAGGACAACCCTTCCAGGGCCAGCCTGGTTATCCTTATAACCCGCAAGGACAACCCTTACAGGGACAACCTTCGAGCCAGCAGGGGTTGTTATACGGTCCACAAGGATAGTCCTACAATCCTCAAGGTCAACCTATACAGCCTCACCCTGTGGTCCAACCAGGGAAACCTCAAGGACCCACAGGTCAACTGGGGTACCAACTGGGGTCGTTGTACGGTCCTGGGGGGGAAATCCAACCCTCTCAACCTATGGTGCAGCCTCTGCAACCTCAATTTCCTATTGGTATGAATGTTACATAGCCAGGGCCCTCTTATGGTCCTGTTGCAGGTCAAACTAGTTATCAGGCACAGCCTGGCCCTATTCCACCACCAGGCCAACCGGCCCATCCGGCACAGCCTGGTGTCCCTCACCAGCCAGGTCAACCTGTATAACCAGTGCAACCTGTTCAGTCGGGTCACCCTGTTCATCCAAGGCAGCCCGTTCAGCCGGGTCACCCTGTTCATCCAGGGCATCCCGTTCAGCCAGGTCAACCTGTCCAACCAGGCCAGCCTGCACATCCTATGAACCCTGCTCAACAGCCAATTTACTCTATGCCACAGTAGAATCCGTTTGTGCGCCCCACTTATCAGTCTCAGCAGGGCCCCACTTATCAACAGCCCACTCAACCCCAAGGCGGTTATTATCTTCAAGGTCAATCTCGGCCGATTTACAACCCGCCCCAAGGGTCTAATTATTATCTTCAACAACCAAGCTATACCTATACTCAGCAGTCAAATTCGTATACTACTCAAACAGGGCCGACATATAATCAGGGTCCATACCTCGGTTATCAACCCCCATACATTGGTTACCAGCAACCGTATCAAACTAGTTATACGGCCTATACCCCCTATGGTCAAAATCCTTTGGGACAGAACCAATGGGGGCAAGGATATGCTCAACTAGGGTGGAGTACAGGTACAAGTCCTTATCGAGGGCCTGGCATGCCTTTCAATCCGCAGTTGTCGTTCTTGGCCACCTTGGAATTACCGGACGTTTCTAAATTAACTAATGATCCGATTCTTCACAATCCTTATTGGCCTCCGGTTCCGACCAAGGTACCCGATGACTGTCCTAAGTTTGAAGGTAAAGCTAGAGAGAACCCCCAAGCTCATATAATGACCTACCATCTGTGGTGTTCGTCCAACTCTTGGGTAGATGATTCAATTCGTCTGTGTCTCTTCCAGCGCACTCTTACCGGTGCTGCCGCTAAGTGGTATATAGAATTACCCCGTGGCATCTTTCAAGACTTCAATACCTTAGCTATGGCTTTTCTGATTCACTTCCAGTTACTGGTTCGTTATGAAGTCGGGACGCATCTCCTGACTTCTTTGAAACAAGATAAAGCCACCCACATATCTGATCACATTCATGAGTGGCGACGCCGTCGTAGATTGATAAAGTTTGATATACCTGACCAACTACTAACTCATTGGTTCACCACATCCTTCGTTAACAAAATCGCTCAAGATATTGCTATGGGGACATGTGTGACTGAAGAACAAGCCATCGCGCGTGTCCAGCACCTTGATCTGGTGTACTCTCAATCTGGCACACTTTATGATATTTTCACTGATGCTCCGCGACCGAGAACCTCTAAAGCACCACCTACCCCGGCGGTGGATGGTGTTATTGGTTTCGTTTCTCAAAATTCTCGGAAATCCTCAAATGGGAAGCAGAAGTCCAATTATTCCAATAATTCTGCTCTTCCCACCCCTCCAGATTCCGGCAAGACTGTGGAGGTCAACGCCGTTCAGCCTAATCCTATGTAAAAAGCCTCCAAAGGAAAGAAGAAGGGCAAGGGAAAATCCAAACCTAATGCCCCGAAACCAGAGTCTTCTAAACCTCGTACTAATGACGGTTCCTAACGTAAACCGAAGTACCCCTGTCTTATCTGTGAAGGAGACCATTATACCAAAGATTTTCCCCAACGATCTAAAGTTAGTCAACTTCTGAAAGGCTCCAAAGGGACTCCGACAGTTCTCAGAAAACCGTTCTCGTCTCAGTAGACCCAGATGGTTGAGCAGCCTTCACCATCTGTACCATTTGGGTCCCAGGTCTTTATGATGAATGGTGCTGCACCTGTCTCAATTTCTACGCGTTCGAAGGATTATGCTGGATCACGCCAAGCGACTAGGAAGGAAGTCGTGGATAGCCCACCTCCCCCGCCTGTCTCTGGTCCTTTAGAAATTGAGAAGCCCAGCGTTGAACCTGTTGCGAGGCCACCTTCTAAAGGTGTTCTGTGAAAATCTTCCTACAACCCAAACGCCCGTGCCGTTCAACACTACAATATTGTTGAGGATTTGGCACAGGCGCCTTCTGCAATGTCTGCATTGGAAGTGCTTCAAAGTTGCCCATCACAACATAAAGCTCTGTTGTCTACAATCGGTGGAATCGATCCCGCCGATTCTAATCTTCTCACCTTCGACCTAGAAAATTTTGTCCCCTGACTTCCACATCAAATTTCTCTTGTTCTTCAAGTCGAGATCAACGGCCTCAACATCCATAGGGCCGTTGTGGACGAAGGTGCTTCCACCTGTGTTATGTCATCCACCTGCTGGAAGGCCATTGGCTCTCCGGCTCTTACATCGTCTCCCAATGCCTTAGAGGCATTCGATGGTCGGGAATCAAAACCCCTGGGTGTTCTCGAGAGTTTGCCGATCATGTTACAAGGGAAGACAGTCAACGTAGAAGTAGAAGTAGTTGACGCCAAGCTTAACTACAATATTCTTCTTGGCCGCAGTTGGACTCACGCCATGCTATGCGTGCCGTCCACCCTCTTCTGGCTTCTCAAGTTCCCTCATGAGGGCAAAATCGTCACTGTGGATCAGTTTTCTTTCTTCACCTCATCCTCTAAGAACAACGTTCCTTACATGGATCAAATCCCCAATCCCCTTGACAGTGTAGGACCCAATCTCTTCAAGGACCCTATCCTCATGGGTATTTTTCCCGCACCACCACCACACACTGTTCAAGTTAATATGGTCTCTAGGTCCAACGACCCTTGGATCATCCCTTCGCCTGAACAGGTGACCTCTTTCGGAGAATCCATGCCGTTAACTCCAATTGAGATTAATTATTGTGAAATTGTCGCTGCATTTGATCCTCCTCTTGAACATGCTCCTTCGAGCATGGCTCTGGATATATATTCTCAATCCCCCTGGCTCAGCAATGCAGATTCGCTTGACCCTTTAAGAGAAGTTTTCCCTTTCGATGAAGTTATTGTTGAAACCATGTCTCTTGAATATCTGTCGTGGAGCGATGGACATCATCGTTCCTCGTTCATGCCTGGCCTGGGGGCAATGTCTGATTGTCTAGAGCACTTCGCATCTCAGGTTCCCACTTCGCCTCTTCAAACACTGATATTGACTCATGAGGTCCTTTCGGAGGGAAACCTGAGTAATATCACTCAAACTATGCCGATCGACATCTCCGTCAAACTGGGGGTAGTCGAGAATATTCATGTGGGAGTGACTTGTTCTCCTGAAGAGATACAAGTTTATACAAACCTTTTTCGCGAATTCAGAGATGTTTTCGCATGGTCCTATGAAGAGATGCCTGGGATTGATCCCAGCATAGTCGTGCACGAGATTCCTACCTATCCAGGTGCGAAACCAGTGCGTCAATGCCTACGCCCAGTGCATCCCCGAAAAGCCGCAGCTATTAAGGCGGAAGTTGAAAAACTTATTAACGTTGGCTTTATCTATCCTATTCCCCTCATAGAATGGGTTTCAAATATTGTCCCTGTAGATAAGAAGCAGGGCACTATACGCGTATGTGTTGATTACCGAGACATCAATCAGGCTTGTCTTAAGGACAATTACCCCACTCCCTTTATAGATCAAATCATTGATGAATGTGCGAGGAGTGAGATTTATTCCCTTATGGACGGTTTCTCTGGGTACAATCAAATAAATATTTTACCCGCTGATCAACACAAGACTGCCTTTATCTGTCCGTGGGGAACCTTCGCTCACAAAAAGCTCCCGTTCAGTTTAAAAAACGTTGGGGCTACCTTCCAGCGTGCTATGTCTTATGCTTTCCACGACATATGCCATATTTTTCAGCCATATCTGGACGATTTTCCGGCCCATTCAGCTTGGTGTGCGTCTTCTGCATGGATTATGGCCATCTTTTGGGATTCATTGTCTCTAAATATGGACTTCGCCTTGACCCCCTCAAGGTCGAGGCCATCGTTAACCTCCCATCCCCTTCCTCGTTACATCAACTGCAGAGGCTGCAGGGGAAAGCTAACTTCCTAAGATGCTTCATTCTGAATTATGCAGAAGTGGCCAAGGGCTTTACACGACTTTTGAAACAGGACGTTCCCTTCCATTGGGACGAGATTTCCCAACAATCTTTTGATAAGCTTAAAACGTTGCTCGTCAACGCTCCGCTGATATGTCCTCCCAATTATCATCGCGATTTCACCCTTTATTTGGCCGTTGCGTTTAGCACGATAGCTATGGTTTTAGTACAGGATGACGACGATGGAAATGAACACGTAGTTTACTATCTATCTCGGAATCTTCTCGACACGGAAACACGCTATGCTCATGTTGAGAAGTTGGCTCTCACCGCGGTTCAGGCCGTTCAACGATTCCGCCATTACATCTTGTTGCGTACCGTAACCGTCGTTTCCGACTGCAACCCCATGACGTATATCTTGTCTCGACAATTGCTGGGGGAAAAGTACTCCAAGTGGATTGTAATCCTTCAGGAGTTTGATTTAGAGTTCACCACTGCTAAGTCGACGAAATCATTGGTTTTTGTTGATCTAATTTTCTCTCTCCCGACAGACTTCGTTCCATCGAGATCCGAGGATCATATCTCAAATGAAATGCTCTTTCTTATCAGCACTCATGACCCATGGTACGGTGACATTATCGTGTATCTTCAAACATCCACGTTGCAGTCTGAATTGACAAAGGATGCTCGATGTCGGATTCAGCATCAATCTCAACCATACCGCATTGTAGGAGATACCTTGTACTGTGTCAGAGTTGATTCCGTGCTCCGCCAGTGCTTAACCCTGGAAGAGGCTGAAAGGGTCTTGAATGACTGTCACAGTGGCGCCTGTGGCGGTCACATGTTCGGATATGCCACCGCCCAAAATATTCTGCGTGCGGGTTATTTTTGGCCGTCTATATTTAAAGACTGTATTGTTGCAGTCCAAAAAAGTCATGCATGCCAGGTCTTTCAGCAGAAGATGCGCACGCCACCCCTACCCTTGCATCCTGTCATTACAGTAGGCCCTTTTGCTAAATGGGGCATAGATTTTATGACATGTAACCCTCACTCGGCCGGGGGGCATGCTTATATAATCGTTGTCGTATACTACTTCACTAAGTGGGACAAAGCGATGCCTACATTAGCTGCCGACGGTAAGATAGCTGCCCAATTCCTTTTCAACCATGTGATTACGCGTTTCGAAGTCCCTCAGGCCATTGTTACTGATCATGGCACCCATTTTCGAGATTACATGATGGCTGAGCTGACGTCAAAGTTGGGCTTATGCCATGACAGCTCAACGCCATACTACCCCCAGGGGAATGGCTAGCTTGAGGTCGTGAACAAGGTATTGGTCACAATGCTTCAACGGACGATTGGTATCCACAAATCCAACTGGCATCTCCAATTTTTCTCAGCTCTCTGGGCTTATCGAACGTCTGTAAAGAGCGCAACCGGATTCACACCTTTCCAATTGGTGTATGGTTTGGAAGCAACTCTCCCAGTTGAATGTGAAATTCCTTCCCTGAAGTTGGCTGTGGAACTTGTTGAGCTCAGCAGCGGAATAGCAAAATAAAATATACATAACACACAACATTCAAACACACATAAAGACAGCAGATTTTTAACGTGGTTCACCCAACCAATCTGGGCTACGTCCACCTAACAGGGCATTGGCAATCTCATTCATCAACAGCAGAAATACAATAGCAGAGTTTCTCATCTACTCAGCTCTTCCTCACAGCACATTCCTCATTATGCACACTTGCCTCTACGGGCTTACATTTTATAGCTGGAAATGGCAACAAACTCATAAATTCTCTCACAACAAATATAAAAATGCATTAACTCCTCATCAGAAACTGATGGAGTCAATGTAGCAACAAATCCTATTGTTGTCACCTACATGAGATTTTCCTCCAGATTTAATTAAAAAATAAGAAATAAAATCTCAACAATCTCCACCTTGACAACAATTAGCTTGATACCCTGTTTCATTATTATTTTTATCTTTTCTGCAAGCCAAGAGAAGCCAGACACCATCGTAGCTTCTCTAACAAAACTGGTTTCGTGAACATGTCTGCACAGTTTTCCTTTGTATGCACCTTTTCAAGAGACACTCCCCTTTCAGTGATAACATGTCTTACAAAATGGTACTTGATAGGTATATGCTTTGATTTACTATGATAGGCGGGATTTTTAGCCAAGTGAATTGCACTTTGACTATCACAAAATAACTTGATGTTGTCCTGCAACCTACCAAACTCACCAAACAAACCTTTCAACCAAACTGCTTCTTTGCAAGCATGCGAAGCAGCTATGTATTCTGCTTCTGTAGTGGATAAAGCAACAATGTTCTCTAGCTTTGACATCCAGATAATAGCTCCACCTGCAAGAGTAAAGACATACCCTGAAGTTGACCTTCTCTTATCCAAATCACCTGCAAAATCAGAATCAACATATCCACAAACATATTCACTGCTCCTGTTATAAGTGATACAATAATCACTTGTGCCTCTCAAATACCGAAGCACCCATTTCACTATTGACCAGTGTTCTTTTCTTGGATTTTCCATATACCTGCTGACAACCCCAACTGCATGTGAAATATATGGTCGAGTACAAACCATCGCATACATCAAACAACCTACTACATTGGCATATGGAATTCGAGACATATATTCCTTTTCTTCATTAGTGTTAGGACATAAACTTGAAGAAAGCTTCAAATGGGAAGCAAAAGGGACTGAAACAGGCTTCACATTGTTCATACCAAACCTCAAGAGTATCTTCTCAACATACTTCTGTTGTGATAGCCACAGCTTACCATTGCTCTTGTCTCTGAAAATCTCCATGCCCAAAATCTGTCTTGCTACTCCTAGATCTTTCATATCAAACGTCCTAGCCATCTGAGCCTTTAACCTGTTGATCTCTGTTATGCTTTTGCTTGCTAAAAGCATATCATCAACATACAACACTAAGATAATGAACATGCCATTCCTTAATTTCTTAAAGTAAACACAATGATCATATTCACTTCTTATATAATTTTGACTCATCATGAAAGAATCAAATTTCTTGTACCACTGTCGAGGCGACTGCTTCAGACCATACAATGATTTCTTGAGCCTGCAGACAAATTTCCTGTTGCGATTTTGAACAAACCCTTCCGGTTGTTCCATGTAAATCTCTTCATCTAAATCTCCATGTAAAAATGCAGTTTTAACATCTAGTTTCTGTAATTCTAAATCAAGTAAAGCAACTAATGCTAACACAATCCGAATTGAAACAATTTTCACAACTGGTGAAAAAATCTCATGAAAGTCAACGCCTGCTTTCTGAGAAAAACCTTTTGCGACCAGCCTCGCTTTGTACCTATCTTCTGTATCATCAACACCCTTCTTCAATTTGTAAACCCACTTACATCCCACAGTTTTTCTATCTTTAGGAAGTTCTACCAGATCCCATGTGGCATTCTTCGCTAACGCCTTCATCTCGTCCTTCATAGCCTCTTTCCACTTACCATTGTTTGAACCTTCTATAGCTTCCTGATAGCACAAAGGTTCATCATCGTTAGCAGTTAAAGCAACTGAAGTAACATAATCATCATACCTTTTAGGAAGTCGTCTGATTCTTGTAGACCTCCTTAAAGATGTTTCTGGTACTTCCACAATTTGTTGATTATTATCTGTAGGAACTTCTTCATGATCAGCATCTGAAATACGTTCATGATATGCATCTGAAACTTGTTCATTATCTGAATCTAAAACTTGTTCATCTAGACTATCATCAGTATTTGAACTGGTTTCAAACTGAATGTGTTGAAGCTGAGGTACATTATCCTGTTTCAATTTATCATCTACATCTGGATTTTCAAGTGAGGATTCATTAAATTTAACATCTCTGTTAATGATGATCTTGTGAGTAGTAGGATCCCACAACCTGTATCCCTTAGTTCCATCACCATATCCAACAAAGATATATCTTTTTGATTTAGGATCTAACTTAGAACGTTGATGTTTCGGAACTAGAGCATATGCATCACAACCAAAAACTTTCAGTTTAGAATAATCACATGGATAACCTTTCCATACCTCTTGAGGAATTTTGCATCCTATCGCAGTTGATGGTGATCGATTTACCAAGTAACAAGCTGTAGAAACCGCTTCTGTCCACAATTCCTTCTGCAAGTTGGCGTTACTAAGCATACTTCTTGCTCTCTCTAAAAGAGTCATGTTCATGCGTTCAGCAACTCCGTTTTGCTGAGGAGTATATACAGTGGTTTTATGTCTTTCGATCCCAGCATCCTTGCAATAATTATCAAATTCCTTTGAAGTGAACTCACCACCATTGTCAGTTCTTAAACATTTAATGGTTCTTCTAGTGATGTTTTCAACTAATGCTCTAAACTATTTGAAAACTGTGAATACATCAGACTTCTTCTTTAACATGTAGACCCACACTTTTCTAGAGAAATCATCAATAAAAGATACAAAATATGACGATCCTCCATATGAGGTTGTAGGAGATGGACCCCAGACATCAGAATGGATATAATCAAGGATTCCCTTACTAGTATGTTTTCCATTTTTAAACTTCTGCTTGCTTTGTTTCCCAAACGGACAATGTTTGCAGAAATCTAACTTAGAAGATTTTAAACTAGGAAGTAACTTACGATCAGATAAAATTTTTAATCCTCTTTCGCTCATATGGCCCAACCTTTGATGCCATAAACGAATAGAATTACTGTCGTTTTCAGATACTGTAGAAGCATGATCTGACTTTGTTCTTCCTTCTAATTGATAAAGATTCCCAACCTTCTTTGCTTTCATTACTAGTAAAATTCCTTTATAAACTTTCATTACTCCACCTTGAATAAAGGTTTTATATCCATTAGTGTCTAGTACTCCTAGTGAAATGATGTTTTTTCTTAGTTCAAGTACATGTCTTACATCAGTTAGAATTTTATTTGTCCCATCAAACATTTTAATCTGGACGCTTCCAATTCCCACAATATTACATGAGGCATCATTTCCCATATAAACCACTCCATCATCGATTGATTTATAAGTTTTAAACCATTCTCTATGAATGCACATGTGATTTGACGCACTAGAATCTAACAGCCAATGTTGATCATGATTAGACAAACTAACTGATAACACTTCATCACTCATACCTGAAATCGATGCCGAACGTGTATCTGTCGTGTTTGCTTCTTCCTTCTCTGTCGAAGAATCTCCTTTGGATGTTTGCTGTCTCTTCCAACAGTCCTTCAAATGTCATGATTTGCCACAAAACCAGCACTTTACCTTACTCTTCTTCCCTTTCGATTTTGAACGCGAGTTGTTGTGCTTACTGAAGCGTCTTTCTTTAGAACGACCTCTGACCATCATTGCTTCTGATGTAGAGGTTTCTGAATTTGACCTCTTCCTTGTTTCTTCGGACAACAAAGCTCCAACAACATCATCAAATTCAAGGGTTTCTGATGAACTAAGACTTATAAAAGTAACAAAATGATCCCATGACTCGAGCAACGAGCATAATAAAGTTACAGCTTTATCTTCTGATTCAAATTTTACTTGTATACTTTCTAACTGCACCAAGAGAGTATTAAAGGTATTCAGATGATCATTTATCGTCGTACCTTCCTTCATGCGCAAGCTATACAACTGTCGCTTCAGAAGAATCCTATTGGTTAAGGATTTTGTCATGTACAACTTTTCAAGCTTTGTCCACAAACCAGCAGCAGTTTTCTCTGACACGATGTTAAACAAAACATCATCTGCCAAACACAGTCGAATGCCACTCAATGCTCTTTCATCTAAGTCACTCCATTCATCATCTGTCATGGTGTAAGGCTGTTTGGATTTCCCCAACAACGCTTTCGCCACGCCTTGTTGCACAAGTAAATCATACATCTTTACTTTCCAGATCTCGAAGTTGTTTTTGCCATTGAACTTCTCGATCTCAAACCGGGCACTTTGTGTTTTTGCCATGTTTAGTAACTCGTGTCACAAAATCTTCAATTGCAACTTTTTAATAAAGAATGCTCTTTAAAAAAAAAAATACCCTTCACCTTATAAAAAAATGCCCTTTTTAATAAAATCGATTTAATTTTTTTTAAGAACCACCACTCAAATCGATACAAATCGATTTACTCTTAAAACAAAACCACCACTTCCAAAATCGATTTATTGTGACCACTTCATAAAATACCATGTGCAAATGGCATTATTAAATGTCAAATCGATTTTAAAGAAATACTATAATACAAATCGATTTATTAAAACCACTTCAAAATACCATGTGCAAATGGCAATATAATAATTCCCAATCGATTTTAAAATCAGATCGATTGTAAACCATGGATATACAATATTACAAATCAATTTCAACTATATACAATATTACAAACAGGTTCAACTCGAAAATTATGAGCCACTTTGATTTTTTGTTTTGGGTGTTAAAAACAACTTCATAAAAATCGACTTTAAATATATGATTTTTTTTTTTTAATAAAACTTCAAATCGATTTCATAAAAAACCTTCAAATGGCATCGACTTACTTTTTTAAGAACCTGGATGCCCATTTCAAATCATTTTTAAAAAAAATTGATTTACCAAATCTCGGTTCACCAAGTTCGTTAACGCAGCAGACCGACCCAAGCTCACGGCTCTGCCAGCGCCGTTGCCACCAAGATTCAACACTGCTGCTCGTTTTGTGCAACGATTCAACGCTGCACAATTCAGCCTTGTTCGTTTTGTTCAACGATTCACCGTCGGCAGCCTTCACACGAATGACACAGCAGTAGTCTTTAGACCAGTTATCAACGCACAATTCACCACCAGTTCAACGCACAGCGGATTCGGCCTTACGGCCTTGCTCCTCCACACGGACGGCAGGTCAACACAGCTTGAATCACATGACAGTTCTGCCAGGCTCCAATACCAATTGTTGAGCTCAGCAGCGGAATAACAAAATAAAATATACAGAACACACAGCATTCAAAAACACATAAAGACAGCAGATTTTTAACGTGGTTCACCCAACCAATCTGGGCTACGTCCACCTAACAGGGCATCGGCAATCTAATTCATCAACAGCAGAAATACAATAGCAGAGTTTCTCATCTGCTCAGCTCTTCCTCACAGCACATTCCTCATTATGCACACTTGCCTCTACGAGCTTACATTTTATAGCTGGAAATGGCAACAAACTCATAAATTCTCTCACAACAAATATAGGATGCATTAACTCCTCATCAGAAACTGATGGAGTCAATGTAGCAACAAATCCTATTGTTGTCACCTACATGAGATTTTCCTCCAGATTTAATTAAAAAATAAGAAATAAAATCTCAACAGAACTATTGCCTGACACTTCTCCGGAGGAAGAACGTCTCTTGTATTTGGAATGACTGGATGAAACCCGCCGCTTAGCAGCCTTGGTTATTGAGGCACAGAAAAAGAGGGTCAAAGCCCACTTCGATCAATTGGTTTCTCCATGTTATTTCATTGAAGGGGACCTCGTCCTCCTATATGACCAAGCACATGATAAACTTAGAGCAGGAAAATTCCAGCCCATGTGGCATGGGCCCTATATAGTTAAACGAGTATTAAAAAATGGGGCCTATGAGCTTATCGACTACGAAGGAGTTCCCCTGGCGCAACCTAGGAATGGGTTGTATCTCAAAAAGTACTACGCTTGAGTTATTCTCGTGTGGTGTGTGTACATAAGTGAGTGTTTTCATTTTTTGTGCGTATGTGGTGTGGTGTGCTTTGTAAGCATCTTTCTACTGATTGGGTCTTCCTGATTGTGCAGATGTTTATTACTCCTTTTGTCGGTTTCGCGGATGGTGCCTCCCACAGTACTAGGAATTTGTCTTCGGCAACCTGGGTAATCTACAATCCTACTGGTGAGTTGGTTAATTTGCAAGGTGTTTGTCTAGGGCCTACCACAAATAATGTCGCGGAGTATAGTGCCGTTTTAGAATTATTAAACGAGGTTGTTAACCTCGGTATTTGTTCATTACTTGTGTATCTGGACTCACAACTTGTAGTACTACAACTTAACGGTCATTATTCAGTTAGAAACCCATCCATTTTACGTATGTATCTACGTATTCGTTTACTGGAAAGAAATTTTGATTACATTACATATCAACATATACCCAGACATATGAATGTGTTAACGGATGCAATAGCTAATTTGGTTTTAGATAGACATTTGCGCAACTTGTAAAAAAAAAAAAAACATCATCACATGTAAAAAGATCCATCCAGATATATATATATATATATATATATATATATATATATATATATCGAATAGTTTGTAGTTTGTGTACATCGCATAAAATCAAAAATATACATGTCTGTCTAATAATAGCCGGAGACAACATGTCTCTCAAAAATATGCATATAAAAGCCCTAGATGGCTAATCAGCATGGTGTTCGTGGTAACACATCTCCGCGCATACCAATCACCTCAGCAATCGATGGAGGCGACTAGGCACCCCCACAGTTTGTCGTTGGTAAGCCATTAGGCCGTCTGCTAGCTGTGCATATTCCGGGATTCCCCGGGCGATACCCTCCAAGTTCTGGATTAGCTCACTCCCTTCGCCGCCCTCAGCTTGAGGGTCATGTGCGAGAGAGGCCCTCCGTGCAATGGGCGACGTGCCCGCAGGTCTCTCTGGGCCAACATCTCCATACACATAGAACTGTTGTTAGAATAGGCATGTATCACAAAAATAATAAAATAATAAAATCATAAATACATAAAAAATCAAAACGAGTCATACCCAGCTCCTCGTCCCAGTCCTCCTCCTCCGAAAGTGGAAGATATGGGTCTCCCGTGAAGTCGGTACCAGCGTAGGGCCAATCTTCAACTACAATCAGCTGACGTCGTAGCCATATAAAAAACTCAGGCCTCCAGGACATCTGCTAGCCCCCGCCTGATTTAGGCATGAGTGTTGCCCATCAAGCCATCCTCGGCTCCCTCAATGACAGCTCGGCAACTATCGCCCCTTGGCCCTGGAAAATTGGTAATCGTTCCAGAATGAACGACAATAGAATGGAACCATACCCAAACTGTTTCAGTTTGGCTTCCTTGCACTTTGTCAGCTATCATTTGATGTTTTTTGTCACGGTAGTGGCCCAATCAAAAAGTGTAGGGTTCATGCATTCGGAGGATAGTAGGAGTTGTGCTTTGGTTGCCTCGTGCGGTGCCTGCGACCCCGCAGCCCGCATAATGGTGTGAAGCACTACTTGGAGTGCTAGATCGCGGACCGTGTGGATGTTTACCTTCCCACTGCCCGATCCTGTCTGTGCCCCTGGGCACACTCTCGCCATTACCATCTCCATTTTTTCTCCAGAAGGTCTACTGCCTGTCATGATTGGCACTGGGCCTCTGTGTGACAATCCAGTTATGAAATAAACATCAGAGACCTCAAGTTCTAGCACTTAGTCTCAGAGCTTGAACACTTCTTCATTCTTGTCCCATATGCTAACCAAATATTGCAATAGCTCAAGTTGAGCTCTAAAACAGGTGTGAGGAAGAACTTCTTGAGACCACAGTCCCGGAGGGCAGTCATGCAAGCCTCATTTTGCATCGCCATTTCGTCCTCTTCCCCATGTTCCCTCTCCTTCCACTCAATCACCATTGTGGCTGGATATCCGCACCAACATGGTCAAAAATACCTTATTAGATCTCTGCAACACTTAAAAATTCATTTGAGTGGATCACATTTTGATAAACTAACGCGGAAATTTGAGTTGCGCCATTGGCGCGATTGTTTTGCTAACAGTCGCGCCAATTGGCGCGACCCCTTTGCAAAAAGGAGCCAATTGGCACGGGTCCGTGCCCGATACCTGCGCCAATTGGTCGAGCCCTAATTTTGCAAAGGGTTCCCCCAGAGATAAAACACACAATGAAAATTTACAAAAAATGAATCAAAACAAAGCTAAGGGGAGCGCCTCTTACCTAGAACGGACGAGAACCGGAATGATGAACTGGATTGATCGCAATCGCCGCCGCAAGTTCGCACACCAAAAGCTCACTGCAAGTTCGCACACCAAAAGCTCACTGTTGGTCTCCAAATGAGGTAAAAAGTAAAAGTGAATATGTTTTACTATTTTTGGCATATTTATAACTTTTCAAAGTTAAATTAGATTTTGGAAGTAATTTTTCCCATATTTTAATATATTTTGTCGAAAAATGGATTTTACGCTCGCTTTCATGTGCAGCAACAAGTTTTTACGCAACTTGGACGGTGACACGAGTTATATTTTATACTTTTTTGGACTCAGTAAAAACACGAAAAAGTCATTTCTAGAGTCATCTTTCAGCTCTTTTCTGACTCTCTAAATGTGAAAAGATTGCTGAGTCGCTTGTTGTTTTGATCTCGTTAAAGTGGTTGCGAAACGACATCTACCAAGTATATGTTTACCCCTTTTTCGGGTTGGGATAGATTATTTACGAAAAAGGAATACCCTAGCCTATCGCGACTAGGAGGTTTTTTCAAACATAGTTTTCTACCTTTTAAGATCTGAGGAACTATTTACGAAAAGGGACTGTTGCAGTTTACTTTTCCATTGTCTTTTCAAACTCTCTAAACATGAAAAGACGCCGAGTTCTTCCTTTGTCAGACTCGTTAAATCCTGATGGCATCGGATTCAGTTGTAATGACAATATTCAAGTTCCTCCTTCCTAGGGATCGTTAAATGTACTAGGATGGATTCGTCCGAAGGACGAACTTTTAGTACAAGCATATGCTATCCCCTTCAAGCTTGTTCCCAAAAATAATTGGGGTACTCGCCAGAAATGGTGGGGAAAAATGGAACCAGTATCATCATCGTGTCGGTAGTATGTCGCTCTTGAACATGGCACTTCTCTGCATTTGTGTCGGGTTGGGGACATCTCATCTCACTCTCTGTTTGCCTCCATGGGTTTGGGTAATCATTTTTGACCTCTCATCTGCTCTTTGCCTCATCGTCATGACCTCTAATATTTTGATGTCAAATACTGCCAAATCCACTGTCGTGCCGCCAGTATGTTCAAGAGAAGTTAACCTCTGCAAGTTTCAACCTTCCTCTTATTCTCATCTGATCCTGATTCACAAACATTATTTTCCTCTGTCTCGCGTCGATGATGTGGGAAACACTATGGCCCACCTTTGATCAAGGTCACTTCCTGTCGACTTCAGTTCATTATCCAGGAAGCTGATCTAGAGACTCCCTTCCGGTACATTGGAGCTGCATGCCTCAATGGTAGGTTCTTCGCATTCGACGCAAGGTTTTCATCATTGACCTTCGATCGGATGATTCTACGGGTGTTCGACGCCAGCTCACTGTTCACATTCTGTGGATTGTACCTATAGTACCTTGAGGGCCATTGTCATTATTGGTGGTTTCTCTCACGTCTGTTAATAGCTTTCATCATTGGCTGCTAATCAGACGATGTTCTTGCATGTTCGACTTCAGCTCACTTATTCACATGCTTGAACTTGTACTGTGTTCGGGTCGAGATGGAGCGCAAGACCTTGGATTTTGTCTATTGGAATCCAAGCTGCAGATTTTGTAGATTATTATGATTGGTTACATGACTCATTTATTGGATGGCTGCGACCATACGTGAGTCTATTTATCGATCCTTACTGGATGGTTGCATCCATGCCTTGGATCTGGATTATTGTATACTCTGCTATGGATGGTTGCGCCCATACCACGTATATATCATGTATTTGAGATATCAGTTGTACTTGTCTACGTAGGTTTTCCGACGGTAGTGTTTTCAGTTGGACACGTTCTCGTAAATCATTTCACCCCTCTCTCTCTCGGGCCTCATGCTTTAGGGGGCATCTGTTACACAGTAATTTGTCACCATCCCTGCAATCCCCCATCCCGCACATTGGAGGGATTATTTCGTGACCTGTGAGCAGTGACATGACCTGAAACCACTTTCATGGCATCCCCCTTGACAAGGACAATCATTCCCTTGAAGAAAATTTCCTGTGAAAAGCCCTAAAAATAGCCCTTTTGGCCTTAGCGCGACTAGCCAGTTTAGCCCTCGTGCCAATGGGGGAAATCCACCAAAGAGGGTGTGCCAACTGGCACTCTGTCCTAGTGTATCACCCGCGCCAAGCTTAATAAGGATTGTTTTCTAAAAATAAATGGCGGAATTTTGATTCCAACCAACTCCTGAACGAGTCTCTAAAAAGAGTTGGGAGGTTTGGCTCCAGATCTCCATGTAGGGGAAGTGGTTTTCCACCTATCATGGAAGCTTCCTTGAGGATAGGGCAAATCCCACCATTGTAGGGATCCCAACTCCCCTTTCACCATCTATATAAGCTTGTCATTTTCCCTTTGCAAGCTAGCCTAAATAGAGTTGAATCAATAGTAAGGAGATTATCATCAGACCGCCGAAAAGAGAGAGACTTGTCATTTTCCCAACGAGCTTTACTGAGACGTACTCCTCTGTCGACCCGCCGAAGGAAGATCCAGCGTCAGAGCTCAGGGTGTATCTTTCTTTGTTCTGATTAATAATAAACAACTTCGATTATGGTTCCACTCAGATGTTTATGTTTCATGTTATGAGTTGTATCTTCTCTGACTGATACATAATTGCATGTATTAGGTTTTACGCTTGTGTGTTTGTTGTTTCTTCTTGTACGTGCAAGTGTTCGATCGCATCGAGTGGGAGAATTGTGATCTGCCAAAGCAAGGAACGGAAGCGTCGTCTTCTTCACAAACGACAGCAGCGTAGGACTTAAGGTAGGCCTCTTGTCGCATCTTGGTCTTTTGCAATTAAGAACTTGCATCTTAGCGTGACTCGGTTGTTGATAGACCCGATCTGGGCTAGTAGGGATCGCCTCTATTCGCAGAGGGGATTTACCACTCCAACACTAATTAAACTGATTCTTCATTTAAAAAAAGCACTATTCTAAATCTGATTGAATTCTACTGATATTTAAATGATGTTCTATCTATCAACATGACAAAATGAAACCATATTCTACCTTATGCATTGAAAGCGTTAATTCTATGAAAATAGAGCATTTAATCTAAAAATAATCAAAGTACAATTCTAATCTAACTTTGTCCTAGTTTTAAATCTAAGAATGATCAAAACATAAATCTAATCTAACTCTATCCTACATTCCATGGAATGAAAGCATAAAATCTGTTACTATGAAATTGAAATGACTGTGCTAATTTAAATCAAAATTAACCAAGGCAAGCAAGAAATGACAGAGTATATATTGTGCAAAACAACATATTTAATCTTAAAGCCTATGGTTGTGTAATCAAATGCACGAATCTATTCAATTGAAAGATGACATAGTCACATTCATGTAATGATTCAGGCAAGCATAAGATCTAACAGTCAACAGTAATTGTAAATAACTAATTCAGAAAACATTTAAAAACTAATTGACATGAAATTAAACTCCAATACAGTGAGCAATTAAACTATAAATCGACGAGACTTTAACTATGAAATAACGAGGAATTTAAACATTGACGAGAAATTAACTATGAATCAACAAGAAATTAAACTATGAAATTGATAGTAAACTAAACTACAAAACAACTATAAAAACCTCCTTTCTGTGCAGGGGCCCTCTGCAACAGGATGAGTGTGAAATCTACTTAGACTATCTTCGCATCAATGATCTGGAACTAATCTTCTTTATTAGCAAAACAGAGTATAAAAGTGTATCACAGTATTATCACAAAATAAAACATATTCCCGATTTCAATAGACGAGTATTTATACAAGTTTTTAATTTAACTGTCTGAGACAATTCTGCCTACGAAAAGCAAAATAAAACTAAGACCATAAGTCTATTCAAAAGCAAAGTCTTCATGGTTTTTTCTTGAATTGCTACGTAAGAGAAAATCAAGAGTCTTCATCCGCTGATCTCGTTCCTTGACTGATCTTTGACCGTGAATGTAGGTATGATTCCTTCTTGAATTCGAACATGTAAGTAGGATACGATCCATGTGTGGACCATTTCAAAGATGCCCATATGACTCGCTTCTTCATTTACTTCTTGAAACTTGTCAAACAATAACGATGGTTGCAGAAACAAAGGTTAGCTACATAATTACACAAATTCTGTAGCTAATTACAGGAATTCATCTAAATTCCTTCTCAGATGTAAAATATGTCAATTATCACTTATTGAGTTTATGGATTTGTGAAAAACGAAGAATAAATGGTATAAAATGATGTCAAATTAGGAACAGTTTTGAGGTTCAACTGGTAAGCAGGATACGATCCATGTGTGGACCATTTCAAAGATTCTCATATGACTCACTTCTTCATTTACTTCTCGAAACCTATTAAACAATAACGGTGGCTACAGAACACATGTGTTTCGCTATATGTTCTCTTAAAGGATTAACCCATTAAATTTCCTTCATTTCTAGGTAGCTAGTGTTAAAGACCTCTTTTGAGAAGCCAAGTGGTCCAACTCCACTTGAATCCATGAACATAATTGAACAATCCATCTTGAGATCTCAAACTGATGAGTGCAATAATGGGATTAAGGCAGCGTTAAAGTAAATATCATTTGAGGTTTGCAGAAGACCCTTCCTCATTTTTGTATGACTTACATGCATAGTCGCAATGTCAACCTACAAACTTGTAATGCTTCACATACCAATTTGTATTGTCTTCCAAGCCTTATGTTCACCACTGGTAGAAGCAACATCTCTTTATGTTAAATCATGGGAAAATACAACCATATGAGTATGGGATTAGATAAAGGAGAGGATGGAATCCATGGAATTATTGATGGTAAAGATTAGATAGCATCAAACATGAGCTCTCTTATAGTCATCTCAAAATTGTCAATGAGTTCCAGGATTTGAAGGAAGTTGAGAACCTTTGTCACTAATAGTTGAAATACATGCATGAAATGATCATGAATCTCACCCACAACAATCAAGAAGCTGCAGACACAAGGGCCACAGTCCAAACAATCATGTTAGAGAGGTTCCAGATGAAATTTTCCATTTTCTCTGGTTAATTAGCTATCTTAGAGTTTAAGGGTATCTCAGAAGTACTAATCTATATTTTGAAATAGTATTTAAAACCCACTAAGGCAGCCAATCCTCAAAAGCTAACAAACAATGTTAATATCTTTGTTAAAATTTTGAAAGTTGTAGAAGGAGAACTTGTATATCTAAGTTGGGGAATATATATGTCAGTTAAATAACTTATAAACACCACCGAGACTGAGTCCAGGCTTTTTAAATGTTTTCCTAAAAGAAAAAAAACCATCAATAGTTCTAGCTGCCATAATCCAAACAAATGTTGTAAATAAACTTATGATATTGAAAAGACAACACATTGCATTAGTCTAGGACCTTGATTAATGATGGGAAGAAAGAAGCACTTCCAAACTGGAAAACACCAAAAACTGTTAATTTTAGATAACAATGGTAAGTTCTATGCTTAAGAGCAATTTACTTCAATTTTCCTTATTAGCCCAATTTCAATTTCCAGATTAGCAATCACATTAACATTGATAGTAAATGCAGATAGAACATAAACAATAAGCAGAATACAAGCCAAGACAAGAGGACACAATATTTGGCGGATGCTAGGGAAAAATCCCCAACGTGGGGAAAACCCTTTGATCAAATTCTTCTTATTATTCTTCAATAGTTCAGCAAAGAGAAAGAGTACAAATATCAAAATAAAATTCCCAAAACATTCCTGTAGAAATCAGCAGTCAACTGCAACCCTAACAAGAAATTCAACGTTGGTCAAAGGGACTCCAAAATTTCCTCCAAGCAGATCGGTCAACAGCAAACAAATTCGGCCTTCCAAGAGAGAGAAAGTCAACCCAAAACAGTGAAGTCAAACCAGGTCAATGTTTTTGTTATTTCTATGGTCAAATCTGAAGTCAACGCTAATGTCAACCTCAGTCAAACTGCTCCAAATGCCTCGATTTATATGCCAATGAATGCAGCCTCCAGAGATCGGATTTCCTGCCTAAAAACTGCAGTCCAAGATTAGGGTTTGACCCTCGGTCAACGCTCGTCGACGCTGTACAGAATTATGCAATTCGACCTACACTTTAACCCAAAAAACTTCAACCTCCTGCCACACGTGCGAAGTAAAGAAGCATTGCTCCAAGTGTTGTACAAACCAATGAGGTGAGGAGAGAGAAAGATGTGATGAGCGATGATGTCCAAAATGAGGAAAACGTCTCTCTTATGTATACAATTCGCCAAGGGTGTGGAGACACATTTGTTGGGATTCATGAACCTACATTTGATTCTGGAAAACCTTGATAATTTGCACGTGTGAGAAATAAATTCAAAATCACATTTCTGCTCATCCAAACAAGATGATCTTTAGATCAATCTTGTACCTCTCGAAAAGAGCAATCCAATAAAAATATCATCTCCATCATATGACTTGTCCAAGGTCGAATTTGGCCCTAGTTTCCAATTTTAACACTCCCTCTCAACTAGGGAGAAATCCATCTGTGAATCCATCTGCGAATCCATCTGCCAAATTGTACCATCTTTGTCATCTCTGCTCTCCTCTGTTGAACCATGAAGAAATAATGAAGAAGAATTGATAGAGAGTGATTCACAAGACCTAGCCACTCTCCACTGACCCAAAGTCAATCCAGAGGTAAAACCTCAATTAGACTTGATCCTAGATCAAGTAGTTTGAACACCATGCATCCTAGCATAGAGAGTACATAAATACACAATGCATCCATTGGTAGTGCTATGGTCTCTATGCTCATTTCCCACTTCATTGTCCAGATGAGAGGTACTCCCCATGAGTCTCGGACTACATGGATAGGATTGTATGTTGGGGCACGAGCAAGAGAAGGTGAACCACTCATCCTATGCATATGTCAACCAATATGGGGTATCACAAGGGAAAGTGAACCACTCACCCTATACAGAGTGCACCATTAGGGGAAGGTGAACCACTCACCCTATGGTCACTCATAGCTTCAAGAAGTACCCCCAAGCCCCCTAGAGCTCCCAGAGCTCAATGTCCAACTCAAGCAGGACCCTCATAGTGAGGTCTTTCCATGACTCCAAGTCTCTCACTGGAGGTTAAGAATTTGACCTTCCCTAGGGGCTTTGTGATAATATGTGACCTACTCATCAGTCTCAATGTGATGGAGCTTTACAGCTCCCCATAAAGTGGTAACTGATATTAATATACTTGGAGCGATCGTGGAACATGGGATTCTCTGAGAGGCGAATCCCACTTTGGTTGTCGCAAAAGATCATCGTGGTATCCAACACATGCTCAAACATCTCACTAAATAGCTTCCACAACCAAACAGCTTCACAACAAGTTATACTAGCTGCGATGTATTCGGCCTTAGCGGTGCTTAAAGCAACCAATTTTTGCTTCCTGCTCATCCAAGATATCGAAGCAGAACCTAGTGAGAAGCAACATCCATATGTACTCTTATGTTCTGCCACACTACCAGCCCAGTCAGCATCAGTATATCCATGGAGCCTCAAATTCCCGTCAGTGTATCTCAATCCATAGCTGATTGTGCCTCGGAGATATTTCAAAATATTATTGGCAGCAATCCAGTGTATGTGATGAGGTTCGACCATAAATTGAATCAATGTATTCACAACGAAGCATATGTCCGAACAGGAGTTCACCAAGAACATCAGGGCCCCCACGAGTTGACGATACTCGGAAGGATTTCCCAAATTGGGCCCAGCAGCACATCTACATAGCTTCTTAAAATTGAGTTCCATCAGAGTAGTTGCAGACTTGCAGTCCACCATCCCAAATCTTTCAACCAGCTTCACAATGTATTTTCCTTAAGAAAGGAAAATCTCACCTAGATTTTGCCATACTTCCAAGCCTAGGAAGTAGTGCATCAACCCTAGATCCTTCATCTCGAATTAAGAAACCAACTCCCTCTTGCAAGATGAATGAGAGGGTTTGCACCTTTCAGAAAGAAATCGTCTACATAGAGCACCAAAATGACAGGCCTGTCATTTTCAACCTTGAAGTAAAGGTTCAGATCAACTTCACTTTTTGTAAACCCAGCTTCATAAGATAGTTGTTGATCCTCTCATACCAAGCCCTAGGGGCTTGCTTCAACCCATAGAGGGCTTTCTTCAACCTGCATACATGTGACTCTTGGTCCAGAACATCAAACCCTTCGGGTTATTCTACAAAAACTTCCTCCTCAAGCGAGCCATGTAAGAAAGCAGTTTTGACATCCATTTGATGTAGATTCTATCCTTGGGAGGTAGCAAGGGCAATAATCGAATGGATGGTGGTATATCGGGCAACTTGTGCAAATATTTCATCATATTCCACACCTTCCTTTTGAGATAAGCCTCGGGCAACGAACCTGGCCTTAAACTTTTCAGCACTCCCATCAGCTCCATGTTTGATTTTGTAAAGCCATTTGAAGGTGACAACAGACTTGTCCTTTGGTCTAGGGACCACATCCTAGACATCATTCTTCGTGATCGACTCATACTCTTCGTTCATTGCATACTTCCAAACTTTGTGCTTCACAGCTTCTCCAAACATGCCAGGCTCAGATTGAACAATGGTGCTCATGGAAACTAAGTACCCTTGGCACCTGTTCGGCTTATTCCTTTCATGAAATGTCCCCCTCGGTGCAATGTGTCTCTAGGCATCTTCAATAGTGTCTCTGAGCCATGAGGGTCTCTTTTTTTAGGAAGAGGGCTCACTAGGAAGTGGATTAATGGGATCCATCGGCCCTTCAACTTCGGGCATGGATTCATCCTTTGATTCTCCCCGATTTCCTACATCTTCATAATTGTCTTTCTTTGAAATAGGAAGATCTCTAACCTTCCCAAGGGTAGCTTCTTCATAGAAGGTGACATCATGACTTATTTCCACTTCCCTTTGACCAGGCACATAGATTCTATATGCCTTTGAAGTTTCGTTGTAGCCCACAAATGTTCATTTCTTCCTAGATGCATCCATCTTGCTTCCCTTTTCCTTCGGCACATGAAAATACATGGGACTAATAAAATTCTAAAGTGAGAAACATCAAGCTTCTTACAGGTGAAAACTTCTTCGGGATTCTTGGAGTGCAATTCTTGAAGTGGGCATCTATTTTGAATGTACACGGCAGTATTGGAAGCTTCTCCCCATAAAAACTTTGGTAGGCCTTGGTCATGAAGCATGGCACGTGTAGCTTCAATGATGGTTCGATTCTTGTAAACTCTGAAAGGAACCAGAGTCATGGAATGAGCCTAACTATGGAGATTGTCTTTGAAATGGAACCAGGCTTTGATACCAGTTTCATACGATCAGACTTAACAAAAACTAAGTGCATAAGAAAATGTTAGAGAGGAGATTACAAGCAGGTTCTTAGTTGTATAAACATTGTCCACTCTTCTCCCTCATCCCCTATTACACAAGAGTATGTGAGTACATATTTATAATGCCTATTCCTAAATAAGGAACTTCTCTTAATTTAATGATGAAAGTAATTATTTCACATGCTAGTTGACAAAAATAAGCTTTCTCACATAAAGATTCCAAAAAATAATTGATTTGATCTACTAATAGATAGAAAATATACAACATTATCCTGAACATATCTATCTCATGATGATGGTACAATAGCCAAGTAAATGATTAATGATAAAAATGATGTTTCGCTATATGTTCTCCTAAAGGATTAACCCGCTAAATTTCCTTCATTTCTAGGGAGCTAGTGTTAAAGACCTCTTTTGAGAAGGCAAATGGTCCACCTCCACTTGAATCCATATAGTTGAACAATCCATCTTGATATCTCAAAACAATGAGCGCAATAATGGGATAGAGGCAGACTTAAAGTAAATATTATTTGAGGTTTGCAGAAGACCCTTCCCCATTTTTGTATGACTTACCTGCATAGTTGCAATGTCAACCTACAAACTTATAATGCTTCACATACCAATTTGTATTGTCTTCCAAGCCTTATGTTCACCACTGGTAGAAGCAACATCTCTTTATTTTAAATCATGGGAAAATAAAACCATATGAGTATGGGATTAGGTAAAGGAGAGGATGGAATCCATGGAATTATTGATGGTAAAGATTATATAGCACCACACATGAGCTCTCCTATAGTCATCTCAAAATTGTCAACGAGTTCCAAGATTTGAAGGAAGTTGAGAACCTTTGTCACTGATAATTGAAATACAAGCATGAAATGATCATGAAGCTCACCCACAACAATCAAGAAGTTGCATACACAAGGGCCGCAGTCTAAACAATGATGTTAGAGAGGTTCTAGATGAAATTTTCCACTTACTATGATTAATTATCTATCTTCGAGTATAATGGTATCTCAAAAGTACTACTCCATATTTTGAAATAATATTTAAAACCCACTAAGGCAGCCAATCCTCAAAAGCTAACAAACAATGTCAATATCTTTGTTAAAATTTTGAAATTTGTAGAAGGAGAACCTGCATATCTAAGTTGGGAAATATATATGTCAGTTAAATAACTTATAAACACCAGCGAGACTGAGTCTGGGATTTTTAAATGCTTTCCTGAAAGAAAAAAACCATCAATAGTTCTAACTGCCATAATCCAAACAAATGTTGTAAATAAACTTACGATATTAAAAACAAAACAGACTGCATTAGTCTAGGACCTTGATTAATAATGGGAAGAAAGAACCACTTTCAAACTAGAAAACACAAAAAACTATTAATTTTAGATAACAATGGTATGTTCTATGCTTAAGAGCAATTTACTTCAATTTTCCTTATTAGCCCAATATCAATTTCCAGAATAGCAATCACATTACCATTGATAGTAAATGCAGATAGAACATAAACAATAAGCAGAAGACAAGCCAAGACAAGAGGACGCAATATTTGGCGAATGCCAAGGAAAAACCCCAAAGTGGGGAAAACCCTTTGATCAGATTCTTCTTATTATTCTTCAATAGTTCAATAGAGAGAAAGAGTACAAATATCAAAATAACATGCCCAAAACATTCCTGTAGAAATCAGCAGTCAACATCAGTCAACTGCATCCTTAACCAGAAATTCAACGTTGGTCAAAGGGACTCCAAAATGTCCTCCAAGCAACTCCGTCAACAGCAAACAAATCAGGCCTTCCAAGAGAGAGAAATTCAACCCAAAACAATAAATTCAAAACTAGTCAATGTTGTTGTTATTTCTGCGGTCAAATCTGAAGTCAACCTCGATCAAAATGCTCCAAATGCCTCGATTTATGTGCAAATGAATACAGCCTCCAAACATCGGATTTCCTGCCTGAAAACTGCAGTCAAAGATTGGGGTTTGACCCTTGGGCAACGTTGGTCAACGTTGTCCAAAATTCTGCAATTCGTCTTGCACTTTAACCCAAAAAACTTTGACCTCCTACCACACGTGTGAAGTAAAGAATCATTGCTCCAAGTGTTGTACAAACCAATGAGGAGAGGAGAGAGAAAGATATGATGAGTGATGATGTCCAAAATGAGGAAAAGGTCTCTCTTATTTATACAATCCGCTAAGGGTGTGGAGACACATCTGTTGGGCTTCATGAGCCTACATTTGATTCTGGTCGACCTTGATATTTTGCACGTGTGAGAAATAAATTCAAAATCACACTTATGTTCATCCAAACAAGATGATCTTTAGATCAATCTTGTACCTCTCAGAAATAGGAATACGATAAAAATAGCATCTCCATTATATGAGTTGTCCAAGGTGGAATTTGGCCCTAGTTTCCAATTTTAACACTCCCTCTCAACTAGGGAGAAATCCACCTACCAATCCATCTGTCAACATGTACCATCTTTCTCATCTATGCTCTTCTTTGTTGAACCATGAAGAAATAACAAAGAAGAATTGATCGAGAGTGAGTCAGAAGACCTAGCCACTCTACATTGACCCAAAGTCAGTCCAGAGGTAAAACCTCAATCAGACTTGATTCCAGATCAAGTAGTTTGAACACCATGCATCCTAGCATAGAGAGTACGGCAATACACGATGCGTCCATTGGTAGTGCTATGGTCTCTATCCTCATTTCCCACTTCATTGTCCAAATGAGAAGTGCTTCCCATGAGTCCCGGACTACATGGGTAGGATGTATGTTGGGGCACTAGCAGGATAAGGTGAACCACTCATCATATGCATATGGTAACCAATATGGGGTATCACAGGGGAAGGTGAACCACTCACCCTGTACACAGCGCACCATTAGGGGAAGGTGAACCACTCACCCTATGGTCGCTCATAGCTCCAAGAAGTACCCCCAAGCCCCCCAGAGCTCCCAGAGCTCAATGTCCAACTCAAGCAGGACCCTCATAGGAGGGTCTTTCCACGACTCCAAGTCTCTCACGGAAGGTTAATAATTTTACCTTCCCTAGGTGCTTTGTGAGAATATCTGCAACCTGCTTATCAGTCCCAATGTGATGGAGCCATACAGCTCCCCATTGTACCATATCCCGGAAAAAGTTGTAACTGATATTAATATGCTTAGAGCGATCGTCAAACACAGGGTTCCATGAAAAGTGAATCCCACTTTGGTTTTCGCAGAAGATCATGATGGTATCCAAGACATACTCAAACAAATCACTAAAGACCTTTCTCAACCAAACAGCTTCACTACAGGTTATACTAGCTGCAATGTATTCAGCGTCGGCAGTGCTTAAAGAAACCGATATATGCTTCCTACTCATCCAGGATATCGACGCAGAACCTAATGAGAAGCAACATCCAAATGTGCTCTTACGATCCGCCACACTACCAACGTAGTCAGCATCAGTATATCTATGGAGTCTCAAATTCCTTGCATTGTATCTCAGTCCATAGTTGATTGTGCCTTATAAATATGTCAAAAGATTATTGGCAGCAATCTAGTGTATGTGATGAGGTTCGACCATAAAATGACTCAATGTATTCACCGCGAAGCATATGTCCAAATGGGAGTTCACCAAGAACATCAGAGCCCCCACGAGTTGACGATACTCGGAAGGATTTCCCAAATCGAGCCCAGCAGCACTTATGCATAGCTTTTTAAAGTTGAGTTCCAGCGGAGTGGTCACAAACTTGTAGTCCACCATCCCAAATATTTCAAGCAGATTCACAATGTATTTTCCTTAATAAAGGAAAATCTCACCTGTCTTTTGCCATACTTCCAAGCCTAGGAAGTAGTCCATCGACCCTAGATCCTTCATCTTGAATCCAGAAACCAAATCACTCTTGCATTGATGAATGAGAAGGTTTGCACCTGTCAGAAAGAGATCGTCTACATAGAGCACCAAAATGAGAGACCTGTCATTTTCAACCTTGAAGTAAAGGTTCAGATCAGCTTCACCTCTTGTAAACCCCAGCTTCTTAAGATAGTTGTTGATCCTCTCATACCAAGTCGTGGGGGCTTTCTTCAACCTATAGAGGGCTTTCTTCAACCTGCATACATGTGACTCTCAGTCCTTAACTTCAAACCCTTCATGTTGTTCTACAAAAACTTCCTCCTTAAGCGAGCCATGTAAGAAAGCAGTGTTGACATCCATTTGATGTAGATTATATCCTTGAAAAGTAGCAAGGGAAATAATCGAACGAATGGTGGTATATCGGGAAACCGGTGCAAATATTTCATCATAGTCCACACCTTCCTTTTGAGAGAAGCCTCGGGCAATGTACCTGGCCTTAAACTTTTCAACACTCCCATCATCTCCATGTTTGATTTTGTAAAGCCATTTGGAGGTGACAACAGACTTGTCCTTGGGTCTAGGGACCACATCCCAGACATCATTCTTCCTGATCGACTCATACTCTTCATTCATTACATCCTTCCAAAATTGGTGCTTCACGGCATCTCTAAACGTGTCAGGCTCAGATTGAACAATGGTGCTCATGGCAACTAAGTACCCTTGGTACCTGTTCGGATTCTTACTTTCACGAAATGTCCCCCTCGGTGCAATGGGCCTCTCAGCATCTTGGAGAGTGTCTCTGAGCCATGAGGATCTCCTTTTTTAGGAAGAGGGCTCACTAGGAGGTGGATCAATAGGATCCATCAGCCCTTCAACGTCAGGCATGTATTCATCCTTAGGTTCTTCCTGCTTTCCTACATCTTCATATTTGTCTTTCTTTGAAATACGAAGATATCTAACCTTCCCAAGGGTAGCTTCTTCATAGAAGGTGACATCATGACTTATTTCCACTTCCCTTTGACCAAGCACATAGATTCTATATGCCTTTGAAGTTTCGTTGTAGCCCACAAATTTTCATTTCTTCCTAGATGCATCCAGCTTGCTTCTCTTTTCCTTCGGCACATGAAAATACACGGGACTACCAAAAATTCTAAAGTGAGAAACATCAGGCTTCTTACCTGTGAAAACTTCTTCGGGAGTCTTGGAGTGCAATACTTGAAGTGGGTATCTATTTTGAACGTACACAAAAATGTTGGAAGCTTCTCCGAGTAAAAACTTCGGTAGGCCTTGGTCATGAAGTATGGCACATGTACCTTCAATGATGGTTTAATTCTTGTAAACTCTGAAAGGAACTAGAGTCATGGAATGAGCCTAACTATGGAGATTATCTTTGAAAATGAACCAGGCTCAAAATGAGGCTTTGATACCAATTTCATACGAACAGACTTAACAAAAACTATGTGCATAAGAAAATGTCAGAGGAGATTACAGGTGGGTTCTCAGTTGTATACACGATGTCCACTCATCTTCATCATCCCCTATTACACAAGAGTACGTGAGTACATATTTATAATGCTTATTCCTAAATAAGGAACTACTTGTGATTTACTGATGAAAGTAATTATTTCACATGCTAGTTGGCAAAAATAAGCTTTCTCACATAAAGATTCCAAAAAATAATTGATCTGATCTATTAATAGATAGAAAATATACAAAATTATCTTGAACATATATGTCTCGTGATGATGGTACAATATCCAAGTTAATGATTAATGATAAAAATTATGTTTCGTTATATGTTCTCCTGAAGGATTAACCTGCTAAATCTCCTTCATTTCTAGGGAGCTAGTGTTAAAGACCTCTTTTGAGAAGGCAAGTGGTCCAACTCCACTTGAAGCCATGAACATAATTGAACAATCCATCTTGAGATCTCAATCTAATGAGCACAATAATGGGATTAAGGCAGAGTTAAAGTAAAGATTATTTGAGGTTTGCAAAAGACCCTTCCCCATTTTTGTATGACTTACCTGCATAGTTGCAATGTCAACCTACAAACTTGTAATGCTTCACATACCAATTTGTATTGTCTTCCAAGCCTTATGTTCACCACTCGTAGAAGCAACATCTCTTTATGTTTAATCATTGGAAAATACAACCATATATGGGATTAGGTAGAGAGGATGGAATCCATGGAATTATTGATGGTAAAGATTAGATAGCACCACACATGAGCTCTCTTATAGTCATCTCAAAATTGTCAATGAGTTCCAGGATTTGAAGGAAGTTGAGAACCTTTATCACTGATAGTTGAAATACATGCATGAAATAATCATGAAGCTCACCCACAACAATCAAGAAGCTGCAGACACAAGGGTTGCAGTCCAAACAATGATGTTAGAGAGGTTCCAGTGGAAATTTTACATTTTCTCTGGTTAATTAGTTATCTTAGAGTTTAATGGTATCTCATAAGTACTACTCTATTTTGAAATAGTATTTAAAACCCATTTAGGCAACCAATCCTCAAAAGCTAACAAGCAATGTCAATATTTTTGTTAAAATTTTGAAAGTTGTAGAAGGAGAACCTACATATCTCAGTTGGGAAATATATATGTCAGTTAAATAAACTTATAAACACCACCGAGACTGAGTCTGGGCTTTTTAAATGATTTCCTGAAAGAAAAAAATCATCAATAGTTCTAACTGTCATAATCCATACAAACATTGTAAATAAGCTTATGATATTAAAAACACAATAGATTGCATTAGTCTAGGATGTTGATTAATGATGGGAAGCAAGAAGCACTTTCAAACTAGAAAACAAAAAAAAAATTGTTAATTTTAGATAACAATGGTATGTTCTATGCTTAAGAGAAATTTACTTCAATTTTCCTTATTAGCGCAATATCAATTTCCAGATTAGAAATCACATTAACATTGATAGTAAATGCAAATAGAACATAAACAATAAGCAGAAGACAAGCCAAGACAAGAGGACACAATATTTGGCGAATGCCAAGGAAAAACCTGAATGTGGGGAAAACGCTTTGATCAAATTCTTCTTATTATTCTTCAATAGTTCAGGAAAGAAAAAAAGTAAAAATATCAAAAAAACATGCCCAAAACATTCTTGTAGAAATCAGCAGTCAACTTTAGCCCTAACCAGAAAGTCAACGTTGGTCAAAGGGACTCCAAAATGTCCTCCAAGCAACTCAGTCAACAACAAACAAATTCGGCCTTCCAAGGGAGAGAAAGTCAACCCAAAACAGTGATGTCAAGCCCAGTCAACATTGCTATTATTTCTGAGGTCAAATCTAAAGTCAATGTTGAAGTCAACCTCGGTCAAACTACTCCAAATGCCTCGATTTCTGTGCCAATGAATGCAGCCTCCAGAGATCGGATTTCCTACCTGAAAACCACAGTCAAAGATTAGGGTTTGACCTTCGGTCAACACTGGTCAATGTTGTCCAGAATTCTACAATTCATCCTGCAATTTAACCCAAAAAACTTCTACCTCCTGCAACACATACGAAGTAAAGAAACATTGTTCCAAGTGTTGTACAAACCAATGAGGAGATGAGAGAGAAAGATATGATGAGTGATGATGTTCAAAATGAGGAAAAGGTCTCTCTTATTTATACGCTAAGGGTGTGGAGACACATGTGTTGGGCTTCATGAGCCTACATTTGATTCTGGTCGACCTTGATAAGTTGCACGCGTGAGAAATAAATTCAAAATCTCACTTCTGCTCATCCAAACAAGATCATCTTTAGATCAATCTTGTACCTTTCGGAAAGAGGAATCCAATAAAAATATCATCTTCGTCATATGAGTTTTCCAAGGTGGAATTTGGCCCTAGTTTCCAATTTTAACACTCCCTCTCAACTAGGGTGAAATCCACCTACCAATCCATCTGTCAACATGTACCATCTTTGTCATCTCTGCTCTTCTTTGTTGAACCATGAAGAAATAATGAAGAAGAATTGATGAAGAGTGAGTCACAAGACCTAGCCACTCTACACTGACCCAAAGTCAGTGCAGAGGTAAAACCTCAATCAGACTCGATCCCATATCAAGTAGTTTGAACACCATGCATCCTAGCATAGAGAGTACGGCAATACACGATACGTCCATTGGTAGTGCTATGGTCTCTATCCTCATTTCTCACTTCAATGTCCAGATGAGAGGTACTTCCCATGAGTCCCGAACTACATGGGTAAGATGTATGTTGGGGCACCAACAAGAGAAGGTGAACCACTCATCCTATGCATATGTCAACCAATATGGGGTATCACAAGGGAAGGTGAACCACTCACCCTGTACACAGCGCACCATTAGGGGAAGGTGAACCACTCACCCTATGGTCGCTCATACCTCCAAGAAATACCCCCAAGCCCCCGAGAGCTCCCAGAGCTCAATGTCCAACTCAAGCACGACCCTCATAGGAGGGTCTTTCCACAACTCTAAGTCTCTCATGGAAGGTTAATAACTTGACCTTCCCTATGGGCTTTGTGATAATATCTGCAACCTGCTCATGAGTCCCAATGTGATGGAGCCTTACAGCTCCCTGTTGTACCATATCCCAGATAAAGTGGTAACCGATATTAATATGCTTGTGACGATCGTGGAACACGGGATTCTCTGAAAGACAAATCCCACTTTGGTTGTCGCAGAAGATCATGGTGGTATCCAACACATGCTCAAACAACTCACTAAATACCTTCCTCAACCAAACAACTTCACAACAAGTTATACTCGTTGCAATGTATTCAGCCTCGGCGGTGCTTAAAGAAACTGATTTCTGCTTCCTGCTCATCCAGGATATCAAAGCAGAACCTAGTGAGAAGCAACATCCAGATGTGTTCTTACAATCCACCACACTACCAGCCCAGTCAGCATCAGTATATCCATGGAGTCTCAAATTCCCTGCAGTGTATCTCAGTCCATAGTTGATTGTGCCTCAAAGATATGTCAAAAGATTATTGGCAGCAATCCAATGTATGTGATGACGCTCGACCATAAATTGACTCAATGTATTCACCACGAAGCATATGTCCGAACGGGAGTTCACCAAGAACATCAAGGCCCCCACGAGTTGACGATACTCAGAAGGATTTCCCAAATCGGGCCCAACAACACTTCTGCATAGCTTCTTAAAGTTGAGTTCCATCGGAGTAGTCATAGACTTGCAGTCCACCATCCCAATTCTTTCAAGCAGCTTCACAATGTATTTTCCTTGAGAAAGGAAAATCTCATCTAGCTTTTGCCATACTTCCAAGCCTAGGAGGTAGTGCATCAACCCTAGATCCTTCATCTCGAATCCAGAAACCAACTCCCTCTTGCATTGATGAATGAGAAGGTTTGCACCTGTCAGAAGGAGATTGTCTACATAAAGCAACAAAATGAGAGGCATGTCATTTTCAACCTTGAAGTAAAGGTTCAGATCAGCGTCACTTCTTGTTAACCCCAGCTTCATAAGATAGTTTTTTTATCCTCTCATACCAAATCCTGGGGGCTTTCTTAAACCTGCATACATGTGACTCTCAGTCTAGAACTTCAAACCCTTTGGGTTGTTCTACAAAAACTTCCTCCTTAAGCAAGCCATGTAAGAAAGCAGTTTTGACATCCATTTGATGTAGATTATATCCCTGAAAAGTAGCAAGGGAAATAAATGAACGAATGGTGGTATATCAGGAAACCGGTGCAAATATTTCATCATAGTCCACACCTTCCTTTTGAGAGAAGCCTCAGGCAATGAACCTAGCCTTAAACTTTTCAACACTCCTATCAGCTCCATGTTTGATTTTGTAAAGCCATTTGGAGGTGACAACAGACTTGTCCTTGGGTCTAAGGACCACATCCCAGACATCATTCTTCCTGATCGACTCATACTCTTCGTTCATTACATCCCTTCCAAACTTGGTGCTTCACGGCTTCTCCAAACGTGCCAGGCTCAGATTGAACAATGGTGCTCATGGCAACTAAGTACCCTTGGTACCTGTTCGGCTTCTTACTTTCACGAAATGTCCCCCTCGGTGCAATGTGTCTCTCGGCATCTTCAAGAGTGTCTCTGAGCCATGAGGGTCTCCTTTTTTAGGAAGAGGGCTCACTAGGAGGTGGATCAATGGGATCCATTGGCCCTTCAACGTCGGGCATGGATTCATCTTTGTCCTTCGGTTCTTCTTGCTTTCCTACATATTCATCTTTGTCTTTCTTTAAAATACGAAGATCTCTAACCTTCCCAAGGGCAGCATCTTCATAGAAGGTGACATCATGACTTATTTCCACTTCCCTTTGACCAAACACATAGATTCTATATGCCTTTGAAGTTTTGTTGTAGCCCACAAATGTTCCTTTCTTCCTAGATGCATCCAGCTTGCTTCTCTTTTCCTTCGGCACATGAAAATACACGGGACTACCAAAAATTCTAAAGTGAGAAACATCATAATTCTTACCGGGGAAAACTTCTTCGGGAGTCTTGGAGTGCAATGCTTGAAGTGGGCATCTATTTTGAATGTACACGGCAGTGTTGGAAGCTTCTCCCCATAAAAACTTCGGTAGGCCTTAGTCATGAAGCATGGCACGTGTAGCTTCAATTATGATTTGATTCTTCCTTTCGGCAACTCCATTTTGTTCAAGAGTATAAGAAGTAGTGGTCTCCCTCTTAATGTCAACTTCCCTACAATAGTCATTGAACTCATTTGACTCATATTCGATTCCATTTTCGGTCCTCAATACTTTGATATTCTTCCCTATTTGATTTTCAACCAAGGCTTTGAAAGAGCGGAGCCACTTGAACACTTTGTCCTTTTTCTTCGAGAAGTATTTCCAAGTTTTGCGAGATAAGTCATCCACAAAATAGCATAATACAAATATCCTCCCAAGGATGTTACAGGCAACATACCTAATAAATCAGAATGAATCAATTGAAGAATGTCGGTAGTCTTGCTATCACTTGAGGGGAATGGTCCCCTTGTATGTTTCCCTTCGGCACAATGCAGACAAACACCTTCATGATCAACTTTGAAATCGGGCATAATTGTGACCATCTTCCTAGCTCAAGGAAGAGCTTTATAATGAAGGTAAGCAAATCTTCGGTGCCATAATTCAGATTGAAGAGTAGTGTTGCATGTCATGGCTCCCAATGGATTTCTTCCCACCTGATAAAGAGTATCAACCCTGAATCCAAGAGTGAATGCTTCTTTGAAAAAAAAATTCCAAACACGTACCTTTACATCTCTAACCCATGAGGGTCTCCTTTTTGAGGAAGAAGGCACACTAGGAGGTAGATCAATGGGATCCATCAGCCCTTCAACGTCGGCCATGGATTCATCCTTTGGTTCTTCCTGCTTTCCTACATCTTCATCTTTGTCTTTCTTTGAAATAGGTAGATCTCTAACCTTCCCAAGGGCAGCATCTTCATCGAAGGTGACATAATGAATTATTTCTACTTCCCTTTGACCAGGCACATAGATTCTATATGCCTTTGAAGTTTCACTATAGTCCACAAATGTTCCCTTCTTTCCAGAAGCATCCAACTTACTTCTCTTTCCTTTCAGCAAATGAAAATATATGTGACTTCCAAAAATTATAAAGTGAGAAACATCAGGTTTCTTACCAATGAAGATTTCTTCGAGAGTCTTGGAGTCCAATGCTTGATGTGGGCATCTATTTTGAACATACACAACAATGTTGGCAGCGTCTCCCCATAGGAACTTCGATAGGCCTTGGTCATGAAGCATGGCACGAGTACCTTCAATGATGATTTGATTCTTCCTTTCGGCAATTCCATTTTGTTTAGGAGTATAAGCAGTAGTGTTCTCCCTCTTAATGCCAGCTTCCCTACAATAGTCATTGAACTCATTTGACATATTCGGTTCCATTATTAGTCCTCGATACTTTGATCTTCTTCCATGTTTGATTTTCAACCAAGGCTTTGAAAGAGTAGAACCACTTGAACACTTTGTCCTTCTTCTTCAAAAAATAGATCCAAGATTTGCGAGAGAAGTCATCCACAAAAATAGCAGAGTACAAATATCCTCCCAAAGATGTTACGGGCAACATACCAGACAAATCAAAATGGATCAATTGTAGAATGTCGGTAGTCTTACTATCATTAGAGGGGAGTGGTTCCCTTGTATGTTTCCCTTCGGGACAACCCTGACAAACACCTTCATGTTCTCCTTTGAATTCGGGCATACCTGTGACCATCTTCTTGACATCAGGAAGAGCTTTATAATGAAGGTGAGCAAACCTTTGGTGCCATAATTCGGATTGAAGAGAAGTGTTGCATGTCATGGCTCCTAAAGGACTTCTCCGACATGCTTAAGGCTATCAACCCTAAATCCAAGAGTGAAAGCATATTTAAGTTCCTTTTCCAAATGTGTACCTTCCCATCAAAAAATGCTACCTTGAATCCTTTGTGTTCCATCGCCGAAATAGATACCAAGTTCTTCTTCAAATCAATTAGATATAATACATCTTGTAGATAAAGGATTTGACCTTGATTTAAATGAAGAGTAACAGTCCTTGTCCCTTTCACGAGATAGATGGCATTGTCTCCAAGTATGATCTCCAAATTGGTTTCTTTTTCAAGAAAATTTGAGAGGGCCTCTTTGTACCCAGTGAAGTGTCTTGAAGCACCACTATCATCAACCAATTGTCCAATGTGTCAAGAGGAGAGGCAGTAGTGAGGGCAGAGATAACATAAAATTCATTTTGCTTTTCTACAACATTAGATTCCTCATACCTAGAGTTTCTTGACTTCTAAGTAGGTCGACCATTTCCATATCGTGTAGTTGGAGCGTTTCTCTTTCCTTTGTTGTTGATCCTGTTATTTCTTTGATTTCCATTTCCCTTGAAATCGTTGTGGTTGTGATCATCATCTCGTAGTGTATCCCTTTTATTTGGACACTCTCTAGCATAGTGGCCAAACCTGTTGCAATTGAAGCACCCTCCTTTTCTTCCTTCTTTGAATCCATGTCTTCCTTGACCTTGTTTCCTTGGACCAGCATTGTTCCTCCTTTTAGCATGAGTGGAGAATGGAGTGGGATCATTCCTATTTGAAGGCATGTCTCTCTCCATCATCCTTGTCTCTTCTTGAGTGCATCTAGTCAACAATTCATCAAAACCTGGAATCCTTTCATTGTTGAGGATAGTTGTAATGAATACATCCCATGCTCGGGGAAGACCTCCAAGGGTAATAAGAGTGAGCTCCCAATTAGCAATAACCTCTCCAGTAGATAGAAGGTCAATTTCTATTTCGGTAGTCCTCATGAAGTAGGATTGGATGGATTCCCCTCTATCCATCTTGATGTTTGTCAGCTTGTTCTTGAGAAAGAAGATTTGGTTTGCATTGCTAGCTTTGAACATGCTAACCAACTTGTCATACATCTCCTTAGATGTGCCTAGCTCGGAAATGTAAGCAACCAAATGCTTTTGAATGGAATTCGTGATGATCTTCTTAGCTTTGATGGATTCCCCTCTATCCATCTTGATGTCTATCAGCTTGTTCTTGAGAAAGAAGATTTGGTTTGCATTGCTAGCTTTGAACATGCTAACCAACTTGTCATACATCTCCTTAGATGTGCCTAGCTCGAAAATGTAAGCAACCAAATGCTTTTGAATGGAATTCATGATGATCTTCTTAGCTTTGACCTCACCTTTCTTGTACTTTGTTTTAGTGGCAGTTGGTGCATTTGAAGGAGGCTCAACAATCTTTCCCTACACAATCCATGGCATCATTCTCTTCCATCAAGTCCAGAGACATCTTCCATGCATGATAATCAGATTTATCGTTGAGCTTGTCCTCAGATTTGAAGTAATATTACGAATCCATTGACTCTTGTCCTTGTCCAACAGATCTCAGTGATTGCTTTTCTCACTCTTGCTCGAGCTTTGTCTTCACCTGGTCTCTGATACCATGTTAATTTTAGATAACAATGGTATGTTTTATACTTAAGAGAAATTTACTTCAATTTTCCTTATTAGCCCAATATCAATTTCCATATTAGCAATCACATTAACATTTGTAGTAAATGCAGATAGAACATAAATAATAAGCAAAAGACAAGCCAAGACAAGAGGACACAATATTTGGCGGATGCCAGGGAAAACCCCAATGTGGGGAAAACCCTTTGAACAAATTATTCTTATTATTCTTCAATAGTTTAGCAGAGAGGGAGAGAGAGAGTACAAATATCAAAATAGCATGCTCGAAACAGTCTTGTAGAAATCAGCAGTCAACTGCAGCCCTAACTAGAAAGTCAACATTGGTCAAAGGGGCTCCAAAATGTCCTCCAAGCAACTCAGTCAACAAGAAACAAATTCGGCCTTCCAAGAGAGAAAGTCAACCCAAAACAGTCAAGTCAAACCCAGTCAATGTTTCTATAATTTATGCGATTAAATATGAAGTCAACCTCGTTCAAACTGCTCCAAATGCCTCGATTTTTGTGCCAATGAATGCAGCCTCCAAAGATCGTATTTTCTTCTTGAAAACCGCAGTCAAAGATGAGGATTTGACCCTCGGTCAAAGCTGGTCAACGAAATCCAAAATTATGCAATTCGTCCTACACTTTAACCCCAAAAACTTCGACCTCTTGCCACATGTGCAAAGTAAAGAAGCATTGCTCCAATTGTTGTATGAACCAATGAGGAGAGGAGAGAGAAAGACGTGATGAGTGATGATGTCCAAAACGAGGAAAAGGTATCTCTTATTTATACAATTCACTGAGGGTGTGGAGACACCTTTGTTGGGCATCATGAGCCTACATTTGTTTCCAGCCGACCTTGACAATTTGCAAATGCGTGAGAAATTGTTACTTTTGGGAAACTAGGCCCAAACTCCATGTTGCACTGCTCATATGATGATGGTCATATTTTTGTTGGATTCCTCTTTTGGAGAGGTGCGAGATTGATCTAAAGATCATCTTGTTTGGATGAGCAAAACATATATTTTGAATTTATTTTCCACACATGTGCAAGGTCGGCCAGATTTGTAATGTACATGCCTAATAGATGTGTCACACACCCTCACAGATAGATAGAAATTGGAGAGACTTGGAGGTCATTTTCTCATCAACTAATCACACATCTCTCATTGTGATCTGATTGGTTTGATCGCCTTTGGAGGCCTCTTCCCTTCACACGTGCGGAGCTGAAGGAGTTGTTTTCTATGGATTTGTTTAGCGCTGAATTGCAGAAGCGTTTGCCAGCGCTGACCGTGGTCAACCTTTGGTCGTTTGACCTCAAAACTCTGCCAAAATTCTGATTTTGAGAGGTCGTACTGTTGGGCACTAAAATCGAGGAAGACAAAGTTGTTTGACTGAAGCCCTAATCTGCAGCGTTGACTTTCTATTGTTTTCCTGCGTTTACTTTTTGGTTGACCAGCGTTAACTTGCAATGAGTTGTCTTTGAGCGCTGTGGGTCTGATACTTGGAAGGTTGGCTGATCTAGAAAGGCTTTGTTGGCTAAAGCATCATGTTGACTATTGTAATGCACAATATCTCATATACTTGTTGGACAAGAAGAATTGTAAATCTGATCTATATTATTGGCTTGTCTTCTGTTGATCTATAATTGTGTTCTATCAGCATTTTACTTTCATGTTTATATGATTCCTTATTTGTATTGGGCCTAAGAAAGATTGAAGTAAATTTTCATTAAGCATAGAACACACCTTGGTTATCTAAATTTAACATGGGATCAGAGCTGAGGTGAAGACAAAGTCCAAGCTAGTGTTAGAAACAATCATTGAAGGAAGAAATCCTATCAAGAACAGATGGCCTCCTCAACCTATAAGGGTTTCAAGGTTGATGATAAATTGACTGATAAGTCTGATTATCATGCATGGAAGATGTCTTTGGATTTAGTACTAGAAGATCAAGATGTCATGGACTATGTGCAGGGGAAGATTCAAGAGCCTCCATCAAATGCAGTTGTTGCCACAAAGGCGAAGTATAGAAAAGGGGAAATCAAAGCAAAGATGATCATATGGGATTCTATTCATAAGCACTTGGTTGCTTACATTTCAGAGCTGAACACATCTAAAGAGATGTATGATAAGTTGGTTAGCATGTTCAGGGCTAGTAGTGTTAATCAAATCCTTTTCTTCAAGAATCAATTGAAGAATATCAAGAAGGGCAAGGATGAATCTATTCAATCCTATTTTATGAGGCTCACTGAAATCGGGAATAACCTCCTAGCTATTGGGAAAGCAATATCTGATCAAGAGACGGCTCTTATTGCACTTGGAGGTCTTCCCCGCGATTGGTATGTATTCAATACCACTATTCCTAATAATAATGTGATTCATGATTTTGATGAAATATTGATGAGATGCACTCAAGAGGAAACAAGAATGATGGAGAGAGATTATCCCTCTAATGGAAATGGAAGTGACCCTACTGCCTTCGTTGATCATACAAAGAAGAAAAACAATGGTGGCCCGAGAAATAAAAACCATGGAAGAGCAGGGCGCAAGGGAAGGAAGGGAAGATGTTACACTTGTAACAAGATTGGTCAGTATGCAAGAGAGTGCCCTAATAGAAGGGACTCTCCGAGGAATCATGACAACAACAACTCGAGAGAGAATGGCAATCAAATGAACAACAAATTCAAAGGAAAAAGGAAGGCTCCCTCTGATCGTAGTGGAAATGGGCAACCTTTCAAGAGGTCAAGAAATTCCAGGTACGATGAGTCTAATATTGTTGATAATAAGAGAAATGAATTTATTCTTGTATCTGCCCTCTCTGCTGCATCTCCTTCTGACACCCTGGATGCCTAGTTGATTGATAGTGGTGCTTCAAGGCACCTCACTTGTTATAAAGAAACCCTCTCTGATTTGATTGAGAATTATACCAATCTGGAAATTATCCTTGGAGATAATGCCACCTATCCCGTGAAAGCGACAGGGACTGCGACCCTCCATCTATCTCAAGGTCAAGTCCTTTGATTACAAGATGTGTTGTACGTACCTGATTTGAAGAAGAACCTTGTGTCCATCTCGGCAATGGAAGACAAATTATTCAAGTTGGAATTTTTTGATGGAAAGGTACGTATCTGGAAGAAGAACTTCAAGGAAGCTCTTACTATTGGTTTCAGAGTTGATACACTCTACCAGGTTGGAGGAAGTCCATTGGGGGCTATGTCATGTGATACAACTCTTCAAACAGAGTTATGGCACTTGAGGTTTGCAAACCTTTATTACAAAGCCCTTCCTGAAGCAAGGAAGGTGGTGACAGGGATGCCTGAATTTAGAGATGATCATGAAGGTATATGTCAGGGTTGTGCCGAAGGGAAGCATACAAGGGGGCCATTCCCCTCAAGTTTCACAAAGACAACTGATATCTTCCAGTTGATACATTCTGATTTATCTGGTATGTTGTCTGTGACGTCCTTGGATGGATGTTCCTATTACATGACTTTTACAGATGACTTCTCCCGCAAGACCTGGATATATTTCTTAAAGAAGAAAGACGAAGCATTCAAATGGTTTCGTACCTTCAAGGCCTTGGTGGAAAATCAAACCGAGAAGAAAATCAAAGTTTTGAGGACCGACAATGGGACTGAGTATGAGTCAAATGAGTTTAATGACTTTTGTAGAGAAGCTGGCATTAAGAGGGAGACCACAACTGCGTACACTCCTGAGCAAAATGGTGTTGCTGAAAGAAAGAACAGGACTATTGTGGAAGCTACCCACGCCATGCTATGTGACCAAGGTCTTCTGAAGTTTCTATGGGGAGAAATGCAGACATTGTTGTGTACATTGAAAATAGATGCCTACATTCCGCTCTGGACTCCAAAACTCCCGAAGAAATCTTCTCCGGTAAGAAACTTGATGTTTCTCATTTTAGAGTTTTTGGTTGTCCTGTTTTCTTTCATGTGCCAAAGAAAAGAGAAGCAAGTTGAATGCTTCTGGAAAGAAGGGAATGTTTGTGGGCTACAGTGAAATTTCGAAGGCATATAGAATCTATGTGCCTAGTCAAAGAGAAGTGGAGATATGCCACGATGTCACCTTCGATGAAGATGATGCCCTCAAGAAAGTGAGAAATCTTCCTAGCTCCAAAGGAAGACAAAGAAGATGAAGAAGCAGGGAAGCTAGAAGAGTCGAAGGATGAACTGATGCCCGATGTTGAAGGACCTATGGATCCTATTGATCCACCTCCTTCAAATAAGATAATACCCTCATGGCTCAGGGATACTCTCGCAGATGCCAAGAGACATATTGCCCCAAGGGGGGCATTCCGTGAAAGCAAGAAGCCGAAGAGATACCAAGGGTATCTAGCAGCCATGAGTACGATAGTATAATATGAGCCTGAATCATTTGAAGAAGCCATAAAGCATCAAGTTTGGAAGGATGCTATGCACGAAGAATATGAGTCCATTATGAAAAATGATGTCTGGGAAGTGGTCCCGAGACTGGAGGACAAATCTGTTGTCACCTCGAAATGGCTCTATAAAATCAAGCATGGATTTGATGGAAGTGTTGAAAAGTACAAGGCAAGATTTGTTGCCCGAGGCTTCTCTCAAAAAGAAGGCATAGATTATGATGATATATTTGCACCTGTGGCCCGCTATACCACCATCTAATCTATTACTGCCCTTGTTGCAACTCAAGGATGTAGTCTCCATCAGATGGATGTGAAGACCACTTTTCTGCATGGTTATACAAAGGAAGAGGTGTATGTGGAGCAACCTCTGTGGTTTGAAGTCCGATATAGAGACACCCATGTATGCAGGTTGAAGAAAGCCCTCTATGGGTTGAAGCAAGCCCCTAGGGCTTGGTATGAGAGGATAGATAGCTACTTGATGAAGTTGGGCTTCACTCAGAGTAATGTTGATCCAAACCTTTATTTTAAAGTTGATAGAGAAAGGCCTCTCATTGTAGTTCTCTACGTGGACAATCTCTTCCTGACAAGTGTTGACCCTCTCATTCATCACTGTAAGAGGGAGCTAGCTTCTGAGTTTGAGATGAAAGCCTTAGCACTGATGCACTATTTCCTAGGCTTGGAGTTCTGGCAAAAGTCAGGTGAGATTTTCCTTTCTCAAGGAAAATATATCGTGAAGTTGTTGGAGAGATTTGGTATGGTGGACTATAACTCTGTGTCGACACCGATGGAACTCAACTTTAAGAAATTGTGTGAAAATGTTGTTGAGCCCGTGCTAGCAAATCCTACCAAGTATCGACAACTCGTGGGGGCCCTGATGTTCCTAGTGAACTCCCATTCGAACGTATGTTTTTTCATGAACACTTTGAGTCAACATATGGTTGATCCTCATCACATTCACTGGATTGGTGCCAAGAATCTATTGAAATATCTTCGGGGCACAATCAACCATGGGTTGAGATACACTGCTGGGATTTTGAGACTCTATGGATATACTGATGTTGATTGGGCTAGCAGTGTGTTGGATCGCAAGAGCACATCTAGATGTTGCTTCACCTTGGGTTTTGCTTTGATATCTTGGATGAGCAGGAAGCAAAAGTCGGTGGCTTTGAGCACTGTTGAGGTCGAATACATTGCAGCGAGTATGACATGTTGTGAAGTTGTTTGGTTGCGAAAGCTCTTCAGTGACATGTTTGGGCATGTGCTAGATACCCTCGTTATCCTTTGTGATAACCGAAGTGGGATTCGTCATTCTGAGGATCCTGTGTTCCACGATTGATTCGGGATATGGTACAGTGAGGCGTCGTAAGGCTCGATCATATAGGAACTGATGAGCAGGTCGCAGATATTCTCACAAATCCCCTGGGGAAGGTCAAGTTCCTACCCTTCCGTGAGAAGCTTTGAATCGTGGAAAGACCTTATTTTGAGGGTCCTGCTTGTGTTGGACTATGAGCTCTAGGAGCTTCAGAGGGTTTGGTGATAGCTTCTTGAAGCTATAAGCACATATGGGGCTAGGCTTGTCGAACCTTGTTGTGCTTCTGCCCCACCGTTATGATATTGAGTTGGTTCACCTCTCTTTGATATGTGCCCCGCATGCATCCTACCCATGGTGTTTCAGATTCATGGGAAGTACCTCTTATTTGGCCAATGAGGTGGGAAATGTGGATAGAGACCAATAGCAAGACCGATGGACGCATCGGAGATTGTCGTACTCTCTATTTCTAGGATGGCATGTGTCCAACACCTTGATCTGGGATCAAGTATGATGCGGTTCTTACCTCTAAACTGACTTCAGGTCAGTAAACTAACTCCGAGTTAGTATGAGACTCTTTTGAGTCCAAGAGAGGTTTTAACCTCTGAGTTGACTTTAGGTCCGCTGAGTGTGATGTCTTTGTGACTCACCTTTTTTTGTTCTATCTGAGAACGAGAGCCAGCAAAGCAAGTTACGACAAGATGATGCACGATGTTGGGTTAAAGTACACGATGGTACTAATGGATGGCACTTGTGGACAGATGGAGTTTTCCCTAGTTGAGAGGGAGTGTTAATTTTGGGCAACTAAGTCCAAACTCCATGTTGCACTGCTCATATGATGATGGTCATATTTTTGTTGGATTCTTCTTTCGAAGAGGTGCAAGATTGATCTAAAGATCATCTTGTTTGGATGAGCAGAACACATATTTTGAATTTATTTTCCACACGTGCAAGGTTGGCCAGATTTGTAATGTAGGCTCACATGCCTAATAGATGTGTCACACACCCTCACTAATGGATATAAATTGGAGAGACTTGCAGGGCATTTTCTCATCAACTCATCACACATCTCTCATTGTGATCTGATTGGTTTGATAGCCTTTGGAGACCTCTTCCCTTGACAAATGCGAAGCTGAAGGAATTGTTTTCTGCAGATCTATTTAGGGCTGAATTGCAGAAGCGTTGACCAGCGTTGACCATGGTCAACCCTTGGTCATTTGACCTCAAAACTCTGCCAAAATTCTGATTTTGAAAGGTCGTACTGGTGGGCACTAAAATCGAGGAAAACAAAGTTGTTTGACCGAAGCCCTAATCTGCAGCACTAACTTTCTATTGCTGTCCTGCGTTGACGATTTGGTTGCCCTGCGTTGACTTGTGATGAGTTGTCTTTGAGGGTTGTGGATGTGACACTTGGAAGGTTGGCTGATCTAGAAAGACTTTGCTGGCTGAGGCATCCTGTTGACTGCCGTAATGCACAATATCTCATATCTTTGTTGGACAAGAAGAATTGTAGATCTGATCTATATTATTGGCTTGTCTTCCGTTGATCTATAATTGTGTTCTATCAGCATTTTACTTTCATGTTTGTGATTGCTTATTTGTATCGGGCCTAAGAAAGATTGAAGTAAATTTGCATTAAGCATAGAACACACCATGGTTATCTAAATTTAACAGAAATAAATTCAAAATCACTTCTGCTCATCCAAACAAGATGATCTTTAGATCAATCTTGCACCTCTCGGAAAGAGGAATCCAATAAAAATATCATCTCCATACTATGAGCTGTCCAAGGTGGAATTTGGCCCTAGTTTCCAATTTTAACAAAAACATAATGAGTAGCTTGAATGTCCAAAATTAAACAAGTTGATTCCATTCAATGGCAGGTCAATTGAAAGTTAAGTTACAATTAAAAGGAACTTCTTCAGAAAAAGAAGTGCCCTTTCAAGTTCACACCAGTGAGATAAGCCAATAGACAATGCCAATAGATCTTTCACCTGTAAACTCGAGGTTTTCTATTTTCAGATGTAATATTGCTTCAAGGAAAACATCAGATCTAGGCAAACATCTTATGTTTCTCGCAACTGTCATAATGGGGAGTGCTGCTTAAAATCCCAAGTTGGTCATGTGTCAAGTTTGCATTTAATTTAAGTAAACTGCAATATGCCAGTTTAACATCTTTATACAATGCATTATAGTGCAGTGCAAATACAAAGTTGCAAGAAATAGCATTTACATTCAAATACACAAGTGACCAGATAACAGAACCTTACCAAAATAAGGAAAGGACATTTACATTGCAGTAAATAAGCTAAAGACAATAGAAATGTTAGCATTTTATCATTGAACAGAAAAAGCAATACCTATTTCCAAGGGAATATTTTCAATGAGTTATTTCCGAGGGAATATTATTTGATACGTCCGCAAAAAGGCATTTAATAACATGACCCTATTAAGATACATCCTACGCTATTAATTTCATAAAAACCACCAGTAATACATTGCCCTAAACTTATCAGAGCACTACAAAGATATTTAAATTGTATAAAAGTGAACTACGGTGAACTAAGAAAACCATTATTTTATCAAGATATCCATTTCCGAAGGGAAAAAAACTTGTGGATATATATGACTCTATTAAGATGATAACATCATATGACATTAATACATAGCATTTAGAAAGACTTTTGCCTTGGAACTTACAAAATCATTCATTGGCAGTTGTTAAGAAAGTCAAATACAAATTGTGAAAGAAGCAGGCAATCCTCCCACAGAAACTCATCAAACTGAAAAATCAATAGCCTAACAATATTCTGCCTGAATATTCTTCGCATTTTGCCTTTCGCTGAGTGTTATATAAAAGCTCTGGTCGAGCTTGTTCTGCTGCAAATCAAGAACTTAAAAATTTACCATATCTGCACTTGAGAAGAATTAGAATTCCCTCATATATTCTCTTTGATTTAAAGCCTCTGATCAAGGGCTGACAATTGGGTCTGAAGGTTTTGATTGTCCTCAAATAAGCGATCGTATTCAAGAAGAAGATCCTCAGCTTGCTTCCGGGAAGCTTTAGCAGTGGCTTCAGCATCCCGTGCCTCCTTATCCTTTGCCTCTGATTCCACTGTCAACTTCTGTACTTTCTGCTTTAATTCAGATATCTCATTCTTCAACAGGTTCACGTCCTCAGAACTTTTGTCAACTTTCTGTTCCTTAGATTTCATGTATTCTTCTTGGAAGCTTTTGGCTTGTTTTTTCAGTGAATCCATATTTGCCCTAAACCCACCTAATTTTCGAAGTTGATGATGCAGGCGATCAATAATTAATGCAAGGAAAAGCGAAAACCCTGTTAATGATGCCAAAGAGCAATTTGCATCAAAGCCTTGAGTTATTAAAGAAATCCATAAGACTTCCACAAATGCAATTCTAAGATTCTTGAAGTCAGAAACTTGCCAACGTAGCAATATAAAAAACAGAAACAAGCTGGGTTGTGCAACCTAGTGTGGGTCAATATCACCCAAAACAGAGCATCCAACCTTCTAAAGTAAACTACTAGAGAGAGAATCAAGCCGATGTCATGCTATCATCCAAGACAGATATCCAATTTGCATTATTGTCATCGATAATACAATAAAAGCTACATCAATTATTAAAAAATTATTTAGATTAACTCTTCTTCAAATTGGTTCTGAAATATTTAGTAACATACCAAAGGAGGAACTAGGGTTTTCACGTTTTTTGTCTATTGGTTCTACCATGTCTGCCCCAGAGGGGGGGTTCCAGTTCCCCTCGTTCATAACAGACAACTATGCTGGTTCAAGCTCCTCAAAACAGGATATTCTGCTGAGTTTAGATCTCTAGTCGGAACCTAAAAGTTGAAGAAACCCAATAAGCATGAAGCACATAGATTTATAAAACAATGTGATGACCTGCCAAACTGGAAGTACCTAAAAGCTCCCCCCAAGCCAAGGCACTAGCCTATTCAGAACGTGCCCTGGTAAGCAAGTTTATGGGAGCTTGGCCATCCCTGAATCTTTTGAAGAATGAATTGATAAGTCTTTTGAAACCTTTATTCAAGGATCAGTTTTTACCTCTTATATTGCAGAAGGAGATTCTTAAGCTTCCTTTTCAGTAAAAGGAAGACATAAAAATTCCAGAGGGGTTCCCAGTTCACTGCTCCAAGTGAGCTGTACCTGAACAGATGGGCCTTCAGTTTTGATCCCATGGAGTAAATCCCAACAGCTGTCCCAATTTGTGTGAGGATACCTCTTTTTCCTCTGTGCTTCTGGGGAAAATAATATTTTCTCCGATTGGAAAGAGTAGAGAAATTTGTGGATTTTGAACTCAAGGAAGGGTATTTAATGGATGAATAATATTAGGCAGAATATGCTCATTGCCAGGGCTTTGGCCATTATTTTATATGATACATTCAAGAGGATGATTGGCCTGACATGATAATATCAGTGTTCCCAGGCTTGGAGATGAAGTGGATAAGTCATTTATTGATACTGGCACACAAAGGTTGTTTTCTGTCAGATTCCATGTACACTTGGAGCAAGTTTGGTCTGACAATATCCAGGTAACCTTGGAGAATTTACATGACAAATCATCTAATCCAGGCAACTTATCCACCACGATATCCATCAAGGCAAGGATCATCTCTTCTAAAGTCAATGACCGCTCACACAACCTTGTTTGTGCTTCGAAGAGTTCAGAGAGGGCCACACCCAGACAAGTTTGCATGGACACCCTACATTCTTCAATAAAGGCTTGCTATTGAAAAAGCATTTTGCATGAAAATTCATCTAACCCAGGCAACTTATCCACCACCATATCCATCAAGGCAAGGGTCAACTCATCTAAAGTAAATGACTACTCACACAACCCTGTCTATGCTTCGAAGAGTTCAGAGGAGACCTCACCCAGACAGGTTTGCATGCCCACCCTACATTCTTCAATAAGGGCCCTACAATTGAAAAACCATTTTGTAGTGGACAACAAACTCTTTATCAATACTCTCTTGCTTGGTAAATCTCTTGTCATTGAATCTTGACTGCAGAAATTTTTTCTACTTTTTCTAATGCTTCTTTTGCAGACAGCCTTGAAAAATTAGTCAGTCACCAAACTAATCTACCTCACAGTTGGGCTCCCTTGGTGCTACAAAATTCATATACTTTCAGATGGTGACGAAGGTTGGCTGCCCTACGCTGAAGTTCTTCGTTAAAGGGACAGAATCGAAGTTATTGGCTAGCTTATTCAATCTCATTTTTTATAGCAGTATGTTGCTTCTGCCAAATCAAGGCAGGCTACCTACTATAACCCTTGAGCAATGAGGTGGCTAAGGAGATGGCATCTTCCCACCGTTCAATACATCCAACTTCTCCTCTCAGCCTTGGATAAGATTCCATATTCTTCTCATGCAGTTTAGGTACCAGCAATTCTTCAAGTGGAAGATGTTCATAATACGATGGACCTCAAGACATACGCAATTTAGCAACACCCTGCAAAATGGCATAATACCTCTAAATTTGGACCTCAGCTAAATAAATTGACCATGAATAAACTATGTTTGTTTAATGCAATAGTGGGTGCTCACTAGTTAAGGCCCCATTGGTTACAACAACTGTATAAAGAGATATTTGTAATGTATTCAAATAGTTGGGAGCCTGAGTTCAAAGGCCGCATTTCTCAAAAATAATGCTTCAATAGTATAGCTGAAGAATATGATAACTTAGCCCAAAGGGACTGGCCATGGCCGACCATAATAGGCCTAGGATATCCACAATATAGGGCCTTCACAAGGGGGTTATATGACTTTTGACTTGCATTCTTTGGGCTTACAATGGTGCTGCCAAAAATAAAAAAATGCATATGTATCCCTTGTAATGTCCTCTACTAATTAACTGCCCAAGGGAGGACGAAGTAGCCTATCCAACCCCATAGGATATAGTCAATGATAAATGGGGGAACCCATTATCCAATGCTTTTGGGGTAACACTGGGTAAATTGGGGTACCAGAATTGAGACTAAGTGGAAGAAGATACCCCTCAAATTAAAATAAGGAGAAGAGACCACAAAAGAAATCTATAAATAAGCGAGGAGAATCATTATACTCATCATGGTTGATTGGATATTTCTATTTTGTGAGCTGAGGCTCTGAGTGTTTCAAGGCCCCTTTTTCCTTTGATTGGTTTCGGTGGTGATGATCTCACCCTAGCCAGTCTCCTCTCTTTCTCTCATCTGTTTGGCATAATTTTCCAAGGCACTTCTCATCTGGTTTCTGGAAAGCAAGGGACTTCTGTGGATCAAGTGATTGTGGCGACATTATGGGCATCTTATCTGACTGTGGCAAATCAAGAGATTCTAAGGCAGGATATTTTTGTGGCTTGTTAGGGTACTCTGCAGCAGCATTGTGGAGTCAACTACAAAGGAGTGAGGGTTTACCCACATTCCCAGCCAGCAGCTACACCAGGAATTGGTTCCTGTACCATGGATTGGTAAAGGACAAAACATTGGTGATAACGGCCTTGTTCCAAAACATCAGCACGTGGATTTGAAGGTGAAATTGGCAGCATATCACCCCTTTGTGGCAGCAGGGGTTACAAACTATAGCTGTGGAAGAGTCTAGGGAGGCCGCAGCCTACCCCTCTGAGATCTCGTTGGAAGACGGACTACTCCTAAGGCAATAGATGATGAACTCGGGCATAGAATTGAGCAGTGAAGTTTAAGGGTTCCAGTTTGCCAACAGCGTCAAGGTTTGGAGCAACTAAAGGCCCAGTGGAAGGCAACAGCAAAACAGCAAGCTTTATAGGGCATCATTGGAGTAACAGAACTAATAGATGTCATGGTTAAGTTGTTTCTTAGGTTAAAAACAGTCTTGTAAGTTGGTTATTGGGCCAGATTTGTTGATTAGAGTTTTGATTGTTGTTGCAATCATATATAAATTGTCAGTGTTTATATTGGAGGGACTACCACTGTTATGGATGCTATACAACCAGGTCTACTGGTGTAATAGCCCTAGGACTCAGGAGCAGTTGTTAAATTGAAATTGAGCTATTAATGTAATGCGAAACCTTTTGTTTGACTATATTGTTGTGTTCTCTATATCTGTTTGGAATTGAAAGGAATACTGTGAGAATCAGTACAGTTTATCTTGTAATCTTATAACCCTAAGGACGAAAATTCCCTAGGGATGTTACACTCCTACTGAAATGAAAAAGTTTGTAAGCATGATCACTGGTATAGTGGCCAGTCAAACCAAAGTCGATTGCATCTGTCATTCCCACATGGTTGTGTCATCAAGTCTGTATGCATTCTTAATTTCTTTGGCCATGGTATATTCATCGGACAGTTCTCAACATGGAAGTCTCAGTTCTTTAGCATGTTCACACTTCTTCAGGAAATACACATTTCCCAAAGCATGTGGTCCTCAATGGAAAAAAAGTCAACTTATTCTCAAAATGCTCAGCAAAAAATGTTGATGACATGCCACCTTGAATTTTTTCCAAAATGAAGGCATCATCACATTTACCTTTAAATTGGCCATGTACTTTGGTCAATGAGGTGGGCTTAGACTCAAAGAGAGTGTACACCCCCGTGTATGTCTAAAATCTTCTAAAATCTTACACAGATTCCCAGATCCCGCTAGGAGCAGCCTCTAGTGAGACATCTTGAATATTTGATTTGATTGTGTGGTAAGAGAGATCTCCACCTGACTAAAGCTATTCCTTATAAGGATTAGTTCAACCTCCAGTTCCAACTTGCTCCAACCTACAACAACAAAGATGAAGAAGACTAGTGCCTTGTCCACTCCCTCCACAAGGCTATTCAGCCCCTCAAGGGATTGTCCCTCCAGTGATTGTATAATCCTTACTAGTTGTCTGTTATTTTGTTAACCATTTTACAACATGCACCAAGAAAAAATGATATAGAAAAAACCAACCCACACAATAGAGATAACATTTGACAAATAGAATTTCTATTATGCCATTTATTGATTTCGCAATTCAAAATCAACTTGAAAGAGAGGAGAGGCTCTCCCTTTATAATTTTATTTGTAATAGGTAGATAACAACTATTTTCTCTTAGAAACAATATTTTACTTGTCATCCACATGTACTAAGTAAATTACATCAAAATATCTTTTATGACTGAATTTTTCCACTAAAGGAATTTGACTTGGCTCAATCCCTTAGAAGTCCTACGTTCCACTTGCATTGACCACGGAAAGGCAAAAGGTAGGAAACAATAGTCAAAAACTACTCAATGTTCCACTTGGATGACCCAATGGCTAGCTTGGTTGACTCAACTTGCTTGCTTGGAGTGACATTGGTCCATGAAGAACATGACTTGGTCCTTGGTAGTTTGATTTGATACTTTGGAGGAAAATTTGACTTTCCAATGGCTACTTTTGTTGGATGGTGTTGTCATTGATGTCAACCCCTGGAGTTGATTGGGCTTGACTTTGACTAAAAGCACTAGACATTGATGTCAAATGTTTAATGAACACTTCTTAGTAATTGTTGGATTACATCAAGTTGGCAGCTCCACTGTTGGATGGTTCTCTGGACTAAGGATGTACCCTGACTTTGTCGAGAGTTTTTATAGTGTCAAATTATTGAGTTTGACTTGGAGATCCACATCATTGGATTCTCCTCGAAAAGATGTCTTTGTTGGTATGGGGTGTGCCCTGAGAGGCCTACTGGTTTGAAATATATTCACATTTAAATTTGGTGACCACAATGTCTGGGTTAAAACCCAAAGGAGTGGTGACTTGGCATAATTCTAGTAGTCGTGGGCATCACTATAAATTTTCGAAGATGTTCTATGCTTGATGCAACTTTACTTTAAACCCGATACCAAATAGAAATCACATAAACATGAAAGTAAAATGTTGATAGAACATACCAATAGATCGACAAAAGACAAGCCAAAAATACATTTAACTTCATCAACAAAATATGTGTTGTGGTGCGTTACAGCAGTCAACAAGATGCTTCAACCAGCAAAGTCTCGTCATGGTCAACCAACCAGAAGTGTCACACAACCCTCAAGACAGATCCACAAAAGTCAACCCAAAGTCAACAAAAGTCAATGTTGTCCAGTCAATGGTCAACGCAAAACAACAACAACAGAAAGTCAACGCAGCAGGTCAAAGGTCAACGTCTAGCCTCGATTTCTATGCCAAAAAATGCGGATTGCAGAAATCAGAATTTTGGGAGAGTTTGAGGTCAAATGAACCAAATGTTGACCAAAGTCAACGTTGGTCAAAGCTGTGCTGAAACCCTAGACAGATCTGAAACGCAACCCTAGCTGTTGTCTTCCCACATGTGAGAAGAGTAGCCTCCAAATGATTATCGAACCAATCAAACACGAGATTAGTGTGTGATGAGTGGATCATGAAATGAACTCCAAGTCTGTCCAATATATATCCATCTGTGAGGGCGTGTGACACATCCATTGGGGCTCCAAGCCTACATTACAATTCTGGCCGACCTTGCACATAAGTGGAATAAATTCAAAATAAATGTTCTGCTCATCCGATCAAGATGATCTTTAGATAGATCTTGCACCTCTCTGAAAGAGGAATCCAATAAAAATATTGGCATCATCATCTGAGCAGTACAACATGGAGTTTGGACCTAGTTGCCCAAAATTGACACTCCCTCTCAACTAGGGAGAACTCCATCCACCTGTGCCATCCAAACATCATGCGTCATCCCGTCGTAACTTACTTTGCTGGCTTCTTTATTTCAAACGGTGAGTCACAAAGACATCACTCCCAGCTGATCCGAAGTCAATTGGAGGTAAGAAACCTCACTAGACTTGATCCCAGATCAAGTGGTTGGACACGTGCCATCCTAGACATAAAGAGTACGGCAATCTTTGATGTGTCCATCGGTCTTGCTATCGTTCTCTATCCACATTTCCCACCTCATTGGCCAAGATGAGAGGTACTTCCCATGAGTCTGGGTCACCATGGGTAGGATGCATACGCGGCACAAATCAAAGAGAGGTGAACCAACTCAATATCTTCACGGTGGGGCGAAAGCACGCCAACAAGGTTTGACAAGCCTAGCCCTGTGGTTGCTTATAGCTCCAAGAAGCTATCCCCAAAGCCCCGTGGAGCTCCCAGAGCTCATTGTCTAATAGGACCCTCAGCATAGGGTCGTTCCACGATTCCAAGATTCTCACGGAAGGTTAGGAACTTGACCTTCCCCAAGGGCTTTGTGAGAATATTTGTGACCAGCTCATCAGTTCCTATATGATCGAGCCTTACGGCACCTCGTTGTACCATATCCCGGATAAAGTGGTACCTAATATCAATATGCTTGGATCGATCGTGGAACATGAGATTCTCTGACAAACGAATCCCACTCTGGTTATCACAAAGGATAACGGTGGTATCTAGCACATGTCCGAACATCTCACTGAAGAGCTTTCGCAACAGGCCATATTCGCTGCAATGTATTCGGCCTTAGCGTTGCTCAAAGCCACTGACTTCTGCTTCCTGCTCATCCAAGATATCGAAGTAGACCCACGTGTGAAGCAGCATCCAAATGTGCTCTTGCAATCCACCACACTGCCAGCCCAATCGGCATCAGTATATCCATGGAGTCTCAAACTCCCAGCAGTGTATCTCAGCCCATGGTTTATCGTGCCCCGAAGATATCTCAACAGATTCTTGGCACCAACCCAGTGAATGTGATGAGGATCAACCATGTGTTGACTCAAAGTGTTCACTGCAAAACATACGTCCGAACAGGTGTTCACTAAGAACATCAGGGCCCCTACGAGTTGTCAATACTCGGTAGGATTTGCTAGCACGGGCCCGGCAACGTTTCCACTCAAATCTTAAAGTTGAGCTCCATCGATGTCGACACGAACTTACAGTCCACCATTCCAAATCTTTCTAGCAGCTTTACAATGTATTTTCCTTGAGAGAGGAAAATCTCGCCAGGTCTCTGCCAAACCTCCAAGCCTAGGAAGTAATGCATCAATCCTAGGTCCTTCATCTCGAACTCAAAAGCGAGCTCCCTCTGACACTGATGAATGAGAAGGTCAACACCTATCGAGAAGAGATCGTCCACATAAAGAACCAGAATTAGAGGCTTTTCTCTATCAACCTTGAAGTAAAGGTTTGGATCAGCATTACTTCGAGCGAAGCCCAGCTTCATCAAGTAGCTATCTATCCTTTTGTACCAAGCCCTTGGGGCTTGCTTCAACCCATAGAGAGCTTTCTTCAACCTGCATACATGACTTATCGAACCATGCAGAAAAGCGGTCTTCACATCCATCTGATGAAGACTCCATCCTTACGTAGCAGCAAGGGCATTAATAGATCGGATGGTGGTATAGCGTGCCACAGATGAAAATATATCATCATAGTCTATGCCTTCCTTTTGAGAGAAGCCTCGGGCAACGAATCTTGCCTTGAACTTTTCTGCACTACCATCAAATCCATGCTTCATCTTATAGAGCCATTTCGAGGTGACAACATCTTTATCCTCCAGTCTCGGAACCACATCCCAAACATCATTCTTCATAATGGACTCGTACTCTTCGTACATAGCATCCTTCCAGACTTGATGCTTTACGACTTTTTCAAAAGATCCAGGCTCTGATTGTACGATTGTACTCATGGCTGCTAGATACTCTTGGTATCTATTCGACTTCTTGCTTTCATGGAATGTCCCTCTTGGGGCCATATGTCTCTCGGCATCTTCAAGAGTATCCTGGAGCCATGAGGGTCTTCTCTTCATTGAAGGAGGTGGATCAATGGGGTCCATCAGTCCTTCAACATCGGGCATCATCTCATCCTTTGGCTCTTCCTGATTCCCTGATCTTACATCATGGTCTTCCTTGAAGCTTGGAAGATTTATCACTTTCCTGAAGGAAGCATCTTCATCAAAGGTAACATTGTGGCAAATCTCCACTTCTCTTAGACCAAGCACATAGACTCTATAAGCCTTCGAAGTTTCACTGTAGCCCACAAACATTCCCTTCTTCCTAGAAGAATCTAGCTTGCTTCTCTTCTCTTTTGGCACATGAAAGTAAACAAGACAACCAAAAACTCTAAAATGTGAAATATCGGGTTTCTTACCATAGAAGACTTCTTCAGGAGTTTTGGAGTCCAGAGTGGAGTGCGGGCATCGATTTTGTATGTACACAACAGTGTTCGCAGCTTCTCCCCATAAAAACTTCGGAAGACCTTCGTCACATAGCATGGCACGGGCAGCTTCCACAATGGTCATGTTCTTTCTTTCAGCAACGCTATTTTCCTCAGGAGTATACACGGTTGTGGGCTCCCTCCTAATGCCAGCTTCTCTGCAAAATTTATTGAACTCGTTCATCTCATATTCAGTGTCGTTATCGGTCCTCAAAATCTTGATCTTCTTCCCTGTTTGATTTTCCACCAAGGCTTTGAAAGTACGAAACCACATGAATGCTTCATCCTTATTCTTCAAGAAGTATATCCAGGTCTTGCGAGAGAAGTCATCTATAAACGTCATGTAATAAGTATTAAGAACATCCTCCCAAAGATGTCACGGGCAGCATACCAAATAGATCAGAATGTATCAATTGCAAGACATCAGATGTCTTTGTGACACTTGAGGGGAAAGGTCCCCTTGTATGCTTTCCTTCGGCACAACCCTGACATACACCTTCATGATCATCTCTAAATTCGAGCATCCCTGTCACCACCTTCCTTGCTTCAGGAAGGGCTTTATAATGGAGGTGTCCAAAAATCTGGTGCCATAGTTCAGTTTGATGAATTGTATCACATGTCATAGCCCCCAATGGACTCCTCCAACCTAGTAGACCGTAGAGTGTATCAACTTTAAAGCCAATAGTGAGAGCTTCCTTGAAACTCTTCTTCCAGATGCGTACCTTTCCATCGACGAATGCCGCCTTGAAACCTTTGTCTTCCATGGCCAAAATAGACACAAGGTTCTTCTTCAAATCAGGTACATACAATACACCTTGCAAACGGAGGACTTGACCTTGAGATAGATGGAGGGTTACAGTGCCTGTCCCTTTCACGGGATAGGTGACATTATCTCCAAGGATAATTTTCAGATTAGTATCCTTCTCAATCAAATCAGATAGAGCTTCTTTAAACCCAGTGAGGTGCCTTGAAGCACCACTATCAATCAACCAAACATCCAAGGTGTCGGGTGGGGATGTAGCAGAGAGGGCAGATACAAGAATGAATTCATCTCTTTTATCATCAACAACATTAGATTCCTCATACCTGGAATTTCTTGACCTTTTGAAGGGTTGTCCATTTCCATTACGACCAGAGGGAGCCTTCCTCTTTCCTTTGAACATGTTTTTCCTTTGATTTCCATTCCTCTTGTTGTTGTTGTCATCATCCCCGTGAGAATCCCTTCTATTAGGGAATTCTCTAGCATAGTGGCCAAACTTGTTACATGTGTAACATCTTCATTTCTTTCCTTGGGCCCCTGCTCTTCCATGGTTCCTCGGACCACCATTGTTCCTCTTCTTAGCACGAGTGGTGAAGGCAGCATTACCTTCACTTTCATATTCCATCATTCTTGTTTCCTCTTGAGTGCATCTCGACAATACTTCGTCAAAATCAGGAATCACATTATTATTGAGAATGGTAGTAATGAAAACATGCCATTCAAAGGGGAGACCTCCACGTGCGGTGAGAACCATTTCTCGATCAGCTATTGTTTCCCCAATGGCAAGAAGGTTATTCTTGATTTCAGTCAACTTTAGAAAATAGGATTGAACGGATTCATCCCTGCCTTTCTTGGGATTCTTCAATTGGTTCTTAAAGAAAAGAACTTGATTTGCATTGTTGGCCCTAAACATATTGACCAACTTATCATACATTTCCTTAGATGTGCCCAGCTCAGAGATGTAAGCAACCAGACTTTTATGGATGGAATCCCGGATGATCAGCTTAGCTTTGAGTTCTCCATTTCTATACTTCGTCTTTGTGGCAGTAGGTGCAGAGGATGGAGGATCTTGGATTTTACCCTGCACATAGTCCATGACCTCTTGATCTTCCAAGACAAAGTCCAAAGACATCTTCCAAGCATGATAGTCACACTTGTCAGTCAACTTATCATTAGCTTTGAAGCCATTATAATTTGAGGTACCCATGGGTCCTTGACAAATGCTACTTCTTCGGTGATTGCTCTCAATACAAACTTGGGCTTTGTCTTCACCTTAGCTCTGATACCATGTAAATTTTCGAAGATGTTCTATGCTTGATGCAACTTTACTTTAAACCCGATACCAAATAGTAATCGCATAAACATGAAAGTAAAATGCTGATAGAACACACCAATAGATCAACGGAAGACATGCCAAAAATACACTTAACTTGATCAGCAAAATATGTGTTGTGGTGCGTTACGGCGGTAAACAGGATGCTTCAACCAACAAAGTCTCCCCAAGGTCAGCCAACCAGAAGTGTCACATAAACCTCAAGATAGATCCACAAAAGTCAACCCAAAGTCAACGAAAGTCAATGTTGTCCAGTCAATAGTCAACGTAGAACAGCAGCAACAAAAGTCAATGCAGCAGGTCAAAGGTCAACGTCTAGCCTCAGTTTTTGTGCCAAAAAATGCGAACTGCAGAAATCAGAATTTTGGGAGAGTTTGAGGTCAAATGGACCAAGCGTTGACCAAAGTCAACGCTGGTCAAAGCTGCGTTGAAACCCTAGACAGATCTGAACCAAAACCCTAGCTGTTGTTTTCCCACGTGTGAGAAGAGAAGCCTCCAAATGATGATCGAACCAATCAGACACAAGAGAGAAGTGTGTGATAAGTGGATGATGAAATGAACTCCAAGCCTGTCCAATATATATCCATCTGTGAGGGTGTGTGACACATCTGTTGGGGCTCCAAGCCTACATTACAATTATGGCCGACCTTGCACATAAGTGGAATAAATTCAAAATAAATGTCCTGCTCATCCGATCAAGATGATCTTTAGATCAATCTTGCACCTCTCCGAGAGAGGAATCCAATAAAAATATTGGCATCATCATCTAAGCAGTACAACATGGAGTTTGGACCTAGTTGCCCAAAATTAACAAGCACACATCAAGTATATGGGTTCATTGTCATAATATTATCCTGGGAAAGGGCATCAAGCTATTAGGCATTCACAAATGGCATCCATCCTTAATTAGAAGCCTAATTCCTTACAATAAGGGTAGCCGATTCCTTTTAACTTAGGGGCTAAAAGAATTAATAAATTATTGTTATCTCAATAATTAATAATTAATAGTGTTTAAATCTCTAAAATTCCTCCAACGTTCACATATTGAAGCCCCTCCAAAACTCTATAAAGGAAGACCTATTCTAACCTCAAGCCATAACATTCTCAACACATTTATCCTATGATTTCACCTCTGAAATTTTCGGTTATCTGAGGTAGACAGCAAGGAAGTCTGAGGAAACCAGCGAAGCTACTTGAGAAAGAATTAGCAAATTTTAGAAGGTTTGTTGTTTGTCTTGTTTCGGATTAGGATTGGTGGTTCATTGGGTCATCTCCTAAGGGTTTCCTTATTTATTTTTTCTTTGGTTGGGTGATTCGTATATTTATTGCAGCTACAGCAAACCCTCTTCTTAATGTATAGACTCAGACCTGTTCATTTAGGACTTGAAAAACACCTTCAGGCTTCAGCACTTCGGCATCCTCATAGTTTGACTGTCGTTTCTTTTGGAGGTCTCCAAATTGTGAAGTTTGTACAACTTCCTGTGGTCATCAAACCTTAGGTACAGGCCTACATTCATAAGATTCAGCCCTAGTCTAGTGTCCAGACCTTAAGCTATTTTGCTCTCATATAAACACTCAATTTAGGACCCTCTGCCTCCTCATTAGAGCTCAATTCCCAAACCTCAGACCTGTTTTAGCTTTGCATTTTGGGTAATTGTCCAGGTGCTGAAAAGACCTATTTCAGACTTTGGTCCTGTCTTCATTCTGAGTAGAAGGAAGTATGCTCTTTACTAATTTTCTTTTGATTCATTTGGAACTCGTTTGGCACAAGAATTAGGTTTCGGTTGAGTGTTTATTGCAGACCTTGTTAGCACTATTGGCCTCTCTGTTAGGGTAACTAACCAAGAACAGTGACAATGTTTAGGCTAGTAAATGAAGTATGTCTATCTTGACTTTGACAAGAAGCAGTGTATAGGAAGTGTGTTCACCTACAGTTTTCAATATATGAAAGTAATTCACGCTGCAATCTCATTGTGTATACGTTGAATAACTTCAAGAACCAAAGGCAATAACCCAATCATTGACTTCAAATCTTGTTGAGATTGCAGACATCATTGATTACACATTTGTGAGTATTCATGTTCAATTATTGAAGCCTCAATTTACCTACAATATTGAAAATTATATTGGGCGTCAGTAACATTGACAAAATAACTTGTTCAACTGTTTGAGATCATAGACAACATCAATTAATAAGACATGCTTTGAATGAACCTAACATTGATTTTGACAAATGCATGGCAGTTTCTTAACGTTGGACCTATTGATTTTAGCATTGAGAGAAATATTGAGTTCCTAGCATGAGTATAGTCATGAGGCTGTAAGGGGTTGTCATACAGAAGTCAGAGAATGAAACAGTACGTTAGAAAGGGTTTCCTTAAGTGAACGGCAGTTTTGCTATCTAGTGTCCTTATCACTATTGGAGAAGGTGACCTACAGCAACTACGGCTTTCTATATCAGAACAAAAACCAGTCATTCAGTGTATGACATAGCACAAGGATATCATCATTAGTATTGTCAGTTACAAAGGTCTTCATCATCAGTCCTTCAGTAATGTCTATCTACTGCACAGTATATAGCTGCCTTAACTGATGTCTGACATTGATTGTATATACTGTAACCTCAGCTACTAAGATAAGGATTCTTAGCAATGATTGAATTGGCTGTTTATGACATATATGTAACAGCCAGGTATGCACTTCTGATAGCAGTGGTATTGAAGTGGTGACTTAACATTTAGAACTGAAGGCTTGTCATGTATACCTGACATATAGGCAGTGAATCAACGCCTTGACTTTGAACTGACATAACGTAGCAGTGATTTGAATTGGCCTTCTATGACATATGGTTGACTATATCAATAGAATTATTATGATTGTGATTTGACACATTGACATACTAACTTGACATACAAGACCTAACCTATTGACTACAGTGTTCTTATACATGACATAGACCTACATACTTAGTGACTTGACACGTTGACTTAAGACTCATTGGCATAACTCTTGAAAGTGACTATATCATCTTGTTGTGCAAATGGATAGCAGTGTATGAGCAGTGACCAGCAGTAAGAAGACATACACTGGTAGCTCTCCGTGGGCAGAGTTTGAGAACATTGGTAGCAGGTCATAGGGATGACCTGAGGCATCTTGGAGTATGCCATTATCAGATTTTTGGGTTCAGCATTTGCTGCAGTACAGGCAATTTGGGTCAGTGATGTGATTGTCTGCATATGAGCTTTGATGCTTATTCATTCGTGAGCAGTGATGTGCAGGTTGGTAGCCAGTTTGTGAGCTTGTGAATGCTCATCTATTCATGTGCAATTGAGCAAATGACAGTGATCTGCAGTTGAGCAGTGATAGTGATGTGGAGTTAAGCAGTGACAATGATGTGCAGTTGAGCAGTGGCAGTGATCAGTAATCAGTCAACCAGCCGGTTTATTAGGCAGCCGGGTCGAACTAGGCAAAAAACCCGGTTTAAGGGCTGACTTCGCCAAAAAATCACAAAAACCGGACCAAACCTGCCGGTTCCATCATCAACCGGCCAGTTTATTGCCAGGCCGGCTATGGACTCCACAGAATGAAGTTTTGTGAATTTTGGAGCTGTTTCGAGGGAAATTTGGGACTGTTTTCCTCCAAAAACAGCCCCTCCAAGAAAAGCATGCCTACCCTCTCATTTGCCTGACACATCTCAACCCTAGCAATGTTGCCAATTAACAGTAATGTTAAATTCTTGAAGTAAAAGTGAGATTTCCTTTATTTTTCATTTTCATCCTTTACTTAAATTTTTAACATTACCATGAAACGACTCAAGATGTTTGAAAGTGGTTTCGACCTCATTGGATTTCATACGGAGAAACTAGAATTCTAGATTTCACTCAAAATTCAGCAGACTTAATGGTTTTCAGGATTTCATGGTTTGGGGTTTGCAATGTTTCCATTTGATTCTATCATGTGTGAGGGTATGAGATTGGCATTTCATCAAGAGCATGAAACCCTTTAAGAACCTTGATGTTGATGGCATTGATTGTTGAACTTTGTTGATGTTGGTGGTATTGATTGTTGAACTCCTCTACCATGACCTTAACAAGAATGTACCCTTCACTCAAAGGAAAACAACTGGTTAGGCATGCTAATCTTTTTCTACCACATTATAAGGTTGAGGAGATGAACCCTTCACTCAAACCAAAATCATTGGTTAGTCATGTTAAACTTTTTCAATTTCTATCACGTTATAAGGTTGAGTAATCCAAGTCTGAAGACTTTAAGCTAGATGATGTTTATATATCTCTTCTTGATGATCCCATTTCTAGTAGCGCTGAATCAATGATGAGTTTCATGAGTGTCCTTGTTGATCAATGATTTGTAGTTTTGATGTCTAATTTTGCTACTACTACTATTACTAAAGTTGTAGAGGAGTTTTAGGAGTCCTAAAACTCTGAGCCATATTATTTATGTAGCTCATGTTGATGATCCCTTGTCTAGTAGTGGTCAGCAGTTTGACCATGATGAGAAGTGATCATTTGGTTGATCACTGATATGTAGACTTGTAGTAGGTCAGTGGCCCCATAGCTTAGAGCATTGTTTTCAGACTCTAGACGCCATTTAGAGCCTCAATGATTATGTATTTTGTTGTTGATATGTATTGCACTCGGTGCCATTTTGATATATTCACCTTTACATGGTATATAGATGACCAAACCTTGCATATTTTGTCTCTATTGGTTTGGAATCATGGTTTTAAAATTTAAATCTTTAAAATAGTTTTTTTTTATTAAAAACTAATTATTTCATGTATTTTTTAAAGACTAGTTCATTGAGATCTAACCAATCTCGATTTGACCGGTTCATTGAGATCTGACTAATCTCGATTTGACCGGTTTTGGTTTGAAACCCAATTTATTAGGTGGACTGGTCTGGTCACCGGTTCCAGTTTTTAAAACTATGGTAATAACAAGTTGTACAATGGTTAGCTTGTGCAGTTTTTAGTTGACTTGGCAGCATTAGCAATGAGGCTTTTATGAGCACCTTTGTGTAGTGATCAGTTTGGACAATATTATGTAGTGTGGTCAGTGACTACTAGGATTTGACAGGTTGTAGCAATATCTTATTTACAACATTCTTCTATCAATTCAGAGCACAGGGGGATCCAGTTTGAAAATTGTGAAACGTGGTCCATCGGCTCTTCAGGTTGGTACGGTGGTGCAACGCAGGAGATTGGGGACACCTTCAGGTTGTGGCCTGAGAACTCTTCAGGGTGGCAAGGTGGCATTAGGGCAAGTCGTAGCCTACACAGGGCGTTGGGGTGTACTTTCAGTTAGGGTTGATATATTACAGGGCAACTAAGCATCCTTCTAACAGCAGTCGGTAAACAAAGCGTTGGATCACTCATCAGGTAGTGGCCTGACTCACAGGGCATTGGGGCATCCTTCCGGTTGCAGCAGGTATTAAGGTGTAATAGAGTCCTACAAGTTGTAACGTGTGAATTAGGGGGTTAAGGCCTCTCTCAGTTGTAGTTAAAATCTTGATGTAATTAATTTTTCCTTTGAAGAAAGAAGAAGACAATTACTAAGAAGCGTTCGATCGTTTTTGACCTGGAGGGGGTTTTCCAACTAAAAATTTGTGTCTACTATTTTATCTTTTGCATTGTTGTATGGTATTGTCTATTGTTGTTATATGTTTATGATTATCCGAAGAGAACAATAATAATAATAACAAAAGATTAATTAACACTTTGAAAATGAATAAAAATGCTAATTGCTAAGAAATACTGATTCACCACCCCCCCCCCCTCTCAGTATTTCCAACAACTTTCTCGTCCACTGAAGGTGTAACATCCACCTTGACCTTCTAACTGTTGACTTTTCAAGATTTTCTAGATTGATAATTACTTCCAATGATTACGTCATTAATTTGTCGTGTGTCACATTCATCATTAAGCAATTACACATAGAAAATCTCAACAGTATAAAAAATAAAGCCAGTAGGATCATAAAGAGACAGCCAAACAAGAGACAAATTTTATATTAGGAAACCCCTAACTAGGGAAAAACCCAACAACCTTTACATAGAGAAATTGTCCAACTCAACAAGAGATACAATTTAAACTTTCCAATCAAATAAAAGTCAAACTAATAAGTAACCAAACCCAAGTCAAACCTAGTCAACCAGAAACAAATTCAACCTTCTTAAATTTTGGGCCTCATAAAATTTTGGCCTACTGAAATTTTAGCCTCCTGCACTTTCCTCAGAAATTTCAATCTATTGCCCAAAAAAATCACTGAAGATACCCAAATGTGTGAAGTCAACAGAAGACAAACTTGAGCTTCTTTCTGCTTCAGATCATGCCTCAGATTCGTCCTTCTTCGAGCCTCAAATGATACCTTATGATCCAAAATTATGCCAAGAGGAGGTCGAATGGCCTTTAAATAGTGAATTGATGAGTCTGAATGGGTGTAACATAAGGGCAAGCCAACTTGATCTTTTGGAGCCAAAAATTTCAATTTTTAAAATTTCAATTTCCCTCTTTGGAAGCCAACTTGAAATCCACATTTATATCCATCATTTCATATATATTTGAATTTTGGAGGGCTAAAACTTCATTTATGAAGACTGACCATAGCTACAAAAAGTCAATACTCCCTCTTAGCTAGGGAGGTATTATTCATAATGACTTTCCCAAATGTTCACTTGTTGAATAAAAATTTCTCTATCCCAAGAAAAGGTTGAATGAGCTCAGTTATGTTGATGAATCCATCCACTAAATGTGGAAAGCATTCCGCATTAGCATCATGCAAAGGGTTCTGGTAACCCACTGATCACATCTCCTTTGCAAAGGATCTAGTCAAACACAAGCCAAATACCCATTGGCAGGTCAAGCACCCCCGAGACAAGACTAGCCCTCGGTCACCAATCTACCAAGTCATCACTTGGAGTCTTGTCAAGAACCCCACCTGACCCATGGTGAACCTCGGGCCCATTTATCATTCCCACATGTCATGACATGCTATTGAATGGTAAAAATACTTGCCTGATGCTATAAGGCACCAGCTCAACCCACTAGCCAAAATCCATGGCAATATGGTCAGATAACCCTCAACCAGGGGAGCAATCTACGCATTGGTGCTACTGGGCCAATCTCCCCAACCATATTATATGGCTTCCCAGAAAAATACCCATGACCTAAGGGAGATTATCCACCCCTTAATGCTACAACATCAACACTCCCTTCAACCAAGGGAAGCATTCTCAATCACTCTAAGCTTGTCCTAGAAGTATGCCAACTTCATCCAAGGACAAAGGCTTTGTGATAATGTCAGCAACTACCTCGATTATAGAAATACATAGGAGCCTCACTACTCCTCTTGTACCACGTGCTTTGACATGTCATCACGATTGCCTCTTGCACTTCATCAAACAATTTTGCAAGTAGCTTTTAAAGTAACATTGCTTCACGACTCACCAAACAAATTGCAATATACTCTGCTTTAGTAGTGTTATCAGCTTCCAGCATCATAACAAAGCCCAAGTTGAATCATCAGCCTAATGTACTTTTCCCATCTTCTACATTCTCAGCCCAATTTGAATCTGTGAATCTCTGCAATTGTATGAGACACATATCAATCCATATCCAACTGCACTATGTTGGTACCTTAACACATGTGCCACATGCCTTAGATCAACCATCAACTGACCAACATGAATCCATCACCACAATTGCTTGTCAATCACCCTGACCAGCTGCTCCCTTGAACACTGAAAATAAATTTTGCAAAGATAATGTTATGAAACCAGCTCCAAAATAGAAGAAAATAAAGTTCAACGCCTTAGAAATCAGCCACTTCGAGGGGGCAACCTCCAATACATTACATAAATGAACAATTCTTGGATGATACAAATGACAAAACCTCCTTCTATATATAGGGATCCATGGGGTCACAATATAATCCTAGCCGACCTAACAATAATAATGTAAGGGAACAATAATAACAATATGGGGGTTACAAGGGTACAACAATAACAATAAGGGGGCTACACTAATAACAATAAGGGACTACTCTAGTAATATGGGGACCTAACATGCCCCTCTCCTTCAAAAAAGTGTTTTCCTCAACGCTTTAGTAGCTCTGGATGCTTCTGTATAAAATTCTCATCCTCCCATGTAGAATCTTCAGTGGGTAGGTTCTTCCACTTGATGAGATACTCTGAAATTGATCGATTTCGTAGCTATCGAGTTCTTGCTTTCGTGATTGTTTTAGGTTTCAATATGATTTTTCCTTCCTCATCAAGTTCTGGAAATATTGTTTGAACTGGAAGTTTGTCACCTGTAACCTTCTTTAAACATGAAACATGGAAAACTAGATGCACTCGCGAAGAAGTAGGAAGCTCCAATTTGTATGCCATAGTACCAATATTTTGCAACACCTTGTAAGGACCATAGTATTTTGGCCAAAATTTATTATCCTTCTTTGCTTGCTTGAGGGACATTTGTTTGTATGGTTGTAGCCGTAAAAATACCCAGCGTAATACATCAAAACTTATCTCGCTGCGATGTTGATCTGCCTATTGTTTCATTCGATTTTGTGCGAAATTGAGGTTATCCTTTAAGAGTTGGAGAACTTGTTGTTGATGCTCGATGTGATCTTCCACTGCTTGCACCTTAGAATTTTCTCTTAGAGATGATGTGATGGACGGTGGATGATATCCATAAAGTGCCATAAATGGGGTCATTTTTGTTGTAGTATGAAAGGAAGTGTTATACAACCATTCAGCCAGAGGTAACCACTTGACCCATTGTGTTTGTTTATCAGATACAAAACAACGAAGATATCATTCCAAACATTTGTTCACTATCTCAGTTTGACCATCAGATTGAGGATGATAAGATAAGCTATGAGCTAGTTGAGTACCCAAACAAGAAAATAATTTCGTCCAAAAATTACCAGTATAAATGGGATCTTTGTCGCTTACCATAATCTTTGGGTTTCCATGTAGCTTTTGAAATGTTTCCATAGATGCAGTAGCAACTGCACTTGCTTTAAATGGATGAGATAATGCACAAAAGAGTGCATACTTGGTAAGTCTATCAACTACCACCATGATGACACTCTTTCCTTCGAACTTAGGTAAACCTGTGATAAAATCCATTGAAATCTCCTCCCAACGTTGACTTGGAATGGATAAAGGTTGTAGAAGACTCTAGGTATTAATTGTCTCAACTTTATTTTGCTGGCAAACCAAACATTCTACCACAAAATTTTGAATATCAGATTTAAAGCCATCCCAAAAAAAATCTTTCTTCACCCTGTGGTAAGTTTTTAAAAATCCTAAGTATTCTCCTAAAGGAGAAGTGTGCAATTCCAAAAGAATCTTTTGTTTTAGTTGGGAATTCTTACAAAGATATAAGTTGAAGTGAACAAAGTTCCTTCTCAAACTAAATACTCCAAAAGACTTGGAATATCAAAATATCCACGAGGATACACATATTATATTAAATAGTAAGATGAATGAATTGATTGATAAATGTTACAAATGAGGCCTGCTTATATACCTAGGCAAGTGCCTCTTCACGAAAGGTCATGTCTCATCAAACATGGCCTTTCAACCTAATTACTAATTAACTAAATTAATCATTATTTATATTATTTTATTCATTACATTGCCTTCCTCCTCAAAAAGCTTTGTCCTCAAATCTTGTTGATGAAAGGCCTTGATTTATTTTCCTGCTAGGAACGTCTTCTCATCTCGGGGCAATCATCCTTGTCGATACAAGTTGATATGATCCTCGAAGTGACAAACAAAATTGTCGCACTAGGTAGGGATCAAACCATCCTAAATCAATCATTTGTGGAATCTTGCAGCGACTGCAAACTTGTGATGAATTATCACTTGATCGGACTGTACTGACATAAGAATTTTTCAAAACATCAGCTTGTTGATTCTGTTTTGAATACGTAGCTTGATCGAGTTGTCTACTCCGTGATTTGAATGTCGATAAGGAACTTTTTTGGTTTGACTTCTTTGATTTCCTTCTGGCAAGGATGTTATTGAGTTGGTTATAGAACCTTCACTTAGAATGTTCCTCGTCTAAACTCCAACATCTAGGTTTGCATCTTCTGCAACTTGCTTGTCTACTTCTTGAGTTGTGACATTTACTGGATCAATGTTCGGTTTTTCTTCAACTTGAACTTCTACATTTAAAGATTTCGATGCTTCATTTTAGACAAGTTGTTGCACTTTGTTTTCCAACGACTTTTTGTCTTTCTTTAGCTTCCTAATTTGCGTTAGTAGTTTATGGCTGTGGTCCTTGAGCCGAGCAACTTCTTCATTCTTGTTAGTTGTGATTTTGTCAATTTCCTTTTGCATATTTTGGATCGCCTTTTTACTTTTTTGAAGAATTACGTTTGAAATTTCTTGTATGTCTTCAGGCATCACGGAATTTGGCTTCAAGTTAACGTCCTGTAGCGTTATTTTCTTCTTTTTGTAGGAGAATGTCATAAAAACATTATTCGTATTTAGGATAACTAAACCTAGGGTTTCCATCCATGGTGAACCTAACACAATGTCACTATTGTAAAAAGGGAAGGTCTACCTTAACACCCTCGTGAGATACAATATGACCCAGATATTCCACCTCTTGTACTCCAAAGAAACATTTGGATGTTTTTGCATATAATTGTTTCTCCTCCAATAATTTGAGCACCCTGTCAACATGTTGAACATGATTCTTCCAAGACCTGTTGTAGATTAGTATGTCATCAAAAAATACTAGCACAAATTTTCTAAGGAAGGGTTTGAAAATGGAATTCATCAACCCTTGAAATGTAGAAGGTGCATTGGTAAGGCCAAAAGGCATGACCAAAAATTCATAATGACCCTCATGAATTCGAAATGTTGCTTTTGGAATATCTTCAGTCTTCATTCTAATTTGATGATATCCTGAACGAAGATCCAACTTGGTAAAATAGATTGCTCCATGTAATTCATCCAATAATTCATCAATCACAGGAATGGGAAATTTGTCTTTAATGGTGAGCTTATTGAGCTCCCTATAATCCGGACACATTCGCCATGATCCATCCTCCTTGTGTACCAATACTACAGGAGCAGAGAAAGAACTTTGACTAGGTTGAATTATACCCGCCTCTAACATTTCTGCAATCATACGTTCAATTTCGCTCTTTTGGAAGTAAGGATATCTATAAGGCCTGATGTTTGGAGGAACACTTCCTCGAATCAAATGAATAGCATGATCATGATCACGAATAGGTGGGAGTCCTTTGGGAGTTTCAAACACCTTGGAATGATTGTCCAAGACTTGTTGGAGAACTGCAGAAATAGATGATTTTGATGTCAGAACTTCTAGAGAGCATAATTGTGCAATTACGCCTCATTGTTCTTTCTTCATAAGCTTTGTCATGACATTATAGCTTATTATCCTTCTTGGCTTCCCTTCAATACCCCGTAATTCGACTTCCTTTCCTTCTGAAAAAAATTTCAAGAAAAGTTCTTGAAAATTAAAAGCTACCGTCCCCAAAGATTGTAACCATTGTAATCCTAGTACAACATCAGCACCTCCCATAGGAATGGAAAGCATTGGACTAGTCAATACATATTCCTCCATGGTTAGCTTGATATTATGGCATTTTCCAGAGCAATTTATAGTTCCTCCATTTGCAACCATCACTTGACATTCTGGTGCTGGGTATAGGAAACAATTTAATACCTTGGCTACCTTACAATGAATAAAATTATGGGTGCTACCTGAATCAATCAACACTATTACCTTTTTCTTCTTGATTTGTCCTTGTATCTTGAGAGTTTGAGGAGTGGTAATTCCCGCCAGTGCATTACACGATATGGTCAGATTCATTTCTTCCTCTTCTAGGGTTGGTTCCTGGTGTATATCCTCTTCTTGTTCATTTTCTTCTTCCTCTTCACAATCTATGTAAAATAATTTCTTCTCAGCACACTTATGACCTTTAGTGTATTTGCTATCACAACTGTAGCAAATCCCTTTTGCTCTTTTTTCTTCTAATTGTTGTGGTGTCAACCTTGTAGGTTGTGGAAGTCTAGGAGTAGCAACACTTCCATCTTTATAGATGTGAGTGGTAGGCTTCCTTGTCGCCATAATTTTACATTCATTTTTTCTTGCCAATCTGAATGCCTTCTCCAATGAATCAGGTTCCCAAACGCGAACTTCATGTTGGATGTTATCCTTTACAGTCTCTATGAAGACATCAATCCTGTGTTCCTCTGAAATATCAGTTACCCTTATATTCAATTTTTGGAAGTCCTCAATGTGTTCCACCACTGAACCCTTTCGTTTGAGATGTATCAATTGGCTAAAAAAGGTGTTGCTCTTTATATCCTCATAATGTGCTATCATTTCCTTCGTAAAAATTGACCAAGTGACAATTTTTTTACAGGAGCAAAGTCATCGATACCATACAAATGTATTTTGTTCTGTAAAGTTACAATGTGTACCTTTTGTGTGTTTTGCACATTATTGAGATCAAACTATTGCTCCATCTATAGTATCCATGTTACGGGATCCTTGCCATCAAACTTCCTCATATCCATCTTTGGAATATGGTGGTTCTTCCATCCAACTTTAGAGTTTATGAAATCACGATTAACATTTATTTTGTTCTCATCATGAGTTTCCTCTACTATCTTTTCGGCATTAGGACACATTTCTTGTATCAACTTTGTCAAGCCTTCCATGTCTGCTTTTAGATCATTTTTCATGTTTTCCATGTTGTCTTTCATTCTTTCTTCCATGCCATCCATCTTAGCTTCCATGCCAGCTTCCATGCCATCCATCTTAGCTTCCACGTCTTTCTTCAAACCATCCATCTTCGCATCCACGCCTTTCTTCAAACTTCCATTTCATACTTTGTTGCTCTTTGCGAGAGCGAAATTTGGTGTACTTGCTCTTGTAATTTTGATAGATCATGTTGCAATTCTTCATCGTCATGAGTCCGTTGGCCACTATGTGTCAACGACCCCATAGCAATAAACCTTCATTTTTTCAATGGGATTTATCATGTTTGAGATGTTCACACCATTCGGATTTCATCATCAATCGACAGTTTTGTAAACGATGTAAACTCATTCTGCATGTTTATGATGTAAATGATCTAAGTAGGACCATCATGTATGTAACAACCTATGTAAGCCTAGTATTTTGGTGACGATTTCTATCCTAGGAGGTTTTTTGTCTCACTGATTCATTTTAGTTTCTCGATACAAGTGATCGGCAGAGTTTTTCCTCTAGCCTCACCCCAAAGCTAAGGTGGATTTTGTTGTCAAGATACTATGTAAGTCCTAGTGTTTTTTATCGAGTCTTTGTAAAGTAATCTGGGAATGATCCTAGCTAATTGGCTAGATCATTTTATTACGGATTGCTAGGTCTACTAGATCATGTTTTGAGTTGCAGAATTGGGTAGCTATTTGAGGGTCTATCACGAATGGGTTTTCCTCCTTCATGTGTCAAAATGTATTTATCTTATGTCAAGTGGGTTGGAAAAATAATTAAATCCCCTCTCAGTGAATTAATTAAATTTTCTGGCCAAATTAAGTTAAAAATCCTAAGCCAAAAATTTAATTAATTTTAGGTCCTAGGTGATTTAAAATTCTTCAAAGGAAAAATTCGTGGGTCCCTAAAAAATAAATTTTTAAAGGTCTCCGGCCAAGGGAATTTTGAAAATTTCAAGAAATTTTGGACCCTTGGGCCTTGGTGGTTAAGTCAAAGTCAAATTTTTGGAGTAATTAACTCAAAAATATTATTTTTGAGTTAATTAAAAAATAATTAAATGATAAATTCGAATTTCCTCAAGAATTTATAATTTCGACGGTCAAGATTAAAAGATGATTAAATCTTTTTCGACGGTAGAGATCACTTCGACATGGATCAACCGAACTAGCCGTTGAAGATTTTATCTTATAAATTAGAGGTATTTGTCAGTCATTCAATCATCTGATCTCTGGATCGTGTACTTGCTCTTGAAGCTCTCCTGTGATATTTTCTGGAATAATACATACGAAGACTTTGGGGTTTTATTTTGATGGTGGTGTTCCTCTTCAGCATTTTATAGTGAACTTTTTCTTAATATTCTGCTGCTGATTATTTTAATGGATTGTTAATTAATGGCTCTTGTAGAGTAATCTATTGCATAGGTATCTTACTTAGGTTAATGGATTTAAGGTAAGAATATTAATTGGATCGAGTTAGCAGTTATCTCTACCTCTTGAAAATTTTATGTTTTATCTTATTTCTCTATTAATTTAACAATTTAACTTTAAGCATGCGGAAATCTTCCGGGTTTAGAATTGGGCGTTTAGGGAAGTCCTCAGCTGGACAAGCTAACTCCCAAGGAAATAAGATCTAAAGAGCCCTTTAGATCTAATTCCCCAGGCTTATCTTAAATTCCAATTTTTTGCAGGGTTCCTTTTAGGGCTTGTGCCTCTCTCTTAATTTATATTTTTTAATTGTGTTGAATGGTTTAAATTTGGCCATCAGGGCCTTGTTCTGTAAAATAGCATTGTAAATCTCGCTTATTTTTATTTTACTCACCAGGGTTTTGGAGTTTTTATTTTGTGCATATATTGGGTTTTTTGTATCTTTGTTTCTTGTTTTTTGCAGGTTCTTTTCGAAGATTCTCAGAAAAATTTTCAAATCTGAGCCAGATCTAGGCCCTGGAGGGTAAGACCTGGTCTCAGGATCAAATCTGGTTGCGGATCTGGCCTTGATCTCTCTCCTGGTAAATTTAATAACTACAGGTGTTTTTATTGAATTCATTTCTGCTAGGTAAAAGAAAAAATTTAAATTTCTATGCACAAGTGTGCCTGCCAATTTTCTGCATGTCGGCGTCACTTTGCTTTCACGTTGTCTGCATCCTCCATTTCTTCCTTCGCGCTGCGTTAAATCGTCACTTCAAATTGTCCGCTGCCCTCACGCTACCATCGATCCCATCCTTGCTGCCCATTTCCCTTGCCATCCACGCTGCCCTCCAAGCCGACTAAGTCCGACCCTTGCAAACGCGGTCTACGCCTTCCTTTTCCATTCCGCTCTACCCTTTCCCTCCTCACGCAGTCTCCGCCCTTCCCTCTGCACCATTTCTCCTCAACCGTCGAGCTCGGGCTTCATCTTTGCACTGCGTCCATCTGCTCCCTTTGACATCCTCGATGTTGGCTCTCTCACGCTACCATTACCTCTGCGTGCCCTCACCTCTTGCCCCCGTACTCCAGCTTCCTCAATCCTCTTCACTACGTCCTTCCTTGTTGGCTCGCAGCCCATTCTACACACTGCCATCTGCGCTCTCCATCAACCTGCATAAAATCTTCACGCACAGGTCACGATTTTATTTTTTATGTTAGTTTCATTTTTTTATAAAATCTACCTTTAGATTTTATTAGGCCATTTCATTTAGATTCTATTTTATTAACTTTTGTATAAATTAAACTTTAGACTTTAGATTTTTTAATTATTTTATAAGGTTAGTTTAGGTTGCAAAAGTCACGTTTAATTTAATTTTAGGATTAGATTTTTTTTAAATTTTTTAGACTTTGAAACTTTAAAATAAAAATCATTTTTTTTTTTTAATTTCTAAACTTTTCATTTTTTTTGTAGAACTTTAGCTTCATTTGTATATATATTTTTTGTTTTTTGTTTCATTAACTTTAGATAAGAAAATTTTAAAAAATGTAAAAAAGCCAAAAAATTTTAAATGAAATTTTTTACTTTAGAAAATTCTCAAAAAAAAATAAAAAAATTTTACAAAGTCAAAAGTGAATTTTAAATTTCTTTTTATCTGATGTTTGACTATATATTTCTGAATTAGAATTATTTAGAGTATCATTTAAATTCGGAATTATTGGAAATGTCTAACATTTAAATTTGATGGTTCTCTCATGATAATATTTTTGTTTCGAAATTTAAATGGTTGGTTCGAAGTATTTTCATGCTTAGTTGTGGTTGATGATCGTTAAACTATCTATAAGTGTGGTTTTAAATTGCTTGAAATTGGTGATTAATTGTTTTAGTCAACTTTGAGAATATTTCAAGTGATGATAAATTGCATGTCTTTATCAAACATTGTTGATGTATGATTACGAAGGTGTTTTATCGAATGTTAAATCACATTGTCAAAAAGGGCTCATCTTCCGGTTTGATAAATTGAGCATTTAATTGAAGAATTGAATATTGTCGTGGTGGATTGGTATTTTCATAGCAGGATAGTTATCCTTTTTAGCAGCAGTTATCTATCAACTACTTGATCTTAATTTCATTATGGGACTTTTTGACTCCACAAGGCACTAGTCTTAAACTTTTAATCTAATCGAATATGTAAAATCTCGTTAAATATTAACAAGTACTTGGTTGTTTAACTGTGTCTCCTGAATTGATTGGTTTCCAATTAGTTCTCCTTCTTCATTTTTGTTAAGGTCTACCCCCCTTAGTCTGCAAGGAGACAGCTTAAATAGAGAGATTGGGGATAAAGGTGACAGCCCCTAATCTGAGTCATTGTCGCGGTGCCTATACATCCTGTGCAACAAATTTTTTTGGCGCCGTTGTCAGGGTAAAGTTTTTATGTCCTTGATCTTAACGACATTTTCTAATCTTCTAATCTTTTTTCGCCATTCATTACCCTGTCACACGGCATATCATTTTCTGGTGTCATTTCATCTCTTCATCTTTTCATCACCTTATCTTTCGTCATATCTCTAATCCTTTCATCATTTGCACCTTTAGCACCTGGACATTTCGGTTGCCTTCTTGTTTGGGTGGCGACTCCACTTATTCATCTATTTTACTCCCAGACAAGAATCCCTCCCTGATATCCATCTGCTTCTATCACCTAATTTTTCGGTTTTAGAATTAGATTCATGTTTAAGTGGCGACTCCAACTCTTTCATTTCTTCCAAGAATTTCTGCTAAGAAGCTCGCTTTTTGTGGATCTCTTGACTTTTCTTGAACAAGGATCTATTTCTCTAACATCCATTTGGTTATCCCTTTGAACAAGACATCATGGACTTGTTTGCCCCTTGTAACTTTGCTAACATCCAAGGTTATCCAAATGACCTTCCTAACAATGGCATGGAAAGGTTACCTACTTTTTAAGGAAATAATGCAGTTAGTGTCAAAGCTCATTTGTTTTGCTTTTGCTGGTTGGTGGAATAAATTTGCGGTTTTAAATAACGATTTCGAGGATGTAAAGATGAAGTTTTTTATTCTTACTTTTGAGCAAGATGTTATGGAATGGTTTACTGAAAAACCTAATAATTCATTCAATACTTTTGAATCAATTATAGTTGCCTTTAAGGGTAAGTTTGGTGATAAAAGGGAAGATAAACATCTGGTTAGAGATATCAGCGTCATAGAGAAAAAAGAAAATGAAACAGTAGAGGAATTTAATAAGAGGTTTAACGGTATTATTAAAGAGTTACCTCAAGATTATAGACCTCCTGCCAAGTTCCTTTTTTATTGTTATATTGATGCCTGTGATGTTGATACTTCTTATGAGTTGCGGCGAGCTAAAGTTAATGATTATAAGGCTGCCCAGGTTTTAGTTGAGGAGATTGAAAAGGATAAGAAAGTATTTGGATTCTGGAATGTCCAAAAGTCCAGATTTTGATAGGTTTTCGACAAGGTCTAAGGGAAAAGAAATTAAAGGAATTTGATGAAGACCTTATGCATAAATTGATGCAAAAACTTGAAAGCATGGAACTTGATCAGGAAAAGTTAATATCTAATCATTCTGAACAAATAAGTGTCTTCCAAGCTAGATTGGTCCAAATGGAAGGATCTCAAGCACAAATTTTCCAACCTAGAGATAATAAAGCTTTGCAGAAGAGAGGCCCGTCTAATGAGCAGAGACTGCCAAATCAACTTGAGTCTGCAAATCTTGTTGATGAAGCTCTGCCTTTTTGTAGAGCCTGTAATGCTCTTCATGAAGAGGTTACTTGCCATGTTGTCAAAAGAATCATAGATAGTAAAATGGCAGGGATGAGCCATCAAATTAATGTTGTTGGTAAGGACTATCACATCCCTATAGAAGATCATGAAACCCCTGTTAAGGAATCAACTCAGATGATTACGGATATCCAACCCAATTATACGCAAATAATTCAAAACATGGAAGCTAACCAGACCAATCTTCAAAATAGGATAAATGCCATGGAAGCAAGTCATGCACAGGAAATAAATGTCATGGAAAACAGGTTAAAGATAATGGAAGTTAATCATTCTAATCAGATGTCCATTATTCAAAACCATATGATTGCAATGGAAGCAACACACCCAGGAAATGACTGTTATTCAGAATAAGTTGGAAAAAATGGAAAGATCACATATACAGAATATCCAACCCAAGTCAGAATTGTCAACAGATCTTAGGCCTCCCAGTTTGCTGAAGCAAGCTCCATCCTATTATGAGGAGACTGTTTCTTCCATTGAAAAGTGGTTGATTGAAGGCGACCTGGATAAAAGGAAAACCGAGGGGGATCAGGTTAATGTGTCACCATTGACAGAGTATATTCAGAATAAGATTGGTCACACTCCAGGTTCTTCAGATATTTCGAACGAACATCTTCAAGATAAGGACAGGAAATCTACAGTGTCTAATTGCTGACATCAGAGCCCACTAAGAAGAAGAGAAAAAAGCAGAAAAGAAGAAGTAAGTGGCTAGATGCTTCTGATGGCCGAGAGCAACTTGATATTCGGATAAGACAGAGTCCTACAATATGCAAGATCTAGCATGGCACATCTGAAAAGCAACCTACAGACTTGCTGAAAGCAGGAAAATGCTTCGCATGCACTATATTGAACACATCTGATGCCACAGGGCATCTGTAATATCCTGTTTCAGGGATATCTCTAAAACACAGCAAACTCCAACCAGAGATAGACTGGGAGGGCATGTACCGGATATACCGCCTCTGAAAAGAGGACGAGATCCGGAGGCTACCTGGCCCTTTCCAGACTCTGTCTAAGAGTGAAATATAAACACACCAAGTGGTATAGAACTAGAATGCTCAAGAATATATAAAAATAACAGTGCAACAGACATATAATAACATAGACAAAATATACAGCAACTCATCCAGAAATATAGAGAGGAAATGCTAAGCCATTTTATTAAACTGAGAAATACATTGAAGTACAATAGGTGATCAGAGTGATGGCACCTATACTTGCACAAGGCAAGTGAAGAAATACTCTCAGAATATACAGGAAATGGCTGCTCTCTGAACTGCGTCCCAGCTGCTGGAAAACTGTTGTGTAACTGCTACTGCTGGAATGGACTGAAGTCTAGGGGCTGATCCCCTTGCCAGAATGAGCTGAAAATCTGCAATCCTCCTCTACTCACCAATCCCGACGAAACCCAGAAACCATATCAAAAATGGCCAACCCCCGAAAACCTCCAGAAAACACCCCCTTGGGGAATTACGCTAGCCTCCAAGGCTCTGCGCAGAGGCTAAACAGATATGACTGAAACACCGCCTCAAACTCCACCAAAATCCTCCCACAGGCAAAGGCTGATCCTCTGCTCAAAATCTCGGCTCAATCTCTTGCAGAAATCTCGATCCAGAGCACCTCCAAAATGGACTGCGTCCTCTCTCCCAGTAACAGCGTAGTCTCTATGAAAGCCCAGCTTCGCAACAAACCCAAACACCAAAACCTCTCACAAAATACTGATGAAATAACCTTGCCTGAGCAGGCACTCGAAGTCCCCCGGGGCTAAGGGCGAGATCTCTGACCGGAGACACTCAATGCACTAAACAGTGCCGCAGACAGGCTAAACAGCCAGCGTGCTCAAGAAGACAAACGTCTAGCTCAATATCATCAACAATAGAATGAGTGAAATGAGAAGGCTCCTCCATCTTTTATAATGTTGGTTTTCCTCCAAAACCCCAACGTAGCCTCTCTCTCCTCCACATGCTCATCCTCATCTGCGCAGTAGCTTCTAGAGTGTACGTGGGCCCCCTTCTCTACGTGGTTTTTGGGCCCCTTGGCTCCCCCCTTAAGTCACAACATTGTGCTACTAGGAGGGTGTTTTATTCCATCTAAGTGAGTTAGACCCTCTCCACTCACTTTTTATTTATTTATAAACTATAGACAGCAAAACTGAACAAAATCAATTATTCCAATTAGTTGTCGCTAATTAGGAATATTACAGCATCCTTTGTATTTGTATCCCTAACCCTACACCTTGTAGTTAGAGTAGATTTACTTTTCATGTTAAGTAGAATAATAAATGAAAGAAGAGTTGCTATTTTTCATGTGCTTAATGTTATATGAAGATATTTGGATGGATGCTACTTATGTAATTTTGTGTGTTGCTTGGATACAGATTTTGGATTCTCACATTCCTCCGGTGAAGCAACGTGTCCCCAAGTAGAGCCAGATGTTGGCCACTCTGTGTCAACGACCACATAGCAATACACCCCCATTTTTTCAATGGGATTTATCATGTTCGAGGTGTTCACGCCATTCAGATTTCATCATCAGTCGACAGTTTTGTAAACGTTGTAAGCCCATTCTGCATGTTTATGATGTAAATGATCTAAGTAGGACCATCATGTATGTAACAACCTAGGTAAGCCTAGTATTTTGGTGACGATTTCTATCCTAAGAGGTTTTTTTGTCTCACTAATTCATTTGTGTTTCTCGACACAAGTGATCAGCAGAGTTTTTCCCTCCAGCCTCACTCCAAAGCTAGGGTGGATTTTGTCGTCAAGATACTAAGTGAGTCCTACTGTTTTTTATCGAGTCTTTGTAAAGTAATCTGAGAATGATCCTAGCTAATTGGCTAGATCATTTTATTACAGATTGCTAGGTCTACTAGATCATGTTTTCAATCGCAGAATTGGATAGCTATTTGAGGGTCTATCATGAATGGGTTTTCCCACTTCATGTGTCAAAATGTATTTATCTTATGTAAAGAGAGTTGGAAAAATAATTAAATCCCCTCTCAGTCAATTAATTAAATTTTCTGGCCAAAATAAATTAAAAATCCTAAGCCAGAAATTTAATTAATTTTAAGTCCTAAGTGATTTAAAATTCTTCAAAGGAAAAACTCGTGGGTCCCTAAAAAATAAATTTTTAAAAGTCCCAGACCAAGGGAATACTGAGAATTTCGAGAAATTTTGAACCCTTGGGCCTTGGTGGTTAAGTCAAATCAAATTTTTTAAGTAATTACCTCAAAAATATTATTTTTGAGTTAATTAAAAAGGAATTAAATGATAAATTCGAATTTCCTCAAGAATTTATAATTTCGACGGTCGAGATTAAAAGATGATTAAATCTTTTTCGTCAGTCGAGATCACTTTGACATGGATCAATCAAACTAGCCATTGGAGATTTTATCTTATAAATTAGAGGTCTTTGTTAGTGTTTCAATCATCCAATCTCTGGATTGTGTACTTGCTCTTGAAGCTCTCCTGTAATATTTTCTGGAATAATGCATACAAAGACTTTGGGGTTTTATTTTGATGGTGGTATTCCTCTTCAACATTTTATGGTAAACTTGTTCTTAATATTCTGCTATTGATTATTTTAATGGATTTTTGATTAATGGCTCTTGTAGAGTAATCTATTGCACAGGTATCTTGCTTAGGTTACTGGATTTAGGGTAAGATTATTAATTGGATCGAGTTAGTAGTTATCTCTAGCTCTTGAAAATCTTATGTTTTATCTTATTTCTTTATTAATTTAAAAGTTTAACTTTAAGCGTGCGGAAATCTTACGAGTTTAGAATTGGGCGTTTAGGGAAGTCCTCAGCTGGATAAGCTGACTCCCAAGGAAATAAGATCTGAAAAGCCCTCCAGATCTAATTCCCCATGCTTATCTTAAATTCCAATTTTTTGCGAGGTTCCTTTTAGGGCTTGTGTCTCTCTCTTAATTTATCTTTTTTAATTGTGCTGAATGGTTTAAATCTGGCCATCGGGGCCTTGATCTGTAAAATAGCATTGTAAATCTCGCTTATTTTTATTTTACTCACCAGAGTTTTGGGGTTTTTATTTTGTGCATATATTGGATTTTTTGCTTTGTTTCTGGTTTTTTGCAGGTTCTTTTCGGAGATTCTCAGAAAAATTTTCAGATGTGAGCCAGATCTAGGCCCTGGAGGGTAAGATCTGGTCTCAAGATCAAATCTGGTTGCGGATCTGAGCTTGATCTCTCTCCTGGAAAATTTAATAATTGCAGGTGTTTATATTGAATTCATTTCTGTTGGGTAAAAGAAAAAATTTAAATTTCTATGCACTAGGGTGCCTGCCAATTTTCTACATGTCGGCGTCACTTTGCCTTCACGCTATCTGCATCCTCCATTTCTTCCTTCGCGTTGCGTTAAATCATCACTTCAAATTGTCTGTTGCCCTCACGCTGCCATCGATCCCATCCTTGCTGCCCATTTCCCTTGCCGTCCACGTGGCCCTCACGCTGCCATCGATCCCATTCTTGCTGCCCATTTCCCTTGCCGTCCACGTGGCCCTCACGCTGCCATCGATCCCATTCTTGCTGCCCATTTCCCTTGCCATCCACGCTGCCCTCCAAGCCGACTAATTCCGACCCCTACAAACGTTGTCTACACCTTCCTCTTCCATTCCACTCTACCCTTTCCCTCCTCACGCAGTCTCCGCCCTTCCCTCTGCGCCATTTCTCCTCAACCGTCGAGCTCGGGCTTCATCTTTGCACTGCATCCATTCACTCCCTTTGACATCCTCGTTGTTGGCTCTCTCACGTTGCCATTACCTCTGCGTGCCCTCACCTCTTGCCACCGTCCTCTAGCTCCCTCGATCCTCTTCACAACGTCCTTCCTTGTCAGCTTGCTCCACGCTGCCATCTGCGCTCTCCATCAACCTGCATAAAATCTTCACGCACAGGTCACGATATTATTTTTTATGTTAGTTTCATTTTTTTTGTATAAAGTCTACCTTTAGATTTAATTAGGCCATTTCATTTAGATTCTATTTTATTAACTTTTGCATAAATTAAACTTTAGACTTTAGATTTTTTATTTATTTTCCGAGGTTAGTTTAGGTTGCAAAAGTCACGTTTAATTTAATTTTAGGATTGGATTTTTTTTTAATATTTTAGACTTTGAAACTTTAAAATAAAAATCAATTTTTTCTTTTAATATCTAAACTTTTCATTTTTTTGTAGAACTTTCGCTTTATTTGTATATATATTTTTTGTTTTTAGTTTCATTAACTTTAGATAACAAAATTTTAAAAAAAATTATAAGGCCCAAAATTTTAAATGAAATTTTTAAATTTAGAATATTCTCAAAAAAATAAAAAAGTTTTACAGAGTCAAAAGTGAATTTTAAATTTCTTTTTATCTAAAGTTTGACTATATATTTCTGAATTGGTATTATTCAGAGTATTATTTAAATTTGGAATTATTGGAAATGTCTAACATTTAAATTCGATGGTTCTCTCATGATAATAATTTTGTTTCGAAATTTAAATAGTTGGTTTGAAGTATTTTCATGCTTAGCTGTGGTTGATGATCGTTAAACTATCTATAAGTGTGGTTTTAAATTGCTTGAAATTGGTGATTAATTGCTTTAGTCAACTTTGAGAATATTTCAAGCTATGTTAAATTGCATGTCTTTATCGAACATTGTTGATGTATGATTACGAAGGTGTTTTATCGAATGTTAAATCGCATTGTTGAAAAGGGCTCATCTTCCAGTTTGATAAATTGAGCATTTAATTGAAGAATTGAATATTGTCGTGGTGGATTGGTACTTTCATAGCAGGATAGTTGTCCTTTTTAGCAGCAGTTATCTATCAACTACTTGATCTTAATTTTTTAACGAGACATTTTGACTCCACAAGGCACTAGTCTTAAACTTTTAATCTAATCGAATCTGTAAAATCTCGTTAAATCTTAACATGTACTTGGTTGTTTAATGGTGTCTCCTGAATTGATTGGTTTCCAATTAGTTTTCCTTCTTCATTTTTGTTAGGGTCTACCCCCCTTAGTCTGCAAGGAGACAGCTTAAATAGAGAGATTGGTGATCAGGGTGACAACCCCCGATCTGAGTTATTGTCGCAGTGCCTATACATTCTGTGCGACAACAAAGTCATAGTAGAGTATTCTGAGGGCTTAATGGGTGTTGAATTATTTTTAGGGGGCATTTTAGAACCCAATTTTATGCTCAATAGGCCCTTAGAATCACTTAAAACTGATTTGTCAAACAAGACATATGCAATTTGAAAAAAAATACACACCTTTTTCTTGCTTTTGAGGATCTCCATTTTGAAACTGAATTATCTCTGTAATTGCGGATCTTCAATATCTGAAATTTGGTCCTGTAGTAGCCCTTTGAATCTTCTTTTGAATGTCACACAGGTTTGACCTGATTTGGATACTTCAAGACAAAGTTATGTCAAATCTCCCACAATGACCTAATTATGGACTAGTTCAGTAGAGCACACTTGTATAGCGTGCCACGTCTCACTCTTTTCTCCTTTGGCTCTGAAATTGATATACAAGAAACTACAATCCGTGTTCTTAGGGCCACTTTTTACAGAATTCCAATCCGATGCTCAGAGAGAGAGTTATGACGATTTTCCCAAGGTCACCTCTTTGAGATGAAATTCGAGAGCTAGAACAAACCCTAACTTCCACAGATAATATCTACGAAAAGATTGCAAACCAACATCTGAAATTGTTACAGGAAGTTCCTCAGGATTTTGGCTTAGCTCTTTAAAAATATTAGCTTCTGAACCTTCGTAGAAAAAAATTTATAGTGAAAATGCCACGATGACCTGTTTAGGTGAATTTCGGGAGCCTGAAAAAAGCCTAACTTCCACAGACCATATCTCCGAAAATATTGCAAACCAAGATCTGAAATTTGTACACGACGTTCCTCAGGATTTCAGCTTCACTTTGTAAAAATTTCAGCTTCTGAACCTTTGTATAAACAACGTTATAGAGAAAATGCCACGATGACCTGTTTGGAGCAGCTTAACCCTAGAATCCAAAGCTCTGATACCAAATGTTATGAAACCAACTCCAAAAATAGAAGAAAATAGACATCAACGCCTTAGAAATTAGCCACTTCGAGGGGGCAACCTCCAATACATTACATAAATGAAAAATTCTTGGATGATACAAATGACAAAACCTCCTTCTATATATAGGGGTCCATGGGGTCACAATATAATCCTAGCCGACCTAACAATAATAATGTAAGGGAACAATAATAACAATATGGGGGTTACAGGGGTACAACAATAACAATAAGGGTGCTACACTAATAACAATAACGGACTACACTAGTAATATGGGGACCTAACAGATAATCCAAGTTGCTCCCTCTACCTCTCAACTTCATCAAATTGGATACCATGGGAATGCACATGGACTTATTGTCCATCATCCCAAATCTTTGAAGGATCGTAATAATACACTTACTTTTGAACAAGGAAGATCTCATCTCATCTAATGAGGCCCCTTTCTTGGCCTTCCCTTTGTTCTTACCCCTGCCTGTCAAGGCTACATCCTCCTCATCTTCTATCTTCACCCCACCACTGCCAGTCTTTTGTCTCTCATGTTGCACACAATCATCCCAGAATCTGTCCCAATTGGGAATATTCTCCCTAGAGGTAACAGTATCTCCAAAGACCTCCCAAGACTTAGGAAGCCCCACTACGGCTATCATGACTAACTCTGTGGGTGCAACTACCTCAACAAAAGCAGTCAAATCATCACGTACCTATTTGACCCTACCAAGATAATGAACTACACTTTCAGCCTTTTTCATCCTGATGTTCTTCAATTGTTCTTTGAGTACCATCTTCCTGCTCTCATTGGTACTCTGATAGAGTGGTTAGATTTGTCCACATCTGATATGCATATGTGTTTCCTCTCACCTAAGGAACCACATGATCCATCAAACTGTCCATCAAAATCCTTTTTGCTTGTGCATTATTTTTTGTGAATTCAGCGAGTTCATCCGCAGCAGTAGGAGGTACAACCTCTTGCCGCACTATGTCCCAAGTTGTTGCCTCCTCAAACATTGTTTGAATTATGTCCTTCCAAACACCATAGTTGGATATCCCATCGAGTCTGTCCTCTATCCCTAAGAACATCACCATGACTGCTGTCCAAAATTTCAAAACCAAGAAAATGGAGAAATGAAATTTCTAGCACACCTTGTTGTCCCAAAAATATTGCTGTCCAAACTGAGTTTGTTGTCCAAAAATTCAATTCGTTGTCCAAACCACTGTTTGATGTCCCAAACTATTGTTTGTTGTTCAAACCGCAATTTTCAACCTGTAGATCTAATACCATGTTGAAATTTGATGACTAAAAATTTTCTTGCAATCCCAAGCCGGTTTTAATTTCACCTTATCACTCCCATTCAGTTAAATTCCCTTTCCTATAAACTTACATTCACCATATAAAATTCCAAAAATAAAATTTTCAGATTAAAACACATGGGACTGTCAACACATGCTGAATATAAATATGGACATAAACAGAGCAGCAACACAAAAGAATACACAGATTTTTGGTCAACTTAGACCCAACAAAACCCCTTCAATCTTCTCCGGAGAAAACCTGTTAGAGAACTCTTCAAATTTATTTATCTTTCAAGTTCAGGAAAAATACATTTGCAGACAAAACAAAACAGCAAAATATAACTTATCTCTTCATCCCAAAACTCCATGAAAATTGTGCCCACTTTGCCTCAATTTCCATGCCCACTTGAAGCTGAAAATGTACTGTACGGACACAGACTGTACTGTATGGATTTTTTTCTTCTTTTTTTGCTCAAAAACTTCTCTTGAACTGCGTGCAGCTCACAGCATTAAATGTTGTTCATACTATACCTTATGTTGTCTTCTATGCCTTGATTTTCATGCCCAACTTTGCCCAAAAATAACTTCTTAAGCTTGTTGCAACAAATTTCTCTTTCAAAACTTTTCTCTAGCCCTCAACCTCATTTCTCCAATCTGCTCATGAAGAATGAATGAATGCAGTCTCCCTTTTCTTTTCCCCCCTTTGTTTCCTTAAATGACTTTTGGGCAACCCTAAGATCTAATGGCTCAAATTCATTTAGATCAAGGGATGAGAATAAATGTGCATTTAATTCTCACTTTCTATTTTTTAACTCACCCATTAAATAAAGTACCCACACTGTACTTTATGTCTGAAGTCATTTTTCACTTTATAATTTAACATTGACTTTACCACTTATAAAGTCACTTTCACTTTATAATTTAATATGGACTTTACCACTTATAAAGTCACTTTCACTTTATAATTTAACATCGACTTTACCACTTATAAAGTCACTTTCACTTTATAAAGTCACACTTGGGAAAAGAATTATTTTGGACACCTTTCCCTAGGGAGAGACTAACCCATGGGAAACCACTTGTCCAAGGTACATTAAAAATCAACAAAGGATTGGGTAAGCATCTGAGATTGATTTTGATACTCTTTGAGGATGTGGTAGGGCATCCAATAGGCAAGAGTAGTCGAAGAGGAAATTCTTTGAGGATGTGTTATTCCAAGACAAGAATGGTCCTAAAAGGACATACCTTGTGAACATTTGGATGGGGTATGTGCCTTGAGAGACAATGATGAAAGGTGTATATTAGTCATTGGCCCACCAGCATTGTGATCTGATCTTGTGGAGAGATAGAGCGGTTGTTCAGGGCCTTGTTACGTAACAATGTTGTTTGGTATGATGAGATGCGCGGATATAAGCTGATATGATAGCTTATGAGAAGGCTTACCAATCCAACTCTTATGAGAATTCTTCAGTATGAGAATGTCCAAGTATTGTGTATGGATTATTAATACCTCCCTAGTTAAGAGGGAGTGTTGAAATGTGTAACTAGGTTCGATCTTCATAATGTCCATTGTAATCATGATTTTATATGTTTGATATTAAAGAGAACATAAATTTATTATTGTCATTCTTGATGCATGGGTTTCATGCTCAAGATAAATTTATTTATAGGTCAAGCACCCATTGAGTGCTTCCAGGTTTGTCATAGAATTATGAAGTCAAAAGAGGCATTGTCATACATCTAAGCCCCCTTTGGGAATGTTGTATCTTGTAAAGAAAACTTTTGTATAGTTAATAGTGTCATAAAAACCCTCCAAGACCTTGTCAAACAAGTCGGCGTACAAGAAGGATCAAGTCGGCCTCACGGACAGCAATTCGAGCCCTTAAGAAGCCCATATATAAGGGAACCTCCACTTCATTTGGGAGAACAATTCAATCAATCAAGAAGAAGTTCAATCTTCTCAAGGAAGAAGCTAGAAAAGGACGAAAATCAAGAAAAAGAAGAAGAAACGCAAGATCGAAGTTTTTGAACCTCTTTCTCTCTCTTATTAGAGCTTCTAAAGTAATTGTTAGACCGAAATTGTAGAAGTTGTTGGGGAAGTTGAAGTTGCTGAAGAAAATTGTTGAAGAAGTTGAGGAAGTCGAAGTTGTTGGGAAGTCAAAGTTGTTGCTAGGCCAAAATTGTTGGAAGGTGGAAGTTGCTAGAAGTTGTTGGGCCGAAGTTGATGGAAGTTGTTGGGTTGAAGTTGTTGGAAGTTGTTGGGTCGAAGTTGCTAGGTCAAAGTTGCCAAAAGTTGTTGGGTCGAAGTTGTTGGAAGTTGTTGGGTCGAAATTGATAGAAGCTGCTGGGTCAAAGTAGCTGGAAGAGTTCATCAAGAAGGAGAAGTTTGACTTGGTCTTGAAGGGGTCTTTAACAAGGGTCTTAGGTCTTGGAATTAGTCATTTGAAGTTCTCTAAGAAGATAAGAGTTTTTGTGGGTTTTCCTCTCAAGAGGAGAGGTTTTGGCCCTGGCTTGCGGCCTACATTTTGTCTCCTCATGTCTATTTGATCTTCATAGTTTGGTAGTTGTTTGATGATAAGAACATAATAATCATCAATTGAAAGAAGAAGTTCATCAAGTTAACTAAAATCCATCACAAACAGTTATCAAAGTAAGAGAAATCACCTAATCTAGTTGCCCCTAGATTTCTTAACACTGTGAAGGGGAAAACCTAGTCAAACTCTTCCACTAGCATAATCAAATCAAAGTGAGACAGTCCAGGACCTTTTTGACCGTGACACAAAGTTTCCTCCATCCACCAAGTCAGCCTTTAAGAATCTTCCTTCAAATCACCAAAGAGAGGTCAACTCAAATCGATACTTCAATTGATCCAATAGGGTTTCGTCCCTCCGCACTTCTGCAATTTTTGGTCTCTTGTCTCTTCCCTGTACCCACGGCTCTTGCAACACTTTAGATCTTTACGCATGTACTAGAAATTTCAGCTTCCTTCAATTAGATATATGTCTCCTTATCTTTCCTTATGACTTTCCTTGCTTCCTTTAGTTCCTCGCATTCTTTTCTTCATTTTTAGATTGTAGATCAAATTGTTCCTTGGATACATTCACAATAGGTCAAATCCATTGCTATAAATAGTGCTTGGAGGTTGCTCTTTGAGGCCGACAAGAACTGTGGATTGGCCGACTTGGTGGAGGAGACTCATTTATAAATTGTTTCTTGATTTTCAAAGCCAAGAAGGGTCTATAAAATAATGACAACGACACAAGCCTACAAGCCTTCGATGGAGGCTTGACCTAGAAACATAAAGCATGAAACCCATGCTAAAAATAATTTTTCTTTTATAAAAAATTTGTTTCTTTTTGTTGACAATAACATTATGACTCAAATACAATTACAAAGACCGACACTAGTTACATTTCTCAACACTCCCTCTTAACAAGGGAGGTATTCATAATTGCACACATAGGTACAAGGATGAACTCAAATTGACATGTTCTATGAAGAGTCTCAATACACGCAGTGCTATGGACCAAATACTTGACCAAGGTATATGTCTGGTTGAGACTATGGTGTATTCAAAGCTTCTGCCACTATAAGTACCATCAAGCTTCAGCTCTAACACCAACCCACAAAGATCTAGGTATCATATCCAAGGTCGGAGATCCACAAAACCAACAATACCCTCCCTACTTTGGGATCTAGACAGCATCACAGGTCGGTCAGATGTCCTCCCAAGCATCATACAAGCACGTAGCCCAAGATGCTTCATCTCTCCCTATAGACTAAATCAGATATATCCACCAGTCCAAGCATGCTTCCAAAATGTTCAACCTTCTTATGGAGAGATCTGCTTGTACAATCACAACCCTAATTAGTAACAAACTTTCAAATATATACAAGTTAGCACAAACCTATGGGGTCCTCAAATATTTTGATGTTGCTTAGGTCATCATCATATTATCCAAACACATCTCATCGAAAGCTTCCTTCTTTCAATTTTCCAACAACACCAAACTCAACCTCAGCATTTATTCCTAAACATCTAAATCTTGTTTATAACTTCATTAATCATGAACAACCTATCTGTAGTGCTTTAGCTATTCTCTGAACAACTTCATTAATTTTGTTTATAACTTCATTAATCATGAACAACCTCTCATCCCCATGGTCTTTACATCAAGTTATCAACTGGAAGAGATTCATTTTTCAACCAAGCACCCTCTCAACTAGGGCGATATACGTTTTTACCTTTATCCAAGTTTCTTCTCAACCAGGGGATAAACCCAACAGACAAGCTCTTTCTTTCGCATCATCACTTCGTCGGAGAACTTTGACCTTCCAAAACATTATTTCATCATTCCTTCTAACTACACATGGCAACAAGGTCATCTATACATCATCAACATTCTTATAGCTCCCTTTGTCTCTAGAGTAACTTTCTTGAATCAAATCAAATTTATAATATCTTGAAAGAAAACTCTACCGTATACTAATCTGATCTAGCAACAATAAAAATCAAGCAATGGCACCCTAGCACCAGCAACATATGTCAGCCAAACCAACCATAACCTCAACAGACAGTATTAGCAATATATGCAAGGCATCTTTCAGGGCCCTTAGTCATACAAGATATTTCCACAGCAGTACATATGGCATCAATACTCTAGAAGCTTAGATATATGCAGTTACAAAAACAACACTATGCTTCTGAACACACCCTATAATGTAGAAATTTCAGTTTCCCACCCCGGTTTTCAGTTTCACCTTATTTCTCCATATAATTAAATGCCCATTCCCATAGCCTTACATTCAACAAGCTGAAAAATAAATATTTTCTAAAAACACAAATTCTAGAAATTTTCACAATGCTAGAAATGCAGAAATAAAATTCAGCAAAATAAATCAGCCACATAGAAAAATAGACACGCTGATTTTTGGTCAATGTGACCCTGGAAAAACCCCCTACAACTCTTGTGGAAAACTAGTTCGAAAGCTTCTCTTGTTTCTAAAAATGATTTTACAGTGAGACAGAAATGCACAGCAAAAAATTACATCAACTTCTCAAAAGTACTTATCTCGAAAACCATGCAAAACTCCACCTCGATTTTCGTGCCCACACAAAACAGAAATTACAGAAAATTGTGCAGCATTAAATGTTGTACGGACAGCATTGAAATCTGTGTTGTGCGGCTGTACTGCCTCCTCGAAATCCGTGTTGTACGGCCTGCTGAAAGCTATTGTACGGCTGCCTAGAAAACCGTGTTGTACAGCTGCCTTGAAACTGCTGTATGGCCTCGATTTCTGCGCTGATTTTCTGTTGTACGGAAATCAGAAAAACAGTCCCTCAATATTGTTGTACGACCTCCTTGGGAATCATGCCAATAAAGCAGCAATAAATGTTGTTCTTCACTCCTCGATTTTCGTGCCCTCTTGCCTTGAAAACCATGCTCTGTCTTCGCTGTACGGATTTGCTAAATCTGTTTGCTGCTGCCCTCTTCCTCTCACTGCTCAGAAATATCCTTTGCTTTCTCTCCTCCTCTCTCAATCTGCTCATGAAAGAATGAATGACCTTTTCTCTCCTTTTCCTCCTTTAACCTAACCCTAAGTGACTTTTGGGGAATCCCTAAATCCAATGGCTGAAATAGCTTTAGATCTAGGGCTGAGATTAAATGCTCATTTAAATCTCACTTTCTATTTTTTAATTCACCCCACTTTAATAAAGACCCACTTAGTCATTTATTTCCAAAGTCACTTTCCTTTCTAATTTTACATTGACTTTATTAAAGTCACTTTAAAATTAGACTTTAGTAACTTTATTACTTAAAGTCACTTTTAAATTAGATTTGACTTTATAACTTTATAAAGTCACTTTAGGAGAAAAATTAAATTGTTTTGGACACTTTTCCCTATGCCAAAGATCAAAGCCTTAGGAAACCACATTTTTTTGTCTCGTGCTTAAGTTTCGACCTCCCTTTTCTGAGGAAGGTGTTTCTCTACACCATCTTGTCTCACAAGTAATATGCTTGCCCATTAGTAAAAACTGTGAGAATATCTACTGCTTTGCTCCTTCGATGAGGAATATATAAGCTTCCACTTCGCCGACAAGACATAGTCTCTGATAAATAGTGGCTGATCCAGATATGCTTTGACCTTTCATGAAATACTGGATTATCCGTGAGTTTAATGCAACTCTGATTATCAAATTATCACGGTAAATCTTTAATGGCTCAACGATTGACATAAAATGCCAGCAATAACATCTTACCCCAGCGGGTGTACTCTACAGCCAACTGGTATTGTATATCCTCTGCCAATGAACTCAATGCTACTCATGCGCCGAGTGAACCACGACACATCTTGCCGACCCAGAAACAACCACCACTGAAGTGCTCTTCTATCGAAGCACAGCACGTGATGGAATCAGTGTAACTGCAATCCTCCATCTGCTATGATCCCGGCCATAATCCATATCACAAGTACCGCAAATGTGTTTTGCAACCTTGATGCACCCTCCTGAGCTCCACATGACCAGCCATCGTGTTGGCTGGAAGAAAAAAATATATGGTCTAGTGTTGACCAAATACATCAAGGAACCAGTGCATTTGTCTATCTGATACAGGATCCTGTTCAAGTCTTGAAGCACCTGGCACTCTTCCAGTTGGTGATCATCGGTGTCGACATGGGTCTACAATCCTCCATGTGGAATCTGCCAAGGATGTCCACAATATACTTCCCCTATCCCGGGAAGAAATGCCCCTCCTCCTGCCACACCTCCAAACCCCAAAAGTAATGCATCAAGCCGATGTCCTTCATCTCAAACTCCGCCGCAAGATCTCTCTTGCAGTGCTCTATGAGTCTCTCTGCACCTGTAATGACTAAGTCATCCACATACAACACCGGAATGAGAGGCTCCTCACCTATCACAATATAGTAAAGGTTCGGATCTGCCTCACTCTTTGTGAAACCCATCTTCTGCAAGTAAGTATCTATCCTGGAGTACCAAGCTCTGGGAGCTTGCTTCAGGCCATAAAGGGCCTTCTTCAGTCTGTACACATGGGACTCCTTCCCATGCACCTCAAAGCCCTGTGGCTGCTCAATGTACACCTCCTCCTGTATGAAGCCATTGAGAAATACGGTCTTCACATCCATCTGGTGGATCTTCCAACCCATCTCTGCTGCTATCGATATAATGGAGCGGATCGAAGTATATCGAGCCACGGGAGCGAAGGTCTCCTCATAATCAACTCCCTCTACCTGGGAGAACCCTCTAGCCACAAAACTCGCTTTGAATTTCTCACACTACAACCCTTCTCTCGCCTGCTGTAAACCATCCCAGATAACAAGTTTGCCTCGGGCCATGTTCCACTCCCAAACATCATTCTTCATGATAGAAGAATACTCCTCCTGCATGGCCTCTCTCCAGACCTGCTGGCTAGCTGCCTCCTCATAGTTAGAAGGCTCAAAGTCTAAGATGTTGGCAGCCATTGCCATGTAGCTAAAAAACCTCTCAGGTGGTTTGCTCTCTCTGACCGGCTTCTTAGGCCCAGCAACAGATATGGCCTCTCTCAAGGTATCCTGAAGCCACTTGGGCTTCCTCTTTCCTGAGCACACTTCTCCCACTGGAGAATGAAACTTCTCCCCCTCATCATCAGGAGCTTGAACTCCTGACTGTCTGCCTGTTGTCCTCCTGCCTGCACCTGAACCTGTAGATGCTGAAGTACCGTGTGAACTGTCCATCAGTGGACTCCCTAGTGAACTGCTCTACGGACTGCTCTGCATGTTGTGCAAAGCACCACCCCTCTGACTCTGTAAGCCACTGTTCACTGACGGACCTGACACCATAATCGATGTACCTCCTGATCCCTGCCCACTGGATCCCTGCGACTGACTCAGCTGCTCCTGAGGGTCTGGCTGATCCAGATACAACTCCCGTGACCTCCTGAAGGCCCTGTGCTCCTCGAACTTCACATCCTGCCTGGCAACAACTCTCCTCTGTGCGGGAATATAAATCCGAAAGGCCTTTGAGGTCTCACTGTAGCCCACAAAGATACCCTTCTCTGCGGTGGGCTCTAGTTTGGTCCTCTTCTCCTTGGGTACATAGGAGTATGCAATACACCCAAAGATATGAAGATGACCAATATCAGGCTTCTTCCCAGAAAAAGCCTCCTCCGGAGTCATATGCCCCAAGGCCACGATCACGAGACTCTGTGCCAAATATCTGTGATGTTGGGGCCTGCTTAAAGCGATGGTAACCTGATGTGTGCTTGCTAGCTTCCGTGAGCCCTCAGGTGGATGTGTTGCCCTCTCCCACCAGCCTGGTCTGCTGAGGTTGAGAGCTGTGAACTCCCTCCTAATGCCATAGCACAGCAATCAGCCAGCTTCTCAAGGGTGTACTCTCCTCCATTGTCTGACCTCAGGGACTTGATCTTCCGACCTGTCTGAGTCTCCACAAGAGCTCTAAACTCCTGAAACCGCTTGAAGACCTCACTCTTGGTCTTCAAGAAATAAATCCAGGTCCTCCTGAAGTGATCATCAATGAATAATACATAATACTCATATCCACTCAAGGAAACATGAGACATCCGACTGCTCACATCGAAATGAATCAAATCAAGTATCCCAGTCGCTCTGCTGTCACTGCTGGGAAAAGGGGATTTGGCAAACTTGCCCATCGCACATCCTCTGCAAGTATCAAAGTGATCGATGTGATGGCACACAGTGATCTCCACAGCCCTCGAGCTCCACTGAGTATATTTTATCTATGCAGTGCCAAATCTCTGCGACTGACCCCCTTATTTCTGTGTGGTGGTAGTCTTACTCCAGTACCAAACCCTCTGTAAAAACTTGTGCGCTTTCACTTAGTGCTCTCAGTGTTGCAGGTCAGTGGACGCCCCTAGGATATATGACTTTGTCCTCCTCACGAACAATATCTCTGTCTCTATTCGCCCAAAAGTTTGAAACGGATGCTCCTGGGGTTCTTCTCACTGGCCACCCTGCAAGAACCATCCTTTGAGGAGGTTTGGGTTCCTTATCAAATGTCAGTGTCCCCACACCGACTGCTCTAACAACGTTGTCATCTCTGAGTACTACCTCTATATCAATGCCACTCTGAAAGCTCTGAGAAGTACTCACAAACTCCTGTCATATGACGTGAAGCCCCACTGTCAACATACTAGATACCTGACGATGCTCCGCTAGTGGAGGGAAATGCACACTCCCTCTCAACCTCCATGGCAGGTGATCCTGAACTAGTGGACTCACAAGCAATGAACCCAAACTCCCGGTCAAAGCGATCCGTAAAGTCCTCTACCTCTGCTGATGCTGCCATGTTCTGGATCTTCCCCTTCTTCTTCTTCTCCGGACACACAACTGCATAGTGTCCCATTTTCTGACAATTCCAACACTTCACCTTGGAATAGTCCTTCTGCGTATTCCCATGTTTACCTTTACCTTTGCCTTTGCCCCCACCACTGCTTGTGGAAGTTTGCTTCTTTCCCTTGCCTTTCTTGCCTCCTGCCAACAGTGCTACATCCTCATCCTGCTCAACTGGTTTGGCTGCCCCAAGCTGGTTCTTTCTGATTTCTGTCTGTATGCAATCATCCCAAAACCTCTCCCAAGAGGGAAGGGTCTCACGTGCACAAACCCCATCAGCAAAGTTCAGCCATGAACTGGGGAGGCCATTCACTGCAATCCGCACCAACTCAGTGGGTGGAATGACCTCTCCAACTGCTGCCAACTCATCTCTCACATTAATAATCTTGGTGAGATATCCAGCTGCACTATCAGTCTTACCCATCTTAATGGTCTACAGCTTCTCCCTTAGGACCGTTTTTCTGTTCTCATTGGTACTGTGGTAGAGATTGGTCAATGTTGTCCACATCTCATGAGCATTTCTCTTTCCTCTCACATGAGGAATGCAATAGTCTTTGATTCCGTCTAGAATCAATCTCTTACCCTTGTTATTCTTTTTTTTATAAGCTGCCAACTGAACAACATCAGTAGGCACATTAACAAGGTGTTGTGCAGTATGCACCATGACATCCCAGACTGCTGCCTCCTCAAAGATACTTTGCATTCTCTCCTTCCATACACTGTAGTTACTTTGCCCATCCAACCTATCCTCCACCTTCAAGCCCAAAGACATGCTTGTTGTCCTAAATAAGCTGAAAATAACACTATTGTAGTAAAGATAAAAAAATTTGTGTGAAAAATCAGCTTGCTGTAATTTCTGAGTGAAAACTCAGCTTGCTGTAGTTTTTCCTTCTTGTTGTCCCAAACTGCACTTTCAGCAAAATAGCTCTGATACCATGTAGAAATTTCAGTTTCCCACCCCGGTTTTCAGTTTCACCTTATTTCTCCATATAGTTAAATGCCCATTCCCATAGCCTTACATTCAACAAGCTGAAAAAATAAATATTTTCTGAAAACACAAATTCTAGAAATTTTCACAATGCTAGAAATGCAGAAATAAAACTCAGCAAAATAAATCAGCCACAGAAAAATAGACACGTTGATTTTTGGTCAATGTGACCCTAGAAAAACCCCCTACAACTCTTGGGGAAAACCAGTTCGAAAGCTTCTCTTGTTTCTGAAAATGCTTTTACAGTGAAACAGAAATACACAGCAAAAAATTACATCACTTCTCAAAAGTACTTATCTCGAAAACCGTGCAAAACTCCACCTCGATTTCGTGCCCACACAAAATAGAAATTACAGAAAATTGTGCAGCATTAAATGTTGTACAGACAGCGTTGAAATCTGTGCTGTACGGCCTCCTCGAAATCCGTGTTGTACGGCCTACTGAAAGTTACTGTAAGACTACCTCGAAAACTGTGTTGTACGGCTACCTTGAAACTGTTGTATGGCCTCAATATATGTGTTGATTTTCTGCTGTACGAAAATCAGAAAAACAGTCCCTCAATACTGTTGTATGGCCTCCTTGGGAATCATGCCAATAAAGCAACAATAAATGTTGTTCTTCACTCCTCGATTTTCATGCCCTCTTGCCTTGAAAACCGTGCTCTGTCTTGGCTGTACAAATTTGTTGAATCTATTTGTTGCTGCCCTCTTCCTCTCACTGCTCAAAAATATCCTTTGCTTTCTCTCCTCTCTCAATCTTCTCATGAAAGAATGAGTGACATTTTCTCTCCTTTTCCTCCTTTAACCTAACCCTAAGTGACTTTTGGGGAATCCCTAAATCCAATGGCTGAAATAGCTTTAGATCTAGGGCTGAGATTAAATGCTCATTTAAATCTCACTTTCTATTTTTTAATTCACCCCACTTTAATAAAGACCCATTTAGTCATTTATTTCCAAAGTCATTTTTCCTTTCTAATTTTACATTGACTTTATTAAAGTCACTTTAAAATTAGACTTTAGTAACTTTATCACTTAAAGTCACTTTTAAATTAGATTTGACTTTATAACTTTATAAAGTCACTTTAGGAGAAAAATTAAATTCTTTTGGAAACTTTTCCCTAGGCCAAAGATCAAAGCCTTAGGGAACCACCTATCCTTCGGTAACCAAATTTCAACATATAATGCAATGCAACATCATCAACGGAAACATAGGTTTGTAAAAAAAAACTTCAATCCAACATGTCACACTTCAGGTTTCCAAAACGCTCTAGGTACAAGTGTAAGGATTGCGCAAAGTCCATCCTCCTTAGCAGATCTTATCTTGCCTTCATTTCTGACATTCTTGAACCTGCCTCAAAAAAATTTAACACGGTCTTTTAAGGATGCCCAAACAAGCACAGAAGAGAACCTTTGTTTAAGCTTAAATTAGGCTCTTCTATACCGCTTACTAGAGCTTTATTCAACCTTATACCTAATCTTTGCCCCTTCTCCATTGTAAATTTATGAATGCTCTTGATTTGTAAGTAGAAATCAACATATAATCCTTGTAAGGTGATGGCATATAAGTTGTATCAATGGCGAGGCTCAGCGACATATCTTCTTTGGATATAACTTCTGCCAAACTTTGCTCTACATATGTATATAGATTGCCTGTCTTTAAATTCCATCAAAACTGTAGTTTGATTCTGTCTAATCATGTTCGAACTCTCAATGCCTTTAATACATATATAGTTACCGACATAAATTTGTCAGGATTGTTTATCAACACAGACTATGTCGTAATGTTTCAGCAAAATAAATGGATGATATTGTTGAAAATACTGAGAGGGGGGGTGAATCAATGTTTCTTTTCAATTGTTATTTTTACTAGTTAGATCATTTATATTTAGAACACAACATGAACAATAAGAATAAATGCTTTTATTAAATTCTTCTTTGAAATAAATCCAGCACAATATATGTAGGGCTCCAACCCTAGATGAAGACATTGATCTTCAATCTCCCAGGCTCCAACCTGTATTTGCCAAGCACTGACTTGAACAACCAAGGCTCCAACCTCAAGGGCTCCAACCTGATATCTTGAGGACTCCTATCCTCTAGGGCTCCAACCCTATCTTCCAAGGCACCAACCTTGTCTCTATGAGGCTCCAACTTCCTACTTCAATTTGTTAAGATATATTCAGTTATACTTCACGGCTCCCGATGTCTTCTTCAATGAGCCTTGACAATCTTCAGCTATCCCCTCACTTAGTCTCCACATCACTTAATCAATGACAACCTTGATCTTCACATGAAGGTGTCTCCGCTATCCTTCATGGTACCCAAACAATTTCTCCAAGGTTACTCCATGTGGGCTTTAGCAATACATCTGGTCTCCAAGAATGCCTCCAAAATTTTCTTCTTCAAGTCTTCAATAGATCTTCGAAAATGCCACAAGGATGTCTGTCTTAGTAAGAAACCTATATAAACGTGGAAAATCTTCAATAAGCCTGCTTCAATAAGGATCAATGATTATTCTCCAATCTCAAAGACTGCTTCACAAAGGCTCCTATAATTGTAGGCTTCAATGCTCAACAATTCAAAGTCTTCATTGTCCTTGGCTTGATGTTTTCCAAAATAGGCCTTCTCCAAAGTCAGCTTCAAACAAGTTTTCTACAAAGCTTGGCAGCTCCTTTAAGTCTTCACCAAAGTATATCTAAAGGCAATATTTCAATTTGCCCAGTTCTGTTCACAGGAGGAGACTAAAATTACTGTACAAGTCAATAGGTCTGCTGCTTTAAAAGGGTGAGGTTAGATTTTTGAAATGTGTTTTATCTAAATGCTACAAGGTCTTTAACCCAAGTGTCATAGACACAATTTTGTTCACAAGCAAAGGTCTAAGCCAATATAACCACAGGTCCAATTTGCCACAGTCCAAAAAGAATTCTCAAGCTAGGAGCAGTCTTCTAAAAGATACCAAACCAAATCTGAAAGTGTTGTTGCTCAAGGGTACTAGGCCTCAGATGCAGAGGTATGAAATACTAAGGCCACTACAAACGGCTCCAAGAACTCTTCCACAAATCTGCTTCAAGGTCTCCAAAGTCTGTTTTGAAGAGTCACCACAGTCTGCTCCTATATTCACTTCATAGCTGATACAAGATGTAACTGTATGTGCTTAAGGACTGCTCCCAAAAAAAAACTTAGGCCTGAAATGTGCTCAAATATGCCTGCTAGTGATTGACACTACAAGGCTATCATAACAGCTTATATTATTTTCCACAAGTCTCAGTTCTGAAGTTCTCCTACAGATCTAAATTTTTTGTTCCAAAATAAGGCTCAGAACAGTCCTTTAAACACTGTCTCAAACAGGCATAAACAGGGCTTTATCTGTAGCCTAACACAAGCTTATACTGCGTCCCTTCATGCAGCCTACATAGGCCTAGCATGCCTCTTCCTATGGCTTACACAGATCTGACAATCACAGTGTTGTAGGCATTTCAGAGATAGGCCCAAAACCAGAGATCCAAAGTGTGTTTTTTTTCCCAACAGTTTGCTTGTAGCATAGATAATTTAAGTTCTGGTTGAGTGTTGTTCTCAAGGTTTTGAGCTTTCACATATATTATTGCAATTCCAGATAAGCAAGTCCAAGTTTGAAAAACGTATAAAGATATTTGCCCAAATATATCCTTAACTGTCCTCCTCGGCCTTAGTTCACCTTTTGTGATTCTTCTCTAAAATCTTGACCGAAAATAATGGATAAAATGAGGAGTACGGATTTCTATTTATACTGGTTTGACATTTGATGAAGAGACACGTCTCTTGGACGACATGTCAAGCCTACACAAATCGGCTTAGGTCGACTCAACGTCAAAGTTGATTTCCTTAACTTAAAAAACCAATATCTCCCAAACTTTTTCAAGCCTACACAAATCGGCTTAGGTCGACTCAACGTTAGAGTTGATTTCCTTAACTTTAAAAACCAATATCTCCCAAACTTTTTGGAGTTTTGGGGCAAGTAAGAGCTCGTTAGAAAGAGGAAAAAATCCTCTCTCAGATGATCTAGGTCCCATGTTGAAAGGTTGCCTCGAAGCTGGTGAAAAACATTTTTCCTTATGACTGCCCTTGAATTATTTAGTGCAGAAAATTATTAGGACAGTATGGCTTCTTTGTTTGGCTTACTGCTTGTCTTCTCCATTATTTGGCTTCTTCATCACCATAGGAACATGTAGGACATCCACATCATCATGATATTGTCCAGCAATGAGTGCATCATCCATGCCATCACATAATGGTGGAGTGATATGTTATAGTGCAGCATTATTAGGAGAACTCCAAAATAGTCATCCAACCCTCAAATGATCTTCAACCATGATCATCATATGTCATCATCAAGTATCAAATTGTATGACATCAAGGGTTAAGAGTTAGATCATCAAGTGCATGCCACATTAGATCAAGGACTTCTTAGGGCTTCTTTCATTAGTGGTTTGACTTCTTCGTGATTTGACATCTTCATTGATGGCATGACATCATCATCTTGAACCAGAGATCTCAAGAATATTGACATCTCGGTTAATGCCATATTGACATCAATGACAACCATGATTAACAGTCTCCCCCTTTGTCATTGATGGCAATATTCTTGCCCTTCCAATACCCCCCTTTGACATCAATGGAAAACGGGGTGCTCAAGTACTCCCCCTATCGAGCTGCTTCTTTTCTTCATCAGTAGTAATTCTTCATAGGTATGTTACTCTCCCTGTCATGGTGCTCTTCCTTCTGGCCATGTGGTCCATGATAGATGCGTCTACATTTCTTCAATGGAGTTTCTCCAAAGAGATGATCTATCAAAGGATGAATGTCCATGTGTGATTCATCAAGGGTTTCATAGGCCCCATTCACAAATAGCTTCTAGGAGAATGATCACAAACTCCTCCTTAACTGTATGCATGGTCTCCTTTTTGGTAGAGCCTCATCATCAAACACTTGGAATATCACATCTGTCAAGGATGTCTTCATAAAATCAACAACACGTGTTGTTGGCTGGAGTGTTCAAGAGACTTTCAGAGTCAATTTGCTTCCTTCTCCATACTTGTGTTACTTTCTTCTCTGGCTTGGTGCTAGCTTGTGTAGGGGCCCAAGTCAAGTTACAATCACGTGCCATATGTCCAATGTTATGACAATTGAAGCACTCTATCTTGTTCATGAATAAGAAATCGTGTCTTCTTCTTGCAAAATTGCTTCTAGGAGATTGACAGGGACCATTATATTTGTCTTTATGATATACCCTACAATATTTTGCCATGTGCCCAAAGTTTGTACAAGAATAGCAATATCCAAGAAATATACTTTGGTACCTGGGAGATGAAGAGTTCCTTGAAGTACTTTTGAAGTCCTTTTGCCTTAGGATTCTTTGATGATATTCATTGCTTTTTGTATTCTTGACATCATCTGTAAGTCTCCTTGGAGTAGGGTTTCTTCTAATGTCATCTTGACTCTTGCCTTTGCTGGAACTAGGAGTATCATTTCTTCCTGGCTTCCTCCCATCCTTGTTGTTTGAAGCATTACCATTCTTGCTTGAGGGTTCACTTCATAGCCAAGACCTAATTTATCAAGAGGAGATCTTTGATGACTTAGGATGTCATCTAGGGTTTGAGAACTTTACAAGTTTTTATTAAGCGAGACAGCTTCCTTTTTAAGAGTGACAATTTCTCCTTTCAGTTTTTCACAATCTTCATTTTTCATGACTAGTTGCTTCTTCATTTCTTCCATCATCCTTGATGCTTCGTGTGCTTCAATTTTAAACGAGATGATATTTGATTTCATTATGAAGATTTCTTCATTCTCCTTCGCTAGATTGCCCTCCATTTCTTCTTTTATTCTTGTAGCTTCACATGTTTCGGCCTTGAGAAGATTGATGTCTGGTTTTAGTTTGAATATTTCTTCATCCTTTTCTTCTAGTTGGCAAATCATGGTGTTTCTCTCCTTTTCTGCTTTATCAACTTGTCCTTCTATGAATGCCAATGTTTCCATCACCTTCTCGGCTCCTTGCTTCTTCTAGTTGAGATCTAAGAGAGGAGACCTCTTCCTTGTATTGACCAATCTCTACTTCAAGATTGTTCAAGCTCTTAAGTCTTTGTTCAAGGTGGCTTGACAAAGTTTCTTCCCTTTTCTTTGCCTTATCCAATTGATTTGTCAAAGATATGACTTCTTCATCATGCTTTCTTTTGTTTGATGAAATTCTTCATTAAGTTTGGTGAGCTCCTCATCTCTTCCTTGTACTCAAAGCTTGAAAAGGTCAACTTCCTTCCTTGACTTGTCATGGTCACCAACTTGCGCTTTATTCTTAAGTTCCTCATTTTCCTTTTTCAAATTGTTAACTTCTTCCATGGCAGCTATAACTTCTTCCTCAAAGTCCTCTTTATTATCTTCATCTTCTAGATCTTCTTTAGCCTTGATGTCATCATCGCTCTTATCTTTAGCTTCCTTGATGAGCTTTGGATTTCCTTTTTGTTTTCCATCATATTCTTGACTAGAGATTATTGCCAGTGCTCCTTTTGAGTGAAGATCATGAAGTTTATCCCATATGCCTTTTGCTAACGAACATTTTTCCAAATTTTCCTTCAAATAATCAGGTAGCCCATTCAAGATTGTTTTCATTGCTCTTATATTATACTCCTTAGATTCTCCTTCCATCATGCTATCAGTAATCACTGATTTCCAAACTTCAACACCTTGAGTTTTTAAGAACTTCCTCATTCTTGTCTCCCATATATCAAAGTTTCCATTGAACAGTGGAGCCTTTGCAAATTGATTGACTTCAATATCGATGGTTGAGGAAGACACATCTTTAGTAGGATTGGAGACTTCCTTCCTTGGCTTTGCCATTTGTGTTCTACAGATCAACCTTCAAGCTGTTAGGCTTTGAGTGAAGGTACTGGCTCTCATACCAATTGTTGGAAATAACGAGGGGGGGTGAATCTGTATTTCTTTTCAATTGTTATTTTTACTAGTTAGAACATATATATTTAGAACACAAAATGAACAATAAGAATAAAGGCTTTTATTTAATTCTTCTTTGAAATAAATCAAGTACAATATATGTAGGGCTCCAACCCTAGATGAAGACTTCGATCTTCAATCTCCCAGACTCCAACCTGTATTTGCCAAGCATCGACTTGGACAACCAAGGCTCCAACCTTGTCAATTCTAAGGCACCAACCTTGTCTCTATGGGGCTCCAACTCCCTTCTTCAATTTGTCAAAGATATATTTGGTTATACAACACAGCTCCCAATGTCTTCTCAACGAGCCCTAACAATCTTCAGCTATCCCCTCACTTAGTCTCCACATCACTTCATCAATGAAATCCATGATCTTCACATGAAGGTGTCTCCACTGTCCTTCATGGTACCCAAACAATTTCTCCAAGGTTACTCCATGATGGCTATAGCAATACATCTGATCTCCAAGAATGCCTCCAAAATTTGCTTCTTCAAGTCTTCAATAGATCTTCAAAAATGCCACAAGGATGTCTGCCTTAGTAAGCAACCTATATAAACGTGGAAAATCTTCAATAAACCTGCTTCAATAAGGATCAATGATTATTCTCCAATCTCAAAGACTGCTTCACAAAGGCTCCTATAATTGTAGGCTTCAATGTTCAACAATTCAGAGTCTTCACTGTCCTTGGCTTGATGTTTTCCAAAATAGGCCTTCTCCAAAGTCAGCTTCAAACAAGTTTGCTACAAAGCTTGGCAGCTCCTTTAAGTCTTCACCAAAGTATATCTAAAGGCTATATTTCAATTTGCCCAGTTCTGTTCACAGGAGGAGACTAAAATTACTGTACAAGTCAATAGGTCTGCTGCTTTAAAAGAGTGAGGTCAGATTTCTGAAATGTGTTTTATCCAAATGCTAGAAGATCTTTAACCCAAGTGTCACAGACACAATTTTGTTCACAAGCAAAGGTCTAACCCAATATAACCACAGGTCCACTTTGCCACAGTCCAAAAAGAACTCTCAAGCTAGGAGCAGTCTTCTAAAAGATACCAAACCAAATCTGAAAGTGTTGCTGCTCAAGGGTACTGGGCCTCAGATGCAGAGGTATGAAATACTAAGGCCACTACAAACTGCTCCAAGAACTCTTCCAAAAATCTGCTTCATGGTCTCCAAAGTCTGTTTTGAAGAGTCACCGCACTCTGCTCCTAAATTCACTTCATAGTTGATCCAAGATGTAACTGTATGTGCTTAAGGACTGCTCCCAAAAAAAACATAGACCTGAAATGTGCTCAAATATGCCTGCTAGTGATTGACACTACAAGGCTGTCATAACAGATTATATTATTTTCCACAGGTCTCAGTTCTGAAGTTCTCCTACAGATCTGAATTTTATGTTCCTAAATAAGGCTCAGAACAGTTCTTTAAACACTGTCTCAAACAGGCATGAACAGGGCTTTATCTGCAGCCTAAAACAAGCTTATACCGTGTCCCTTCCTGTAGCCTACATAGGCCTAGCATGGCTCTTCCTGTGGCTTACACAGATCTAACAATCACAGTGTTGTAGGTGTTTCAGAGATAGTCCCAAAACCAGAGATCCGAAGTGTGTTTTTTTTTCTCAACAGTTTGCTTGTAGCATAGATAATCTGAGTTCTGGTTGACTGTTGTTCTCAAGGTTTTGAGCTTTCACATATATTATTGCAATTCCAGATTAGCGAGTCCAAGTTTGAAAAACATATAAAGATATTTTCCCAAATATATCCTTAACTGTCCTCCTCGGCCTTAGTTCACCTTCTGTGATTCTTCTCTGAAATCTTGACCGAAAATAATGGATAAAATGAGGAGTACGGATTTCTATTTATATTGGTTTGACATTTGACGAAGAGACACATCTCTTGGACGACATGTCAAGCCTACACAAGTCGGCTTAGGTCGACTCAATGTCAGATTTAATTTTCTTAACTTAAAAAATCAATATCTCCCAAACTTTTTGGAGTTTCGGGGCAAGTAAAAGCTCGTTAGAAAGAGGAAAAAATCCTCTTTCAGATGGTTGCCGCTAAGCTGGTGAAAAACATTTTTCTTTATGACTGCCCTTGAATTATTTAGAGCAGAAAATTATTAGGACAGTGTGGCTTCTTTGTTTGGCTTATTGTTTGTCTTCTCCATTATTTGGCTTCTTTATCACCATAGGAACATGTAGGACATCCACGTCATCATGATAGTGTCCAGCAATGAGTGCATCATCCATGCCATCACATAATGGTGCAGTGATATGTTATATTGCAGCGTTATTAGGAGGACTCCAAAATAGTCATCCAACCCTCAAATGATCTTCAACCATGATCATCATATGTCATCATCAAGTATCAAAGTGTATGACATCATCATATGACATCAAGGGTTAACATCTAGATCATCAAGTGCATGCAACATTAGATCAAGGACTTCTTAGGGCTTCTTTCATTAGTGGTTTGACTTCTTCGTGATTTGACATCTTCATTGATGGCATGACATCATCATCTTGAATCAGATATCTCAAGAATATTGACATCTCGGTTAATGCCATATTGACAGCAATGACAACCATGATTAACAGATCTTCGCAATACTTGGGATGTGACTAGACTTTATTGAAAACAGGCTCGGATCATGGATGAAATTAATTGAATGAATCATAATTTCGAAGTGACGAGCCAAGGAGACAGAAACATAACAATGGACTTGGATCAAATCCAACTGATGTCCGGTTTTGCTCGTTCCTTTTGAACTAACGTTTTACCAGGACTGATATCTCAGCTCAGCTTCGGTCATGGGCCTATATACTCAGACTAGCCTAGTCTAGACTTTTCTGCCTTGCTTGTTGAGGTCTTTCAGTCCTATGCTAGGACTTTGGTAAACAGAACTCAGCCCTTTTCTTTTCTTATTCAAACAGCAGATAAGATCAACCTTCTTCTAGGGCACAAACAATAACGCTTGAAAACATTTTTCCCTTTCTCTTAATCAACTCAACTTTCCTCTGAGATTTCTTGCCCTGAACTAGGGTTACAGAACTTGGACTATAATTTCATCAGGGCTGCTCTTTTACCCATCACTCTGATACCATGTTGATTTTTCATGATTTCCTAATCTGATAATTACTTCCAATGACTTCTTTATTAATTCATCTTGTGTCACATACAACAATAAGCAATTATAAATAGAAAATCTCAACAGTAAAACAATGACAGTAGGATCATGAAGAGACAGCCAAACACAAGAGACAAATTTTTACCCTGGGAAAACCCTGACTAGAGAAAAACTCAACAACCTTTTTTTAGAGAAATTGTCCAATTCAACAAGAGATACAATCTAATTTTCCGGTCAATATAGGCCAAACTGACCTCAAAAACAAATGAGTCAAACCTGGTCAAATAGATCAACATTTTGGCCTTCCTGTTGCTGCATCAGAAATTTGGTCAACCCTGGTCAACAAGGCCGAATTTCGGCCTCCTGCAACTACCTCGAAAACCTTAGTCGACTGTGGTCAAAAATATCAGAAATTCAGCCAAATAGATTGCCCAGAACTTGGTCAGATGTAATCAATGCAAGTCAAAGAGACTGGTCAAACTTCGTTGGTCAAACCTTGCTAATATCTTCATCTTCTTCGCATGTGTGAATAAAATCTCAGAAGATCTTGAAGTGATCTGAATTAATACCAAAAGGAGGAGGATGAGTGGCCTTTCTATAGCGATCTAATGAACCCGAATAGGTGGTGTGTCTTTAGGGCTTGCCGACATGAACATTTTGGAAAGCCGACTTATCTTTTGGAGGCAAAAATAAATTCAAATTTTAATTTTAAATTCACTCCTTTTAATTTTTCCTTTTAGGGTCGACTTAAGTTCATCTTCTTTTTCTTTTGTGGGCTGATGAATATCGACCACAGCTATCAAAAAAATAAATCAACAGTTGTATGGCTTGTACGACTGGTCCGTATGATACGGTCGCGCTGTACAGCTGCCTCTACAGCCCCCAGATATAATCAACCCCCATAAATAATTTGGCCTGTTGTTGATTTGATTCCCAAGTCGTGTGACCCTCTCTCAACTTGGACATTGAATGTTTGTTGAAGGCTGAGCTGAACCTGCTGAAAAAACAATTTTCCTGATCTGAGCACCAGAACATTTGTTGATGCCAAATCAACCTATCTCACTTTTGCCCTTATCTCCTTTTTATAACTTGACTTTGGCCTTCTAGAAGCATCTAAGGGCTGACATTGCCACTTCCAAGATCAATGGCCAAAATCTAATCTCTTTTTGACTTGGTACTTTTCAAATTTTCCTAAGTCAACATTAGGAAATAATTTAATTATTAAAATAATTATGGCTGAGTGATAGATCTCTGATTTTCTGCATGCCTTGGCACCTAGGAAAGTGCTGAATTCTTACTACTCTACTCCAATCAAAACTCAATGTCCACTATGTGCCAGGTATGGAGCTCAATTTGCTTTCAGTCAGTCAGACTGTGAGGCAATGCCCCTGTCTAGATGTCAACTTCAGCAATCACGAATGTTCCATGGTAGAAAGGGAGACCATGAAGACTGGTGCTTTTGGTGTGGAGGACCACGGGTTGTTCAAACTAGTGGATATTGGATAGGTCAGAAAGCATACACTAGATGTTAAGAGTGCATCTGACATCAATACCCTATGGCATTAGAGGTATGGGCACCTCAACTTGACCTACTTCTCTTAGTGACACGAGAGATATTTATATATGGAGTTCCGGACTGTTAGAAATTCAAAGTATTTGTAGATTATAGTTGACTTTCCTTACTTGATAATTACTTGTGATATTAGTTGCCCATTTATAATTTTATTTCTTCTTCATCGAGCAATTACCAAAACAGTGAAGATCACAAAAAGACAAAGTACACAAGATATAGGGTCCAAGCCAGGGCAAAACACCTCCAAGGGGAAAACCCAGAAAGAATACTTATCTTCTTTACAGAATCAAATCAAAATGAGACTTCCAAGACCCAAAGACCAAAGTCAGTTCCTCCAAAGCACCAAGTCAGCACTTCAACAACATCTATACCAAATGAATCAAAGTCATCCAAGGTCAACGAAGATCAAACTCTGTCAAAGCAGCTTCAGTGAAAACCTCAGCTGTGCAACTTTAGGTCTGCAATTTCGGCCTGCAACTTTGGCCCCTGCAATTCGTACAGAAACCCTAAATAGCGTCACACGTGTGGACAACTTGGTCTTGGAGGAGAAATTGGCTTTCTAGACTCAAAAATAATGACTTTATTTTGTTACAAGTCCAAATGGGACTAAAATACATGACAAAAGTTATTTGTCTCAATAAGCCCTAGAAGCTTGAAGAACATGCTTTGTGTTGAAAAGTGTAACTAGGATCGGTCTTCATATTGACTATGTAGTTATGTATTTATGTAAAGAAGAAGACAAAGATAATAAAATGTATTTTTGTTATACTTTCTTCATGGGTTTCATGAGCAAGAATTTTATTATAGGTTAATAGACTTCTTGATGTCTATTTAGGGTTCGTCTTCTGTTTATAAGTGTAATTAGTGTCATGTATATGAAGAGCCCAGTCATCATTAACTGCTCCAAGACGTTGTCATATACCTTGTGGAAGAATGGCTTGAAATAGCCCTAACTCAACGCTAAAGATGAATGATGGAAGTCGGCCTATTTGCAGTTACATTGTCGGCCTACAAACTTGGTGTAGGGTCGGCCTAAAAGGAGGGTCATATGTCCTATATATACCCTGAACTGCAGCCCTATGTTCTTTGAGATTTCCACAGTAAATTGCGGACTGTTCATAAAATAATAAAGACAAAGATATTAAAATGTATTTTATTAGTAAATTGCGGACTATTTACGTAAAGAAGAAGACAAAGATAATAAAATGTATTTTTGTTATACTTGCTTCATGGGTTTCATGAGCAAGATTTTATTATAGGTCAATAGACTTCTTCTTGATGTCTATTAAAGTGTGTCTTCTGTTTGTAAGTGTAATTAAGAGTCATGTATATGAAGTGACTAGTCTGAAGAATGTACTCCAAGACCTTGTGGAAGAATGGCTCATGACAGCCCACATTCAACGCTAGAAGATAAGCTTATTAATCAGTGATGAAAATCAGCCTATATACAGTGAGGATGTTGGCCTACAAACTTGTTGTAGGGTCAGCCTAAAAGCAAGTCAAAGCACTATATATATGAAGGGACCTACGGCTCATTTGATACCACCAACCAATGTGGATCTCTCTGAAGTATTACAATGGTTAAATGCGGATATAAGATCAGCAAGATTGCAAATACATTAGTGATTTGTGCGGATTTCAAGAAAGACATAAGTGCGGGCTAAAAGACAGAATTGTGGACAGATCTGTGATTGCAACAGCGTAATAAACTCTAGGTTAAATGCGAGTTGAAGAAGTGGGTGTGGATCTGTTTTGTAAAGCATCCTGAAGCAAAAGAAGTGAGGATTAGTATAAAAGAGCTGCGGTCAAGTCTGAACTTAAGTGCAGACCTCAGATCAGTATAACGGTGCGGGTTGAGGATGAAAAGGAGTGCGGATATCATAGCGTGAAAGTGAGAGAATAGAAGGAAGGTAAATCTGAGATTTACCTTCCTATCTTCAGTACACAAAAAGGAAAGCAATCTATCTCAAGTGAACATGAAACAAGAAGAAGTAAGTTGATAATTGAAGACTAAATCAAGGAAGATATAATTAGAGACCAAGTTCTCTAGTAGTGATGCAGGTCAGTGCAAGGTGGTGCAGAAGAGAAGGATCAGCATACAAAGAAGCATTGAAAAGGTCTTGGAGGCATTCCTAGGTCAAGGGTCTAAGTCTTGGTCATGGTACTTGTCATTTGAAGATCTATAAGAAGAATTCCTTACGGGTTTTCCTCTCCAAGAGAGAGAGGTTTTGCCCTAGCTCTAGGAGCCTAATTTTGTGTCTCGTGTCTTTTGATAATTGACTTGATGAAAGACTAAATAAGCTAAAGAAGAGAAGACATAAGTAACTCAAGTAAGCTCACAAGTAATTATCAAGAAGAGAATTTGAATTATCACTAGCCCTCTAAATTCTCAACACTTTGACCTAGACTTTGAGCATGAAACCCATGCTTGAACAAACAAAAAATATTTTTCTCTTTTTATATAAAACATATAATGTCATGATTACAAAATTCATTATGAAGACCGAATCTAGTTAGATTTTCCAACACTCCCTCTTAACTAGGGAGGTATTCATAATTCCATCATGAGGTAGAAGGATTCTCAAATTAAAGTATTCACCTCTTCTAGGCCGACTTCACCATGGCAGGGCCAACTTGGTCTTGGAGGAGAAATTGGCTTTCTAGACTCAAAAATAATGACTTTATTTTGTTACCGAATCTAGTTAGATTTTCCAACACTCCCTCTTAACTAGGGAGGTATTCATAATTCCATCATGAGGTAGAAGGATTCTCAAATTAAAGTATTCACCTCTTCTAGGCCGACTTCACCATGGCAGGGCCAACTTGGTCTTGGAGGAGAAATTGGCTTTCTAGACTCAAAAATAATGACTTTATTTTGTTACAAGTCCAAATGGGACTACAATACATGAAAAAAGTTATTTGTCTCAATAAGCCCTAGAAGCTTGAAGAACATGCTTTGACCTAGACTTTGAGCATGAAACCCATGCTTGAACAAATAAAAAATATTTTTCTCTTTTTATATAAAACATATATGTCATGATTGCAAAAGTCATTATGAAGACCGAATCTAGTTACATTTTCCAACACTCCCTCTTAACTAGGGAGGTATTCATAATTCCATCATGAGGTAGAAGGATTCTCAAATTGAAGTATTCTCATAAGAAGAGTCGGATTGATAAGCCATCTTTTAAGCATCAATATCACAACCAACATTGTCAACAAGGCCTTAACTAACAAGCTCTACTTATATGAGAGCATAATGTTGGAAGGCTTTACGTGAGACACCACACTACCTCTTAAGGCACATACCCCATCTAAATGTTCACTGGGTATTTCCTTTTAGGACTATTCTTATCTTGGATTTCCCATCCTCAAATAATTCCAATCCTCTTCGACCACTCTTATCTTCGATACCTGTCTAATCCCCAAAAGAGTGTTAATCAACTTCTTATCTTTAGATTATTTATCCTCAAGGAGTATCAATCTTAGATGCTTATTCAATTCTCCATTCTCCTTCCTAGTGCCTTCACTAAGACTTACGGGTGTTAGTCCTGGTCTAGTGCATGACACATGGAGAATATGATGTCTAACATCAATCCCTCTCATCCAAAGAGGAGATCCTCATTCCCTTTTGATTAGGGAATAGATCCTTGCTCCTTCTTCAATATCTAAGGAGACTTCTTACTCCCTCTTAAGCATAGAGGAGTTTCATAACTTCCTTTCAACTTGGGAAGTTAGCTCTTTAGTGTGTCTTCATCAATACATCAGCTATTATTTCTTAATGGAGATCTTCAAATAGTTGCATGAATCCTCCTTCCTTTTGAATCTCATCATATTTAGCTTTTGTAATGGAGCCAAACTATGACAGGGTTCAGGCCATCAACATCTCATATCACTTTCCTCTAGTCATTATCAACAAAGGCATTATTTTGAGCCAATCAAAGTAGAGCTAGGTATAGCTCCTTCTAATCATGAAAATGATCAAAACATAAGCATTAGGTTATAACTTATCTTTTTATACAACTACCTTTTAATCTCAAGATGATGTAGACATCCTAACCACGTAATCCTTTAAGGATTACCAAAGCCATTTACTCAATCCATGTATTTGTTGAGTTCAAAACAAACAATTGTAGATACACTTGTCTAAACTGCCATGATGCATTTCTACAAAATTCTTCTAGGTAGCAAAATCATATACCAACTAGATAACCAATATCAAAACGTAAATATCAATATCATAATTACCTCATCATGATGGCCTCTTGTCAAGTTATCAAATTCTGCTTTGTTCTCTTTTAGATCAAATCCTTTTGTATGGTCTATCTCCATATTGGACAAGAATTCTTCTCCATGCTTTTGATTTTAATCAACGTGCCCATGGAACAAACTAATCAGCAGGCTGCAATATCTTCTTTCTTTAGGAGACCATATTTGATGTTGATCAATATCATCATGTTTAAGTCATGTTATCTTATGGAAGAGTCTTGATCTTTTAGCCATTCCAAAGCATAACAAACTTCTTCTTCCAAGTGTCGAGTAATTACATGGAAGCCTTCTCATGCTCAAGTTATTGAGCACATTTTTATGACCAATTCTTTCTAAAGACATGCATACCTTTGATCATCTAGCCATCCTTTCTTTGAATGAGCTTGCTTCTTTCCTTATCAAAGATAAATTTCCCTTAAGAGGAGAAAGACTTTATTTTGTCTCTCAAACTGCAACTTGACCATCATCTCCCTTCATCCTTTAAGACTATTGTTTCCACACTAGATGGAATATATACCAGTCATGTCATGATGCTTCTGAGTTAAAGAACCTTCCTTAAATGATGGTCCTTATAGTAGTATCTTAATGATCCTTTCTACAAGATGACTACATCTAACATTATGTTAGAAAATGCTTGGATGAACTATGATGTGCAAGATGGTACCAATTTTCTCATTCTTGCTAGCAAGAGTTCTTAAGGATATTCATACCTCTTCCTTCATTTAATCAACTTCTTCATGTTTCAAATTTCTACTAATCAAAAAGGAACAAATGGTGTTCCCAGCATAATGTATCCACTTTCTCTTGAAGATGACTACATCTAACATTATGTTAGAAAATGCTTGGATGAACTATGATGTGCAAGATGGTACCAATTTTCTCATTCTTGCTAGCAAGAGTTCTTAAGGATATTCATACCTCTTCCTTCATTTAATCAACTTCTTCATGTTTCAAATTTCTACTAATCAAAGAGTCATTATAAGCTTTTCTCTTGTTCGAGTATCCCTCTCTTGCTATCATGTTCTTGACATATTTCATTTTATACCTACAATTCTCACCAGTAAGAGCAAACAAGCAAAATATACAAAGACAAAATCATAATATCAATCTAGGGTTTTTTTCGTTATTTACGAAGAGGTTCATAAACCCTAGATATTCCTTGATCCATCCTTAAGGGATTTTTACAAAACCACCTAGTTTCTAACCCTTGCTTAGGGTTTAATATATACCCTAGAATTTTCAAGACTAGGGATTTAATATTCAGTCCTGCAAACTCTAGATACCATTCCTCAAGAGCCAGAATTTCTTTAGAGGAATCAAATAGCTAGGTTTAGGGTTTTCTATCATATTCCTTTCTAGGGTTAATTCATAAACTCTTTCACAAGCCCTAGCAATTTTTTACCATAAAGGAATAACATTCTATTAAGCATACAACTAACTATGAAATGCTAACCATATTATGCAATATTTATCATAGCATTACTGGATTGTAAATGATCGTACCTTTGACTTCCATGATGAGGAGTTGCTTCAAAAATTATGTGCTTCGCTTATTTTCATGGAACTATGTTACAACATGCCTTCTCTAAAGAACATGCTTCCGAAGAAAAGATCTCACAATCCAAATCTATAATATTATCACTATTGAGCTTAAAGAGCCATTGCATGTTATACTTCACATTCTTTATAAGAGATATGGTATCTCATGCTAGGTCTGTAACCACCACTCTCGAACCTTGCTTAACATATAACCAAGACACGAATTGTGCCTACAACCATTAAATTGAATCCTCTTTTACTATCTGATCCGCATGCTTTTTAAGAGATCATGCCTTCTTCGGATCATACTTTTAGCAGAGATACTAAGGCTATCACCTTTTTCGATTGGATAGGGCTTAATTCCTTACAGTGATGTCAAGACATTTAGCACCATATCTAAGGTTATTATTTTATCACGGTTTATCTATGTCACGTCATCCTTACTAATTCCACATCATTGTTCAAGTGTCATTGATATGAAACCAAATTCATGTACAATAATATTGTTGGATCAACCAATACTGTCCCATGGAAATTGATGTGGCATTCCTTGTAACACATAGAATTGTATATATATACTTCATATAACCTTGGATTTTATACCTTTTGTAGCATACTTTTATCATGATTGCAACGAATAGAGTTACAATCATATTGTAGCAACAGAGCTCGCATTATCATCATGCCATACCTTGGAAATTCTGATCATAACTTGTAGCATCTTGACTCAGATCATGCTCGAAGAAGTAGGCTCAAATTAGAGTTTAATCCATTTACATCAAAAGAGAAGTCATATAGTTGTCCTCCAAAACTCATCCATGAGACTTGCATCATTGTTGTAGAGGTTTTTTTGATCTCTTATCATAAAGATCTCAGATAGATAAAATATAACTTGGATTGAATCTCAAATAAGATTTACAATGGACAACCCTTCTTAATTTGAAAGGGACCTCAGATTACAAAAAATTTTATGTGCTGAAATTAGAGAGGGATGACTTTATATGAAACTCGAATTAACCCACAGCTTATAGCTTTAGAATCTCGCATTAATTTGCTCTTGCAGACTCCAAATCCTTCTTGTAGTAGTGATTAGATAGTAGTCTTTCTTCCCTTCCAAAGATGCCAACAATTTGAGATCTTCAGGCCTCCTTTTAACAACCTTGCTCTGATACCATGTTGGAAATTCGAAGTACTTGTAGATTATAGTTGACTTTCCTTACTTGATAATTACTTGTGATATTAGTTGGTCTTTTATTACTTTTATTTCTTCTTCATCAAGCAATTACCAAAACAATGAAGATCACAAAAAGACAAAGTACACAAGATGTAGGCTCCGCAAAACCCCTCCAAGGGGAAAGCCCAGAAAGAATACTTCTCTTCTTTATTGAATAAAATCAAAATGACACTTCCAAGACCCAAAGCCCAAATTCAAAGTTCCTCCCAAGCACCAAGTCAGCCCTTCAACAAGATCTCTACCAAACGAGTCAAAGTCTTCCAAAGTCAGCAAAGGTCAAACTCTATCAAAGCAGCTTCAGTCAAAATCTTGGCCCTACAACTTTAGGTTTGCAATTTCGGCTTGCAACTTCGGCCCCTGCAATTCGTACAGAAACCCTAGACAGCTTCGCACGTGTGGAAAGAATAGATGTTTTTCCAAGTCTTATTCTTCTCTTAGACTTCTCCTTCCTCTTCTTGATTATTTCGCTCTTCTTTTTGCTTATCTTATTGCAAATCAAACTTGAGTGGGTGAGTGATCCAAATGAGTTGAAGTCCCTTTTATTTATAGTCTTCTTGAGGAGTTGAATAGGCCTCTTCTAGGCCGACTTCAACAAGGCAGGGCCAACTTGGTCTTGGAGGAGGAATTGGCTTTCTAGACTCAAAAATAATGACCTTCTTTTGTTACAAGACGTCCAAATGGTACTACAATATATGACAAAAATTCTTCTTTGACTCAATAAGTCCTAAAAGCTTGAAGAACATGCTTTGAACTAGACTTTGAGCATGAAACCCATGCTTGAACAAATAAAAATTGTTTTTCCTTTTTTATATAAAATATACAATGTCATGACTACAAAAGTCATTATGAAGATTGAATCTAGTTACATTTTCCAACACGGACATTCAACACCAAATCCAAGGATTTTGCGAAACTTTCCAGGCAGGGAAGCAACATCATGCATCATTCAATGAAGGACAAGCTTGGAAAGCACAAAGAAGAATCCTTCTACTGGTTCATGCGGATGTTTGCGGACCAATGAACACAAGTGATCAGTCCTCAAATTTCAAGGCCTCTCATTAGGCCAAAATGCTAAGATACTAACTCAGCTACTAGGCGCACACTCACCCCTCCTAGGGAGCACTCTGTGCCTAGACCTCACTCAACCCTTCCTTGGTTAGTGATTGGTTCTAGATGTTGAAAGGCCTCACTCAACCCTTCCTTGGTTAGTGACCAGGTCCAGATGATGAAAACCTCACTCAACCCTTCCTGGTGAGTGATCAGGTTCAAGTGATGAAAGACCTCACTCAACCCCTCCATGTTGAGTGATCGAGTCCACACCTTACTCACCCCTTCATGGTAAGTAATCGGATCTCCTCACCAAGAGGCACTCACGAGTCACTCCGCCCTACTAGGGAGCACTCTGGATCTCTCGGAGAATGTCCATCAATGTTGTTACCAAATCAACACTCCCTCTCAACGAGAAGGGTAATCTCCACAAGACCCAACTTGACTCTGAAGTATATGAACTTCTCTCTAAACAACGGCTTCATCAAGATACCAGTTGTCTACTCATCAGTGGAGATGCCCTCGAGCCTTATTGCTCTCCTCTGTACCATGTCACGGATGTAGTGGTACTTGATCTCAATATGCTTCAACCTATCATGGAACACGGGATTCTCTGAAAATTTCACACAACTTTGATTATCACAATGTATTACGATTGGTTCCAGTTCTTGTTCGAGCAATCATGCAAACAACTTTCGAAGCCACATTGTTTTTGTACATGCTTCATTGGTTGCAATATATTTTGCTTTTGCAGTGCTAAGTGCGACAGATCTTTGTTTATTGCTCATCCAAGAAATCATAGCGGAGCCCAAACTAAAGCATACCCCTGAAGTACTCTTCCTATCATCAACACTTCCTGCCCAATTAGCATTTTTATATCCCTGAAGTTGTACTTCCTTTGTTTGCGACATATCTCAAGCCATAGTTCACAGTACCACATAGATATCTCAAAATGTGTTTTGCTGCAATCTCTATGGAAAACCTCTCAACACCATTCTGATAAAATCGAGAAATCGCGAGTTTTTAAACTCCCCGATGTTATCGACCGAGTTTTTCAGGAGTTTTTCAAACTTAAAAAAATTGTGATTTAATCGATTAACTTGTGATCTTATCACGATTTGATCAAAAAGCGCGAGTTTTTCCCGGGCCACATATAAGTTAGGGAAAATCGGATTTTTTAACTCATTTTGCACTTAATCCTTAAGAGAGGAGGAGTTTGTCACTGTTGAGGAGGATATTTGACCATTTTTGTGGCGTGGATTTGGAGTTTTGTCCACTACTCAACATGAGAGACAACGACCACCAATTTGCAAGTAGGGATTTTCTTTGTAATGGTACATATTGCTTTTGATTTTTGCAATATATATGGTGAATGATTGACTGATATTAACCTTCTTGTTGTTACGTATCCAATAAACGTCAAGATAACCTTGTCATGCTAACTTGTAACCCTAAATTTGCGAATGGTTTAAATCTGTGTATCAGTTTCGTTTTTAGTTTGTCACTGCTTCGAATCAAAATCTTTTAGACTTCATTTGTTGTCCCTAGAGTTGGGTTGTTGGTAGCATGGTCCTTATAGTTATTATTTTTCACCATAAATTGTTTACATGTTTCACAAATTCAAACTTTCAAGCCCTTGTTTAACGACTCTGAGTGTGTTCATTGTTAACTTTAGTCAGAGAAGAGGCATTTAAAATTTAAAATTCACAATTTGATTTTTTTAATCTTTTAATATATATCTTGATTCTTATGTGATGGGTAGCTTTTAATTTTTTCTTTTTTTTGTGCCATAGGTTCAAATTCAAGTTCAAACAAAATGTTGAGGCAGTTGAAGCCTTTGTGGGAATATGGTGAACCCAATGTTGTACCAGAGGGGGGATCAATAAACAATATTTGACTCGCAAGTTGTGTGGCAAGCATATGTTAGGGGGCATCAACCAATTAAAATTCCATCTCGAGCAAATTCTGAGGGAAAATATAGAACTTTGCCCAAATGCAACTTCTTAAAGCATTCAGAAGGCCATTAAATCACTACATGATATATATGATGACAAAGACAACAAAGCAGCGGTAAAAATTCAAACTGTAGGGGGAGGAGTGGGGGGAAGTGAGAGTGTTTCTTTAGTATCACCTTCCACATTCAGATGGGCCAACCCCTCAACTATCTCATCTTTTTTTGTTCCTAGAACCACACTAGGTGCACAACTTGGGATCAAATCGACACTTTAAAAAAGGGAATAGGAGGAAGCTGACAAGCTAGTCAGTGAGTGTCTTCTATGGAATGATGTTTCTTTCAACATTGCCAAGACCAATCCATTCTACCTTTGCGGAGTTGAGAGGGGCTCTTCTTCTAAATGAAAAGGTCAATTACACTGCTAGATTGGAGGAGTTTAGGGCATCATTGGAACACACTGGATGCGCTGTGATGTCAAATGGTTGGACTGATCAGAAGGGTAGGACCCTTATTAACTTTAGATTGGAGGAGTTTAGGGCATCATTGGAACACACTGGATGCGCTGTGATGTCAAATGGTTGGACTGATTAGAAGGGTAGGACCCTTATTAACTTCTTGGTTAGTAGTCCCAAGGGGACAATGTTTATGAAATTTGTTGATGCATCTGCACAGATTAAAGATGCACATTTATTATGTGAGTTGTTGGACGCCTTCATTCAAGAGGTAGGTCTACAAAACGATGCTCAAGTCATAATGGACAATGCTGCAAATTATGTTGTTGTTGGGAGGTTGCTTATGGAGAGGTATCCTGAATTGTTTTGGACACCCTGTGTTGCACATTGTATTGAATTGATGCTAGAGGATATAGGGAAGATTCCTTTTGTGAGTGATATTGGTGAATCATCCAAGAGCATAACAAAATTATATATAATCATGCATTTGTGCTTAGCTTAATGAGAAAATTCACCAACAACAAAGAATTGATGTGTCCTGGCATTACATGATTCGCAACTACTTTCATATCTCTTCAGTGTCTTTTGAATTCTATGTGGGATGTGAAGACCATGTTTCTTTCACAAGAGTGGCGTGCTTTATTTGTTAGCCACAAACCAGAGGGAGAGGGCATATGCAAACTAGTTTCATTTCATAATAGCTTTTGACCACGAGTGCAAGAGATGTGTGCCATTTCTGAACCTTTGCTAAGGGTTCTTCGGTTGGTTGAAAGAGATAAGCTCACAATAGGCCTACTTGTATGAGGCCATGGATAGGGCCAAAGAAGTCATTCGTGCCTATTATGAAAATAAGGGGAATGAAGATTTTGAGAAACAATAGTTGCTATGGAGAGTGATTGATGAGCAATGGAAAAATACCCTCCATCTTCCCATTCATGTTGCAAAGATCTACCTCAACCCCACATTTTCTTACCATTGTGGTTTCAGATTTACTGTTGAGGTGATGGATGGATTCCTCACTTGTGATGAGGATGGTGCCATTTGAGCAAGAACATCAATATATTTCTAAAGAAATGGAGATATATAGGATGTCAGGTGGCACATTTGGTTTTAGCATGGCTATTAAGAATAGGAAGACCAAAATGCCAAGTAAGCTTCAGTTTGTTTCAAATTTCATAATTCATTGTCTCTTCATAATTTGCTTCAAGTTTAAAATTTCAAAGTTTTTTCTTATGTTTCTCTTATTTCTTTTAACTTGTAGGAGCTTGGTGGACAAGTTATCATGCCAGGGTACCCCATCTCCAAAAGTTTTCCATTTGAATGCTCAGCCAAACATGCAATTCCTCCAGATGTGAGCGCAACTATAGTGTATTTGACAAAATACACACCAAAAAGTGCAACTAGTTAAAAAAATTCGAATTAAATTTTTGAATTCATTATAAATTATAATTTATTACTTTTAATATTTAAATTTTCTAAATAGTAATTTACAATCTATGACCCTATTACAAGATGGAGTCCCAACACCTCAATGACATGGTCTACGTCTACTACAATCTCCTATTGTGGATGAGGCAACTTCATAAAACCCCTGACGTGGAATTCATCTCACTAAACCATATTTACACCACTACTACATGGAGGTTGAGACTGAGAGGCCTATCATAGACTGGATCCCTAACTAGTTAGAGGTGGATCACGAAACACTGGAGGAGGTAGCAACTACAAGGGAGAGAGAGGTAGAGGAGGAGGAAGAACAAGACCCAGAGCAGGAGCAAGAGGAGGTGATACCATCTAACATGGGCAGCAGCAAAGGATAAAGGCAATCTCTTATTTTTGCTTCTAGGGGGCAACAGAGTCCATTTCTAGCCCCAGGGGCAGGGCCTTCTTCCTCTAGAGGAAAAGCCATTCCCTATTCTTGTAAAACGGGCAGAGAAACACAATGACTAATTAGTTTATGACATGTAGATGAGTCATGATGATAATATACATTTATTATAATTTTTGTTGATATTTTGACTCTCGAGACTAACTTAGGACTCCAGATTCAGGACTTGATTCCCTGTCAATATGTGATATAGCACTAGACTTCTTAAGTTCTTATACATCTTATATATTGGCTTTCTTTTCATATTTATGTGGCAATGCATTTATCTGATGTTGCAGATACTTTAGATTATAAAAAAGAATGAAAAATTTTGTACTTATTTAATTTTCTCCAGACGTTTACAACTTTTTCAATTTTCTCCAGAATTTTACGACTTTTTCAATTTTCTTACCCTCACTGATTTGTTCTCGAGTTCGAATTTTTCCACATTGGCTGCAATCCAATGTTCATGTCTTGATTCCACCTGGAAATGGCTCAATGTGTTCATTGCAAAGCAAATTCTTGGCCTGGTGTTAACCAAATACATCAACGAGCCAATCAATTGTCAGTACATAAATGGATCTACCAATCTGGATTCGGAGCCTCTTAACTTCTTCAAGTTAGTCAAAATGGGTGTAGCCATGGATTTACAATCCATTGTACCAAATTTTTGAAGGATCTCAATAACATACTTTCCTTGACCAAGGAAGACTTCGCCAAGTTTCTTCCATACTTCCAATCCCAAGTAATAATGCATCAAACCAAGATCCTTCATATCAAATTTAGAAGCCAAATGCTTTTTACACTGAATGATGAGAGGCTTAGCACCTGTCAGAAACAAATCATCAACATATAGCAATAGGATCACAAGTGCATTCTTCACAACCTTAAAATAGAGGTTTGGATCGGCATCGCTCTTGGCAAATCCCAGTCTTGTCAGATAGCTATCAATTCGAACATACCAAGCTCTTGGAGCTTGCTTGAGTCCATACAAGGCTTCTTTAAGCTGCAAACATGAGATTCTTTTCCATGCACCTTGTTGACCACTCTGTGTCAATGACCCCAGAGCAGCAAACTCCCATTTTTGCAAATGGGATTTATCATGTTCGAGGTGTTCTGCCATTCAGATTTCATCATCAGTCGACAACTATGTAAAATATGTAAAAACCCATTTTGCATGTTTATAATGTAAATGATCTTAGTAAGACCATCATGTATGTAACAACCTAGGTAAGCCTAGTATTTTGGTGACGATTTCTATCCTAGGAGATTTTTCGTCTCACTGATTCATCTGTGTTTCTAGACACAAATGATTGGCAGAGTTTTCCCCTCCAACCTCACCCCAAAGTTAGGGCGGATTTTTTCGTCAAGATACTAGGTAAGTCTGAGTGTTTTCTATCGAGTCTTTGTAAAAGTAATTTGGGAATAATCCTAGCTAATTGGCTAGATTATTTTATTATAGATTACTTGGTCTACTAGATCATATTTTGAGTCGCAAAATTGGGTAGATATTTGAGGTTCTATTACGAATGGGTTTTCCCCCTTCATGTGTCAACATGTAATATCTTGATGTAAAATATTTTAGTGCATGGTCCCTCATAGTTAGACACCATGGCTAAAATATAAGAGGGTTGGAAAGTTAATTAATCCCCTCATGAGCCAATTACTTAAATTTTTTGGCAAAATTAAATTAAAATTATAAGCTAGAAATTTAATTAATCTGAGGTCCTAGGAAAAATTAATTCTCCAGATTAAAAATTCGTCAATTCTAAAAGTTTTAATTTTTGGAGGTCAAGGAAATATTGAAAATTTCAAGAGATTTTGGACCCTTGGGCCTTGGTAGTTAAGTCAAAGTTAATTTTTTGAGGTGATTAACTCAAAATTATTATTTTTGAGTTAATTAAAAAGGAATTAACTGAAAAAATCGAAATTCCTCAAAAAATAAAAAAATTTGACGGACGAGATTAAAAGATAATTAAATATTTTACGACAATCGAGATTACTTTAACGGGGAACAAGCCAGCTAGTTGTTGGAGAACAAATCTATAAATTAGAGGTCTCTCTCTATCATTTGCATCCGATTATTAAATCGTACACTTGCTCTGAAAGCTCTTGTAACTTTTGTTGATTAATAAAATGCAAAGAGTATGGGGTTTCAGACTGTGGTGTTCCTTTTTCAAACTTATGTGGTAATATTGCTTCTAAAACTCTACTACTTTTATTTGCATTTGCTGGTTAATAGCCTTTTAGGATTGATCTGTGCACAGGTATCTTGTACAGATTTCTGGGTTTTATAAATATCATTTTAGTTTCATAGAAGTATCAGGTATCTATATTTCGTGATGATCTTATGGTTTTTAATCTCTATTAATCTAACAATCAGATCTAAGTGTGCAGAAGTTACTATTTAGGATTTGGGTGTTTGGGGAAATCCTCAGCTGGATCAACTGACTCTCAGATTTCAAATTCTAAAAAGCTCATTGTTTTTTAACTTATGAAGTCATCTTACAGAATATCTTATTTGCAAGGTTTTTCTTAGGCTTTTCCCTCTTTAAATTTCCAGTTTATTTTTTAAATTGTGCAAAATGGTTTAAATCTAGCTAATAGAGGGTTTTGATCTATTAGATCTTTAGAATAGTATTATAGATTTGTAAGTATCATAATTTTTAACTCACTGGGGTCTTGGGTGTTCATTTTTTTGTATATACATGTGTTGGGTATTTGGGTTTTTCCTTGTTTTTGGTTTTGTGCAGGTAATATTGAAAGGTCTTCAAAGAAATTTTTTAGATCTGAGCCAGATCTAGGCCCTGGAGGGTAAGATTTGGTCTCAGGTGTTGAAAAGTGTAACTAGGTCGGTCTTCATATTGACTGTGTAATTATCTATTTTATGTAAAGAAGAAGACAAAGATAATAAAATGTATTTTTGGTTGTACTTGTTTCATGGGTTTCATGAGCAAGATTTTATTATAGACTTCTTCTTGATGTCTATTAAGGTTGTCTTCTAGTTTCATAAGTGTCTAGTAAATAGGTATATGCTCCAGACCTTGTCATGAACCTTGAAGAAATAGCCATGGACAACCTTCATCAACGCTGGAATATAAGCATCATATACAATGAAGAAAATGCCTCATTAAATGCTGGAGTACATACACTACCTGTCGGCTTATATACTTGGTGATCTATTCGGCCTACTCACTGGCTGAATGGTCAACCTAAAGAAAGAGATATCACCTCTATATAAACAGAAAATTGCGGATTATTTGTACAAGACAACAGTGGATTCTCTCTGAAATGACACAGCATAACATTGCGGATCTCTGAAGTGACACAGCAAAATTATAATGCGGTCATACATGTAATATGATGCGGTCATCCCTGAAGTGTTCAACGATGATCTCTGTAACAATAAGTGCGAATAAGACATGATATAAAGTGCGGACAAGACAAGATATACAATGCGGACAATATCAATGAATAAGTGCGGGTTGTCTCTGTAAGATAGTGCAGATTATATATATATATATATATATATATATATATATATATATATATATATATATAAGTGCAGACAAATACATGTGGCAAAGTGCAGTTCATATCTGTGAAGAAGGTCAGACAGCTCTTGCGGATATTCCTGAGGTATTACAGAGATACAGTACGGATTTGAGATCAGCAACCAGGTGTGGGTATAATACACAGAAGCTGCAAATTGGGTCTAAAATTCAAATGATATATTGTGATATATATACATTGTGTTTATAATGTCTGATGTGATGCAAGAGTGTGATAATAAAAGGAAGGTACATGAAAGAAAGCAATATATCTCAAGAGAGTATGAAGCAAAAAGTGTTTTGGCAATCAAAGACTAAATCAAAGAAGACTTGATTAGAGATCGAGTTCTCTAATGGTGATGCAGGTCAATTGATACATAAGAGAAGGATCAGCGTTGTAAGCATACTATGAAGCATTGACAAGGTCTTGGAGGCATTCCTAGGTCAAGGGTCTGAGTTTTGGTCATGGTACTTGTTATTTGAAGATCTATAAGAAGAATTCTTTACGGGTTTTCCTCTCCAAGAGGGAAAGTTTTTGCCCTGGCTCTAGGAGCCTAATTTTTGTGTCTCGTGTATTTTGATAATTGACTTGATGAAAGACTAAAACAAGATAACGAAGAGAAGATGTAAGTAACTCAAGTAAACTCACAAGTAATTATCAAGAAGAAAATTTGAATTAATCACTAGCCCTCCAAATTCTCAACATCAGGATCAGATTACTTGCAAATCTGAGCAAGACCTAGGCCCCAAAGGGAAAATTCTTGCCTCTAAAGTATAAATTTTGTAGGAGCATTCATTTTTTTAAAATTTTAAATCTGAATTTACAAGTTAAAATAAATTTCTTGGCAAGGAGAAATTCAAAAAAAAAATTGTGCACCAGTGTCTGTTGATTCGCCCTTCATCCCTGCGTTTTCCTTCTTTGCACGTTGCTCATTCCTTTCACGCTGCTTCCTTTCCCTTTTCCAAGCTCCATTACTACTTCTGTGTTTTTCGCTGCCTCTCTCTGCGTGAGTCTTCTTCGTCCCTACAATCGCTCCTCTTTGTTGCATTTTTCCTTCCGCTCTCCATCGACTTCTTCCCTCTTCGTAGTCTTCTTCTCCCTATCGGTTGCCTTCATGTTTTTCTTTGTTGCGTGAGCTCCCTTCTTCCAATGATGTACCATCCTCGCTCTGCATGCTGCCTTAAACCCTACGTGAACCCTCTCTCCGACTCCCTCATTCTCCTCGCACGTCCTTTTCTCTGCATTTTTCTCTCCTTGTCGGCTCCTTCACGTTGCCTCTGTCGGCCCTCCTTCCTCTGCATGCTCGCTACCTACCATTGCCTGCTCGCTCCAGCTCTGCGCTCTCTTGCCGATGACTCCTTTTGACCTGCATACCTATACCCACGCACAGCAAACAACAAACATTTCTTTGTTTCATTTTTTTTTATTTCTTAAGATTTAGATCAACACATTCACATTTTAATTTTCCATTTTTTTTTTTAATTTCTAAAGTTTAGGTTTAGTTTAGCATTTTGTTTTAATTTATCTAACTTTTGTAAAGTTTTAGGGTTTAGCATTTTAATTTTACTTATTAGCATTTGTAATAACATTGCAAATTTTAATTAGATTTTAACTTTTTTCACAAAAATCAAAACTTAAAAATATTTTGTCTTCTTTAGCCTTTGTGAAAACTTCAAAAGGATCATCATTGAGGTATAAAGGTCTTATTCATCAAGAAAAAAACTTAGTTAAAGGGAAATTTAATTTTTAAACATCTCTAAAGTTTGATTATATAGAATTTTTAAAATTTTTCAATACTGGAATGTTTTAGAAAATCATCTAAATTTGGAAGTTCTAAGCATTTTAATTCCTTGCTCTTTCATGGTATTGTTTTTCAGAATTTAAAGTGCTTAAGTTGCGCATTGGATTTTGAGTTATTTCGTGCTTAACTGTAGAATTTGAATAATAGATGAGTTATTCACCGAGATTACCCTGATTACACACTATTTGAGCCTCATGCATAATACATAACCTCTTCTACCATTGATCATCAATTTGCGGAATTAAAAACAATCGCATGTGCACATTGAAACATTAATCAATCACACATATCAACACAGAATGTAATGGGGAAAGCTTACAGCTGAAAACCCCCAACTATCTGTATATTATAATGATAGAGAACATGTAACAATACATAGCACAAACTCCTCACAAGCTCTCAGCACTATCTCCAATTGTTACACACTAACTAGCTCAGATATGAACAAGTCACAAGTTCAAATCTCCTCCACCTGTTAGCCTGCCTCTACTGTGCAATCCAAGATGGTTAATTGTGAGATCCAAGTTCGAATCCCCTTGGCTTGTACTGCACAATCCTCATTGGCAATCTCAATAAATGTGTGTGCAAATCTCATGCATAGCTATAGTCACAACTGATAGTAGACTCACCCTTTCACCCACCTCTAACAATGGTCTCCACTAAATTGTCCATGCACTGCAGTTAAATACCTATTCTTTAGTTTATTTATGAGTTAATAATTAGTGAATTAATTAATAATTAATTCACACCACTCATCACTAGTGTATTTATCAGTTAGACTAAATACAACTAGTTCAACTAAGTTAAACTGAACACAACTCCATCAACTGTCTCATCAACTCCACCAAACTCTGCCACATGAGTTCTAACTGAAGTCAACCATGCAATAGCTCAACTAAACCCTAGGAATAACGTAATTCCTTCTGTCAGCTGCATGTGCCACATCCGTAGCTCGAACTGAAGTGCTCCAAGAGGATAAGATAATGTTTATAGTCCAAATATTATTAAGAGCTAATAATATTCGAATGATCTATTTTTAGACTGGCAGTCTAAAAATAGACTCCGCCCAGTATGTCTAAAAATAGAGGTCCATCTATTTTTACCAACTTGACCAACCATCCATAAATAGCATCCTGCAACTCATAGACCATGATCCATATGTCTAAAAATAGACTTTGCGCCAAAAATAGCCTGCGGGCCCACTTAGTGAAGGCGACTTCTTTTCACTAAGCTCCATCATCTTGTTGCATTCTCAACATTAACATCTATTGAGATCATTCGTCGATTATTTCACTATAGTTGTGGTTTAAATTTACTTGAATTATCATTGCATGAGAAACATTGAGAATTTTTTCAAGTAATTGTTACATGTTTCTCATTTCCTGAATTGAATGTCTTTAATGCATTATCTTGAAGGTGATATTGAAGAGTTGTGAAGATATTTTTGTTCTCTTTGAGCTATAACTATATTGGAATGATAAGCTTGTGATTTGATTTGAAATTATATTGTGATATTTTTTAATACAATGTCGAAAAGCTTATCTTTCAGTTTGGTGAAAAGAATATTTATTAAGCTCATCTTTTAGTTTAGTGAAGTGAATATCTATTTAAGCAATTAAAAGAATGTGGTATACATCTCATAGATAATTGTGGCATAAGTGTTTTGATCCCTGAATCTAACTCTATCTCTCTCCATCCTCTAATCATCTTCTACATTTGCATTTTAAGTTAGATATGCATTATTAAACTTTACTTCCAAGCATATGCTTGGTCGATAGAGAGATAGGTACTCATATGTCCTTGCTTGAGAAGCCTGGTTCTAAAGCACTTAAAGCGGTGACCTTGCAATCGTCAGAGCCACAGCCCTCTGCGGCGCTGGAGGCACCGAGTATGTTAGATTTTCAAGAGGTATCGTTAATCGCACCCTGGTGTGCTTCACCTTAACGTCTCTCCACTACTTGCTACAGAATCAGGCTCAATATAGTAAGGGTTGAAGGGTTTAAACTTAGATAGGCATTTAACTAAAATTAACCAAGACTCCTTGCATCCCACATTAGTCTTAGGATCTGCATTTCATATAGGATAGTTGTTCATTCTAGCAGTAGTTGTCTATTAATTACTTGGTCTTAATTTCATAGCAAGATAGTTGAGTCCATAAGGCACTGGTATCAAACATTTAATCTAATCAAATCTGTTAAATCTCGTAAGATATAAAACAAGTACTTGGTCGCTTGACTGTGTCTCCCGAACTGGTTAGTTTCCAACTAGTTCTCTTTCATTCCATTTCTATAGGGTCTACCCCCTAAGTCTGCAAGGAGATAGCTTAAACGGAGAGATTGGGGATCAAGGTGACAGCCCCCAATCTAAGACGTTGTTGCGGTGCCTAGACATTCTGTGCAACAACACACCTCAAAGCCTTGAGGTTTCTCTATGTACACCTCTTCCACAATCACACCAATGAGGAAAGCAGTCTTCACATCCATCTGATGTAAATTCCATCCCAACGAAGCAGCAAGAAAAATAATAGATCTAATGGAGGTGTACTTGGCAACTAGAGGAAAGGTCTCATCGTAATCTTCTCCCTCTTTCTAGGAGAACCCTTTAGCCACGAATCACGCCTTTTATTTGTCAATACTTCCATCTGCAACATGCTTGATCTTGTATATCCACTTGGAAGTCATTATTGTCTTCCCTTTCCGCCTTGGCACAATCTCCCAGACATCATTCTTCATGAAGGATTGGTATTCTTCATTCATGGCCCCCTTCCATACTTGCTGGCTAGTTACATAAGGTTAGTCATAAGAGCTACATAGTTAGAAAACCTTTTAGCTTTCTTAATTTCTCTAGATGTGCCATCAGTTGCATGTCCTTCTACTTATTCCAATATAGATCTAAGCCATGTTGGTCTCTTTCTAATCTCTGGGACAACAACTGGTTCCACTAGTTCACAAGGCCCTTCTGGCTCTTCAGAACATTCTGTAGAATGAACGCTCTTCCTTCGAAGCCTCATGTTTACTTCATCATAGGAATCCATGGAAACTTCATTACACTTCTAATAAGCAACTTTCACATCGAAGGTGATATCTCGACTAACCTCAATCCGTCGTTGTTCTGGAATGTAGATTTTATAAGCCTTTGATTATTCATTGTAACCAACAAATAAGCCTTTCTTTCCTGAAGGTTATAGCTTGTTCCTTTTATCCTTAGGAACACAAATGTAAATATGGCAACCAAAGATTCTCATATGTGCAACCTCCGGCTTTCATCTAGAGAACGCTTCTTCGGAATCATATCTTCCAAAATTCGATGAGGACTTCTATTTTGAATGTATACATCTATCAATGATGCTTCTCATAAGAACATCAAAAAATCATGATCATGCATCATAGCCTTTACAGATTCTTCAATGGACTTGTTCTTTCGTACTGCCACACCATTCTGTGAATCTGTTGTGGATTATAAGGAACAATCAGCTCCCTCTTAGTCCCAACTTTCTTACAGAAAACGGCAAGTTATTTCAAGGTGTATTCTCCTCCAATGTTAAATCTCAAAATCTTAATCTTCTTGCCTGTCAAGTTTTGCCACTTCAGCTTTGAATTCTTGAAATTTAGTGAAGACTTCATCCTTGGTCTTCATGAGATAGATCCATGTCTTACGAGAGAAGTCATCAATAAATGTTACATAGTATAATGAACCTCCAAGTAATCTTACAAGCATTGGACCACATACATCAAATCTAAAACTTTTTTAGAACTATTGGCACTACTTGGAAATGGTTTCTTGATGTTCTTTCCAAGTGCACAGCCTTTACAAACACCCTCATGATCCATCTGCAATCCAGGAACACCTGAAACTATTTGATTCAATTCAGGTAATGCACTATAATGAAGGTGACCATATCTTCTCCGCCATAGTTTACTTGGATTGATTTCATCATGTACAAGGGCTTGAATTGGTTGACTCGCAAGCCTATACAATCTTCCTTCATGAATTCCAATGACTCTAGCATCATCTATACTATAGCATTTGGGCTATAAAAGTATTTTGCCATCTACAAAAGCTACTCTATCTCCTTTATCTTCTAAACATGGAATAGAGACTATATTCTTTTTCAAACCCAGTACATATAGAACATTGTTACTAGATTCCAACTTAATGGATGTTTTTCCAACTCGTTTGACTATATAATTGTGGTTATCACCAAGCTCCACTCTTTGAGATAGTCTTCTTTCCTTCATGCTAGTGAGATTGCTATGATCTCCTATCATATGTCTTGAAGCACCACTATCTACCAGCCACATATCATCATCATTTGCAATATAAGTTGTTAGAGCAGAAAAGTAAAAGAAATATTTGTCACCTTTAGGCTTCTTTGAATGTTCATCTTCAATGTCGGTTGCGGAGGAGGTGATCTTCTTCCTAACTTCTTGTGTTGAAAGCCGGACTTCTTCTTTCATTACTTAAAATGAGTTGCAAATGCTTGAGAAGCTTCTTCCTTTTTATCTCTTGATATAAGCCTTGATTCTTCTTGAGCATTGTTACCCACCACCTGTGGTTAGTGTATAAAGGAGAAAAAATTCTCTTACATAGTCCTCAACTGGCAACCCCTTGCAGCCACCAGTTAGCTCGATGTGCCATTATTTCCACCACCTAAGTCAGCCATGTGGTCCCTCGCCCACTTGTTATGTTATATGTTTGAAGATGGGCCTCCCAACCCCGAAGGTATGGCTTTTCATTGGTATAGTTGAGTCATTTTCCTTACTTGTCATGGGCACTTTTGGGCATGGATTTGTGGGGGGATTCAGCGGAAAGAGTGGGTTAGGCCTATATTCTTGTCTCCATTGCCCGATTCTATGGTTAACCTTGTATCCAGGTCCTATGGGATCTACTTTATTGGCAACTAGCTTTAGGGTTGGCACTCCTTGGGAAATCCAGACGTTGGTTGTGTGGTCCCGCTCCCCAACACCACATACATCATCCCCTTCCACTCATTTTAGCCCCATTCATCTCTTTTCCCATACGGGTCCACATGTGTCCATTAGGTCCACATAGGGTTAGCCTTCCCCTCCCCTTGTCCATACCTTGGGCCGAGCCTGGAATGATGCCCCGGAGGTTGATGCAACTAAAAAGAAAAGAAAAAACATAATTTGGCCTCTCAACAGGAAATATACCACAAAATGCAAAAGATGGTCGAGACACACAAATTTAGCACATCGACAAAAGCCAAACATGGGCTCTACCCCTTATCCATGTCCATCACCCTGGTTCCTAAGGGCCCTAGATGAGCCCCCTCCATCATTGAGGAACTCATGATTGTCCCAACCCCTGGTGGGCAATGCACTGCCCCACCTTAAGGGGGGTATCCATTGCTATATATTACACATCATGCTCTCATCCCCTAGAGCCTCAAGCAATTATGAAGAAAAATCAATCAAAGGCAAAAGGCATATGAAGAAGAGTGGAAAAACAAAGGTTGGGGTAACTCCTGTACCACGATTTGCTCCCTCATACACTCACATACCCAGGTGTGGGCTTCCCTCATTATGGTTACCTTGTACCATGACATGCTTCCCTTGATCCCCACTTCGTTCCATCACTATATCATTTTCCACCTACAACTGGGAGGATGTACCATGGACATGTCACCCCCTTTAAAGGTTGAAACCACCTAATAGGGTCCTTAATTAACCCCTTATTGAGCATGGAGACATTTGTACATGCCAAAACCCACTATGGAAGGGCATGCCACCATGAAGTACCCCATTGATTCCATGACTTGTAAGATCTTTTACCTGATTATTCTAATGATTTGTTGTATTAGAAGGCAAGGGAACGCATTGGATCTTATGCAGGATTGCAGGTGGGTCTCTATTTGGGGCTTGGTCTCCCTATACGGGGTCCTAGCCCTCCAAAGGGCCACATTAGCACTTGTAGAGTGAGCGTTGAGAGCCATGGACCTCCACCATAGCAAAAAGTACTTCATGGATCCCCAACACCACTCATTGATTGCTCGTGTTCCACCTTTTTGGATGAAGATGATGCACATGGTTCACCATGCCCAGTCAGCTCCACACTCGCACCATATACTTGGCAGATGTTCGAAGGTCCAAAAGATGTCTCCCGCTGCAGAGCGAGGGCTTATGTCATCATCCTAGCCCTTACAGATGGTCTACAGACATTTTTGATCCATTTGGAGACCCATGAGGATGTCCTTGTGCCCCCACACCCACTTGGGAGCACCAAACGTTCTTGCTTGGAAAACAAGGGGCCAACCCCTTGTCCACTATGTTTGGAGCCCATTTTTACATCATGGCACCCCTTGGCTTCATAAAGCCTCCTCAAAGGCCCAACGACTCACTATATTAATCATTTTTCCCTCTTGAGAGGCTTACTCTTATGTTATTGAGCTATTTTGGTGGGCTTGTCACCAAAAGTATTGTTATTATACACATTATTTTATTTTAGGGGCATTATTAGTCCAAATTAGGCCAATCGAATCCCTTAGAGGATTGTATAAATATAAGTGAGATGATTCCCTTTCATCATCATCACTTGGATTGGGTTATTATCTCTTGTGAGATTTTCTCTATCCCTTTTGGAGGACAAGTTTGGATGATATGGATGAATTTTGATATTTGGATCTTTCTCTCTAGTCTTGGAGCTTCACTATTGACATAATATGATGATTGGATATACTCTTTTGCACATGTAAGTAATATTTTCATGCTAATTCTTGTCATTTACTTTGTCACATGAATGTTGCTGGGATTTTCGCTATTCAAGTCTGTAATTTACTGCTTTTCTATATGAATTTGTGGAAATTTTGATCTTTTATAGCATTGCATCATGTCATGGGCCATGTATGAAAGGGTGAATGTTCCTAGAGATTATTTTGGTTAAATACATCTTGAAAAGTCATCAATTATTACAAATCGAAGTGTAAAGTCCCTGAAGTAGTTGCTAGCATGCCCTAATGCCATGTGAAGTTGCTTGAAGGCCTCCTTGATTGGGTGAATCCCTTCCAAACAATAAATTCTCCTTGACTCCATCTCTCCCAAAGGACAAGGCACTAATCCTTCCATAGGTGATCACTTTCAAAGTTTATTTCTCTCACCTCTCCTCTTTCTAGGCCTAGCCTCCATAGGTCACCTAGGGCATTATTTATCTGGTGTTCTCGCCATCAAAAGACTTTGATCTCTTGTCCATAACTGCGTTAGGGTTTTCTCTAGAGGCCCTCCAAATTTCAAGAAATTTCGACAGTAGGATCTTAAGATACACCAAGCCCTAGCTCGAAGTTCATTTCTTGCCTAGGTTTCCCATTGCTAGTTGCCTCATTGGGATCATTGTGTGTAATCAAAAGAAAATTTCTCAGTTGATCCTCTTCCCTTCCCTAATTAGGTCAAGCCCACCCTTAGTTGATCAATTCAATACCCTTGACCTAATTTTGGGTCTGCTTAGCCTCGCGTGGTCCCACAACCTATGAACACCAATATCACATAGAAGCCAAGTCTACATAAAGATCTCAAGGTCTAGGAACCTTCTTGACTAGACATACTCTCAAACCCTAGCCCTAAATATCCTCTTAGCCCTTTCTAGAGAGCCTCACACCTTGCTTCTAAAGCAAGCAACTCATTTAATTGAGTCTCTCTTATGAATAGGCCTAGGAATTACTTCCTTATCTTATCATTGACTATATATCCTTGCGATTCGTCATATACAGGGACTCCTCCCATCGGTGAAAGTCCGTAAAGAGAATGGAGCCTTAGTTGAGGTGACAGTGGGATATCGCTCCATTTTTGCCCTTGACCTAGTAGTTGCTCTATAGGAACCCCTCCTATGACCCCTGCTAGTTTGAGTGGTAACACGCACAAGAGTTCCATAGTTGTTCAACGAAGGAGCTTCCTTCCAGCTACTTATACCTACAGCAAATGCATCACATGATCTAGGTAGACCATTGAGTGATGTAGTCACAAGTTCGTTCTTAGAAATAATTTCTCCAATTTTTTGAATTTGGTTTCTTGTTTGTGAAATCCTTACGAAATATGAAGCCACAATGTCATCATTCGTCATCCTTACATCACGAAGCTCATTCTTCAAGCTCATGGTTTCACAAACATTCTTGATAATAAATAGATTAGTTAGGACATCATACACCTTCTTGGAAGTATCAAGCTTTGAAATATAGGGGATTAGATGATCTCTAATGGAGTCCACAATAAGACTCATGGCAGTGATGCCATCCTCCTTAAACTTTTCCTTCCTGCAGTATCTGCTAGTCTTACAACATCTCCTATCACAATATCCAAAACTCTGTTCTTTGCAAGAATAAGATCAATTCTAAGCTTCCAAGCTCTGAAGTTTGAGGCTCCTTCCAACTTGTTCTCAGATTTCATTGAAGAAGCCATGGATGCAAATCAATAAGAAGGACTTCAACAATAGTGACCTCAATGTAGGGTTTCTTCAAAGGTGATCTCAATGTTCCTTCTTTCACCAAAGCTCTGATACCATGTTGATTTTCTAAGTGCAGTAGAGACTAGCACAATATTTCTGAAAATTTGATAATTATTTTTGATGTTGATCTTTTAAATTATTCCAATATATCATTCCACAATTATACTTCAGAAATCCAACCATACAAAAACAGTAGATATCACAATGCACAAAGAGAAGACAAGATTTACCCTGGAAAAACCCAACAACCTCTTCAATAGAGAAATTATTCTATTCAACAAGAGACACACCTAGACCTTCTAGTCATTAACCAGGTCTTCTATTCAACAAGAGTCACACCTGGTCAAACCCTCCAAGTCAAGCTTCCCAATCTGATCCAGCGCTTTGATCAGTTGATCTGCCCAAATATTTTGGCCCTCTTGCAACTGCCAAAATCCCATAATTTTGGCCTCCAGCAACTACCCAGAAATTTTGGCCCTCTGCATGAGAAATTGCCCAAAATATGTGAACTGCAGAGAGAGAGAAAGGGAGACAATCCACGTGTGTGAGCTTAAGAGAGAGAGAAAGAGATGCAATTCATCCTTGTCCTTCTTGATCTTCGCTAGGATTCCCATAAACTGTCTTCTTGAGAGAGTGTGAATTGGTGCCTTGAGGAGGAGGTCGAGCTGCCTTTATATAGTGATCTGCCTGGGTCAAAGGGGTGTGACTCTACTTTGGCCGACTTGACAAACTTGCAGCCAAAAAATTCAAATTTTCCTATTTTAAAAGTCCAAATGGGACTTGTCTCAAAATATAATTTTCTTTTTGACTCTAGCATTTAAAATATGTTTTACAATAATCAATATAAATACATCAAGGGCCAAATATACATTATGAAGACTGGCCATTGTTACAAAATTTAGCACAAAGAGCATCAAGGCTCGGAGTGCTTCCCCAAGTGGGTGAGTGAGTACCTTCAGCATCGGGCAAGAGAGTTACCATTCAATCATCATGGAGGAATGGTAATAGCCCAGGGTTTCACCATAGGTCACAAGTGTTGACCAGGTTCCAAGTAACGACTTGGATAATTGGTGAATTCCTCTAGGTCATGAATTGTTGAGCCTGATGTTGATGCAGGATGCTTTCCACAGGTAGTGGATTGACACATCAACATAGCGAGCTCATACATCATTTCCTTAAAAGAAATTTTTCAACAAGAGAACATCTAAAGAAGTCATTATGAATACCTCCCTAGTTAAGAGGGAGTTTTGAATTTTGTAGCTATGGTCGGTCTTCATAATTAATATTTTAACACTTGAAATATATGTAATGATTAATATAAGACATGTTCTTCGTGTCGGCTTCAAAAGAGAGCTTTGAATTTTGAATTGTTGGCTCCAAAGTTGTCAAGTCGACCCTCCTTCAAGTCAAGTCAACCCCAGTTGAAGTGGCACTCATTTGGCCATCTAGAACATTATATATACATCAGTCATTCTCCTCCACAAGACACAACTCGGATCTCATAAGACAAGATATCTTCTGCTAATCTAAGCAAAGGAGACAAGACGTCGAAAGTCGAGTTTCTGAAGCAAATGCAGAATGCCGAGATTCTGAAGCAAACGCAGAAGGATGAGTTTCTAGGTAGTTTTTGGACCACAGGTCCAAAGTTTTTTTTGCAGGTTTTGGAAATTGAACAAGGTCGAATTTCGGCCTAGGAAAATCAGGTAGGGCCAAGTTTGTTGGGCAGATTGGAGTCTTGACAAGAGGGCAGTTTGACCAGGTTTGACGAAAGTTGTATTGTTGGTCAGTTTGACCAAGTTTGACCAGCGTTGTATTATTGGTCAGTTTGACCTTTGTATTTGACTAGAAGAATTAGGTGTATCTCTTGTTGAACTGAAGAATTTCTCTAAGGTAAAGATTGTAGGTTTTTCTCCCAAGTGGGTTTTCCCAAAGTAAATCTTGCATTATCTCTATGCATTGTGATCTCTACTGTCCTACTGCTTTTATGGTTGAATTTATGAAGTGTAATTTCTTAATGATAAAATGGAAGTGCTAAAATAATACCACATCAATGGAAGTAATTATCATTTTTCAGAAATTGTTGCTTGTATCTATTGCACTTGAAAAATCAACATACATGAGCCTTGTATGCTTCTAGAAGATACCAGCAACATCACAGTAAAGAGAGAGAAACACCCATCGTTCAGCCATGAGAGATAGAGCAGGGCAAGGAGAACAAGATCCTAGCATCTTACTAAGTGCAATACTCCAGGGGCAACAGCAAATGACTGGCATATTAATGCAAGGACAATAACAAGGACAACAGTTGATTCATGGGCAACAAGAAATAGCCTGGGTATTAACTCAAGGGTAGCAACAATTCACTCAGCTAATGGCTCAACTCCTAGGAAACTCAAACGTTGTTGGCAACAACAGAACCACCACTGAATGTAGCGGTAACCATAACTTCGGTCCTATTGTACACACTAACACTAGGGCAACTAGTGGAAGAAGTCACAAAGCGTTACTTCCTCAATTTACAAATAATCAAGCAACGGCAACCCAAGAAGCAGTTGAGCCAACTAGACTCTTTGACGAGTAATTTTGGGAGTATGAAACACTAAAAGAGAACACTCGAGCAGCCATGACTTTCCAAGAATATAACAACATCAAATACATAAATAAGTTGAGGGGACTTCCTAATTTTTATCTAGCACATAAGTAAACTTTCCCCCCCCTCATTTGATGGATCATCTAAATGTTCAGCAAGAGCTTGGGTGCAAAAATTGGACACCTACTTCAGGCTCAACCTTATGTTGGAAACGGACACTATCCAATTTGCCACACTACATCTAGAAGGAGAAGACATGATTGGTGGTACCATCATTTGATTATGTTGGGGTAAGAAAACATCACTTCTTACGTCGACTTTACGCAGAGATTGATAGATAGATTCGACCAGAAGAACCCGACATACGCTTTAGAGAATTGGCACAACTCAAACAAACAAGCTTGCATGAATAATACATCAAAGAATTCGAACGAACTATTGTCATGGTAACAGACATATCTGAAGAAAGTCAGTGATGCTCTTCACAAAAGGACTAGCCGAACCCTTACAAGGGTGGGTTAAGGCATTTGATCCCGCAACTCTCCAAGACACAATAAAGAAGACTCGTGATATGGGGAATGCGTCAACCAAACCAAAGGCCCCACTCAAGTCTCTCGTTCCTCGTAAAGATAAGGAGAAGAAGCCCTTCCGACTTGATTGACCCAAAATGGATATGTTGGATGAGGAAATCCGAAGTGAACTAAGGAGGAAGAAGCTTTGTTTCACTTGCAAGGAGGGATGGGCGTCATGACATCATTGTTTAGGCAAAGGCAAGATCCACTACATCGAAGTGGTCTTTGATGATGAGGACGAAGCAGGTGAACCCACCCCAAATGAGGAGCATGAAGCCCAAAGAAAGAACAATCCCATGAGGAAGCTAAAAAAGAGGAAAAGCCACGCAAAGAGAAGAAATCCCAACCGCAAGTTAATAGTGTGTCTCTATCAGGAACCCCCAGGTATTACACCTTCAGGATCAAGGGAGTTGTCAAGGGACAACACATCACAGCTTTGGTTGATGGGATAGCTACACACAACTTCATTGATGCAACATGAGTAGCAAAGAGAGGGGTTCCCACAAAAGAGTTCAAAGGCCTTAATGTATGATCAGCTTGGATTGCACATGGATGATCCCAGGTTTGAGCGTAACACTTGGAAATTACACTTTCACCAGTGATTTTTATGTGATAGATCTTGCGGATATCAATATGGTATTGGGGGTTCAATGGTTGAATTCGTTGGGAAAGCACACTATGGACTACCAAGCAATGGAAATGGAATTTAAAGCCCCTAATGGTAGTAAGGTAGTTTTGAGAGCCATGGAAAATGGTAGCCCACAAGTTGTTTCCGCCAAAAGGATGGAGTAGGCTTGGAGATGTAGCATATGCTACAGAATGCATGATTACAAGCCAAAAAAACTCAATAGTGGCAGCCCACGGTTCAAAGCAGACATTCAACAAGTGTTGGACAAGCATGGCCAAGTATTTGGTGATATTTCCTTGGGATTACCTCCTAAAAGAGGATTTGAACATACTACAGAGTTGGAAGAAGGGGCCAAGCCCGTAATCACTTCACCATATCAACACCCAAAGAAATTCAAAGACAAGAAAGAAAATAAAATCCAAGAATAGCTAGCAATGGGCCACATCACACCCAGCTCAAGTCCGTTCGCCTCGTCAGTGGTTCTAGTTGAAAAGAAGGACAAAACGTGGAGGATGTGTATTGACTACCGACCACTCAACAAAAAGACCATCAAGAATAGGTATCCTATTCCCAGGATTGATGGGTTACATGGAGTAGTTTACTTTTCAAAGATTGACCTACGATTGGGATACCATTAAATCTGGGCTCCACAGAAAGATGTGTCGAAGACAACATGTTGATGCCACTAAGGACACTCTGAATTTTTGGTCATGCCATTTGGACCAATGCCATGCCCCCACCACATTCCAACCTTGCATGAATAGCATCTTCAACAAGCAGTTGAGGAAATTCTTACTATTATTTTTTAATGACCTTCTCATATACAACAAGACATGGGGAGATCACGTGCGGTACCTGGATGAAATTATGAGCATAATGCAACAACAATCACTCTATGCCAAGGCATCAAAATGTGAATTTGGAGTGATGGAGAATATTTACTTGGGACACATAATTAGTGTGAAAGGAGTACAAGTACATTAAGAAAATATTCAAGCAATATTGGACTGGCCAACAGCTAAGAATCTGATTGAGTTGCAAAGATTTTTCGGGATTTGTAGCTATTAGCAACGATTCGTCAAGGGTTTCACTTAACTAAGCACACCCTTAACAAATTTAACAAAGAAGGGAGCAGTCAAGTGGACAGAGGAATCAAACAAGACATTCAATTTTCTTAAGGAAGTAATGAGTTCATGTCCAGTACTAGCACTTCCCGACTTCGGTCAACCCTTTGTATTAGAATGTGATATATCATGAGAAGGAATATGAATAGTGTCAATGCAAAAGGGTCATCCAATTGCATTCGAAAGTCGGAAACTCCGAGAAACATAGAGACTTTATTCCATATATCACAAGGAAATGTTGCCTATTATGCACGCCTTGGAAAAGTTCAGTCAATACTTGGTGGGAAACAGGTTTGTAGTGAAGACAGACTTCAACAGCTTGCGCCATTTCTTGGAACAAAAAGACCTGAATGAACGACAACAGAAGTGGGTAAGCAAGGTCCAAAATTATGATTTTGATATTGAATACGTAAAAGAGAAAAAGAATATTGTGGCTGATCATTGATGCACTCTCTAGAAAACCAGCAACGTGTTCTCTCATGGATCTCACAAAAGACTAGAAGGCTCAACTCCCGGTGGATGTAAGATACCCTCCCACGGATATCTCAGGTTTTCCACGAGATTTTCTGACTCTACTTGTTTGAGTCAATCAAGTGTTATGTCAATAGGTTGTTGTGCCACTGGTTGTAGGAGTTGAAGTTAGAGAAAAAGTGGTCCAACTTAATTTCGAGATGCACTAAGTTTGGCAGGGGTCAAACCAAAACTCCATTGAAGCCAAATTTAATTTTTCTCTAATATTTTACTTAGGAAACTTTTAAATTATCCTAAGTGGGCAGCAAATTAATCTCAACCCTTGGATCTTTTGATTTTCAGTCTTGAGATCAAAAGTGTGAAACCAAATCGATTTGAGAGGGAAAAAGGGGTTGTATGAAGTCATTGTGCATCAGATTGTTTGGTGAGAGCTTCAGCAAGAAGGCAGAAAGGCATCAGCATTGTTAGAGGATTCTGCAGCACGCTAGGGCACAGGAAAAAGAGGGCATAACAGCTACAGGACCAATTAGCAGCGCCCAGCACTCAAAGAAAGGGCAAAACAGGCACGCAGAAAGGTCATACAGCCTGTACGGAACTCGTACAGCACATCCTACATAGGGGGTTGTGAGCTGGGATACTTTCCAGCAAGGCCGAGTTGATTTCTGGGTTAGAATTGTAATCATAAGGAATGTCTTCCTTCCCATTGTAATTTTTCTCTCAAAATTTTTGTTGAGGCCACCCTCATAGAAGCCACCAGACAAGCAAGTTTTCCTGTGTTGGGTTTCCTAGGTTAATCGTTGTGTCATTATTGTGATGTGACTGTGTTTTTATTTCTAGGTTTTAGTTTTTCTTCCCACTGCATGTTCAATTAGAAAAACTCGGCATACTTATGAAAATTTCAATTATGTTATTTACTTGTGAATTTTTTAAGTTAGTTAGTTGAGATTTTAGAGAAACTAACATGGTATCAGAGCAAGGATCCGTATAAAGACCAATCACTACACAAAGAGCAGCATGGAAGAGGGAGCAACACCAGGGCTTAAGGCACAATTCAGAGTTTCCAGCTGCCAGAAAGTGTGTTTAGTCAGTCAGACCAGCACTGGGGTTTGAGCATAAGTCGACCAGAAAGATGGCATATCAGGGTTTGAGACCAGAACATAGTTTGGAGGGAGCCTCCAACTTCTGTGCCTGGATAGAGAGAGGATGGTTATGGAGTTTGAGGACCAAGGGGTAAAGCAGTTTGCAGAAAAACTCATGGCTCAGCCTCAAGACTCTCAGCAGCTAGCTCAGCATAACGAGAGGGATGCTATGGCAAGGAGAAAAATCCTTGAGGGGGTCAAAGACCATATTATTCCTCTCATAGCATGCAAGAAGACAGTGCATAAGATGTGGACAATAGTCTTAAATCTGTATTAGGGTTCCAATAAAGCAAGAAATTTGGTTTTAAATATCAAACTCGGGGCAATATGCATGGCCAAGGGGGAGTCCATTGCGTCCTACTTGACCAAGTTCACCAAAGTCTGAGATGAGCTTGTTGGGACAAATGAGACTGTTTCAGATAGTGACCTAGTGAGCCTTGCGTTAACAAGGCTTCACAAGTCGTGGGATAACTTCCATGACGCAGTCACGGGGAGAGAAAAGCTTCCAGACTGGGAGTGGTTGTGTAGTGAGTGCATGCAAGAAGAAATCAAAAGGCAGACAAACTCATGGACTCACGTCAAGCAGGAGGACTAACAGAACTTTTCCCTAGCTGGCAAAGGGGGCAAAGGTAAAGGCAAGAAACATATATGACCAACCGAGTCCAGCTCCAAAGGACCAAAGGGGAAGAAAGACCTGTCCAAAATAAAGTGTTTTCAGTGCCATTAGTTTGAACTTTGGACACTGTGCTACTAAGTGTCCACAGAGAAAGAAAGGGTCCAAGAAAGGACCAAGTAGCAGTTGTTGTTGAAATAGATGAGTTCATTTCCAGATTTGAGAAGAAATTTTCACTCATTGCATGCATGGCAAGTTCAGCATCCAACAGTGTATGGTTCATAGAGAGTGGGGCTTCACATCATATGACCAAGTGTAAAGATTTTTATAGCCCGCTTACTAAAAAGGACCAGAGAATCACCATAGAGCTTGGTGATTATGGCAAATACTCAGCCATGGGTATGGGTATTGTCAAATTTGAGAGGGAGTCAGGCAGTCCCCTCTTTCTCAAGGACATTCTCTATGTACCAGGGTTGAAAAAACATCTTGTTTCAATTTAAGAACTTGAAGACAAGGGATATGATGTCAATTTCAGCAAAGGAAAAGCCTTTTTGAAACCCTCTAACTCAGCCGGAGAGGGAAAGCAAATTGGAGTAAGGGTGAAGAGGCTCTACAAATTGCAGTTTGACGCAGTAGCAGTGTTGACCAGCAAGGCTAGAACCAAGAAAAACAAGGACGTAGGGGAACTTTGGCATAAACAAATGGGGCACTTGCATCATGGTGCATTGAAGATATTGCAGGAGATTACTACTGGATTGTCCAGCAAAACGTGTGCAAGGCTTGCAGACTTGGAAGGTAAGCAAAGACTTCCTTCCCCAGCCGAGATGGCAAAGCTACAGCCATACTAGACCGTGTACACTCAGATGTATGTGGCCCTTTCTCTTCTCCTACTCTCATGGGTTATAAATATTATGTCATTTTTATTGATGATTATTCTAGAAAAACCCTGGATATTTTTCATGAAAAAAAGCAGAAGGTCTTCTCCAAGTTTGTGGAATTCAAGGCCCTAGTTGAAAGCCAGACAGGTAGAAAAATCAAGGCCTTGAGAAGGGACAATCGCGGAGAGTATATCTCAAATTCCTTCAAGGACCTTAGTGCCAAGGAAGGAATAAGGAGAGAACTCACAGCTCACCATAATCCTCGGCAAAATGGGGTAGTTGAACGGAAGAACCACAGTATTGTTGGAGCCGCAAAAGCCATGTTACAGAACAGGAATCCACACAAAGTTCTAGGACGAGTTACACCGGAGGAGGCATTCACAGGTAAAATGCCTGGTTTATCTCACTTCTGCATCTTTGGCAGTTTGGTGTATTGCCATGTGCCCAAAGACAGAAGGAAGAAGCTAGAACCCACAACTGAAAAGTGTATTTTCGTGGGCTATAGCGAGACATCTCAAGCATACAGGGTGTACGTCCCAGCACTAAGAAAAACAGTGATTAGACGTGACGTGAAACTTGAGGAGGCGAGGGCTCTCAAGAAGTCCTTGGAGCGTGAGTAGTGTGCAGAGCAGGCTCCCAAGCAAGAAGCTCAGCCAACTTCTCAGTTGCAATCACAGTCAGTAGGTGGATAGGCCGTACAGAAGGGTGACAAGGAGACAGTGTTGCTGAGAAATCAATAGGCATGTAGATTAGGTAGATTTCTCTTACTTGATAATTGCTTGTGAATATTCGTTGGCTTCTTATTTTGTTTATTATGTTCTCTTCATCAAACAATTACCAAAAACATAAAACATGAAGATCACAAGAGACAAAGAACACAAAGATATAGGCTCCAAGCAAAGGCAAAACCCCAAGGGGGCAAACCCAAACAACCTTTCTTCTTATAGAATTAGATCAAAGTGAGATATCCAAGACCCAAGACCAATGCCAAGACTGCCACAGAGATCCCAAGTCAGCCCTCCTTCATGCCTTGTCACTAAGTCAAAGTCAACAAAAGTCAATGTTGGTAAAACTTCTGAAATCTAGTCAACTCGTGAATTTTCTGTTCCTTCTTTTTCGGCCCCATCTATCTGGTTGAAAAATGCTCAGTCCTTTCTTGACATTGTCTTTGGAGATAATAGAGCCCCATTAACTAAAGATTGGATACAAGAAAACCAGGATATTCTCAGGACACTCAGAGAAAACATGTAGGCTGCCCAAAATCAGCAAAAGATGTATGCAGATCAACACCGAACATAATGCAGTTTTGAGGTAGGAGACCTCGTATTTTTGAGATTGCAGCCATATATGCAATCTACAGTCAAGAAAAGCGGTGCAGAAAAGTTGAAGCCAAGTTTTTATCGACCCTACAAAGTTCTCCAGAAAATAGGAGAAGTGGCCTATGAGTTAGAACTGCCAAAAGATAGCAAAATTCATAGTGTCTTTCATGTTTCCTGTCTCGAGGGTTGTCGAACAGCATGTCACTACTATTGAACTGCCCCATTTGGATGAAGAGGTGCAACCGGAGTTAATCCTAAAAGCAATCATGGCAATACGAGAAAAGAAACCAAGAGGCAAAGTAATTTCAAAATATCATATTAGATGGAAAAATCTTCCAGAAGACACCACATGGGAAGGAGAACAAGCTTTACAGCATCCCAATTTGCAATTGCTTGAGGGCAAGCAATTTCGGGAAGGGGGGATTGTAATGTCCTCTCCAAATAGAGGGCTAATTGAGGACGAAATAGCCTATCCGACCCCATAGGCTATAGTCTTTATAAAGGGGTAAAAACCCAATTTTTCCTGTGTTGGGGCAACATTGAGCAAAATTTGGGTTAGTTGAGGCTAAAAAACCCAAAATTAGGGGTTGCACCCACAACCGCTCACATTTTGGAGCCCATGAAAAAATCTATAAATAGGTAAGAGTTGAGATCAAATGAATCATCATCAATTGGGGATCAAATCATCTATTCTTTGAGTTGTGGCTCTAAGGGTTTTAAGACCCCTTCTCTCCTACTAATTTCGATGGTAAAATATTCCACCCTAGTTAGTTCTAGTTTCTCTTTTTTTACTTTGTTCTGGCAACAGGGAATTTTCTATTCAAGGAGCAACAAAGTACTTTTATGGAAGATTTGTGGCAAGATAATTCACGACATCTTGAAGACTGGAGGAATTTCTCTGAGGTTAATTATCTGGAACAGAACGAAGCTTTTTTGAAGTCACGGGTCGAAGTTATCTTTGAGGTTGAGCCCTTGCGAAGTCATCTTGTAACAGAAAAAATACATCTATTGTAGGCCGAAATACCATGGGATTGACATAACCTTCTAAAGATATTCCTGAGGCCAAAATTGTGGCAGAAAGCTATCCTGTACCCATTTGAACCGACTAAGTATGAACAGGAGCCCTTCATGGTAGTCCAAACTCACATCAAGAGGTTTGGATCAAGTAGACGTTTCTGAAGCAAGCACACAAATCACTGAACCAGATTTTGGAAAAAATATCTGAGGCAAAACGAAGTTCGATCACCCACTCAAATATTCGTTAACTCCCCAATGCAAGTTGGGTTGCATTCTTGTAATGTCCTCTATGAATTGAAGATGAATGAAGGATGAAATATCCTATCGATCCTCATAGGCTACAGTCCTCAATAAAGGGGAAAACCCCCAAAATACCCAAAGTCTAGGCGAGTTTTGGGATAGCTGGGCAAAGAAACCTAAATTACCGGAATCGCTGCCCTAACCTCCCAGATACAACGTTCGGCATTTCAGATCCTAAAACAAGTACGAAACGGCTCTCAAACAGCCTTGGTACATTTCAGCCCTATTTCAGTTTTTTGAAAATTGCCAGTCAAAATTTGAAACATTTCGGCGAAGGTTTTTGGAAAAACAATTTGCCCTGTAGAAAACCTGATGCGTATCATTGTTTTTGGAAACAGATCCGGCAAAAAAACAATAAGTTTCGCGATTTGGAAACGGATCCTGGATTTGGCTGCCAGGAATGGAATTAGGTATTCGGATTCGTTGTTGCGTTGTCAAGAATGGATTTTAGACTTTACATTTTGGTATTTTTTTTATGTTTTAATACTTTTTGGAAGTTGGTCACGTTTACGATTTTACATTTCATTTCCACCGAGAGGAGTCGTCGAGCCTGCAAGACTGCAAGTGCACCATTGCTGCTGTCGTGACCCGTCACCACCGCCTAGAGTTGGAACTTGAAGGAGTTGATGCCAAGTAGCATGAGTCGATGTCACACAAATAGCACTTGGGACTATTTGCAAGTGCCCCGTTTGGGACTGTCCGTCGTGCATTCGGCACTGTCCACCATGAGTCACCACCGCCAATTGGAGGAGTTGACACCGAGTAGGAGGATTCAATGCCCAAGTGAGTAGTAACTCAAATCCTCACCCTTGTCCCAAGCCCTGACAAACCCATTTGATTAAGCAGAGAAGAGAATGTAAATTTTTGTAGATGTTCTATGCTTGATGCAACTTTATTTTTATCCCAATATCAGACAGCAAACACATAAACAACAAAGTAAAATGCTGATAGAACATACCAATAAATCGACAGAAGACAAGCCAGAAAAATATAAGTGTGTTAGTGCGTTACGGCGGTCAGCAGGATGCTTCAACCAGCAAAGTCTCAATACGGTCAGCCAACCAGAAGTGTCACACAACCCTCTAGGACAACCAAAATAGTCAACCACAAAAGTCAACAAAAGTCAACGTTGTCAGTCAACGGTCAACGCAAACAGCAACAACAACTAGTTCAACACAACTAAGTCAAAGTCAACGTCCAACGTCGGGAATTGTGCCAAAAAATGCAGATTCAAAAAATCAAAAGTTTGGGAGAGTTTCAGGTCAATTTGACCTTGCGTTGACCAAAGTCAACGTTGGTCAACGTTGCTGCAGAAACCCTAGGCCGAAAACATAAAATGTTGCTTGCTGAAATTTCCCACGTGTGAAGAGAACAGCCTCTAAGGTGATCGAACCAATCAGATGAGGAGAGAGAAATGAGTGAGGATGAGATGAGTGAAAATGTCCTCCAACGTTGACCAATATATATCCATCAATGAGGGTGTGTGACACAACTGCTGGGGCACTAAACCTTCAGGCCGACCTGCACATATTTTGAATAAATTCAAAATAAATGTTCTGCTCATCGGATCAAGATGATCTTTAGATCGATCTTGCACCTCTCTGATCTTCATCTAAGCATCACAACATGGAGTTTGGACCTAGTTGTCCAAAATTAACACTCCCACTCAACTAGGGAGAACTCCATCCACCTGTGCAATCCAAACATCATGTGTCATCCCGCCGTAACTTGCTTTGTTGGCTTCTTTATTTTAGAACAGAAGTGGGCCAGTCACAAAGACATCATTCCCGGCTGACAGATTCAGCCCAGAGGTCCGAAACCTTTATAAGACTCAAAAAGAGTCTCATACAAACCCAAAGTTGGTTTACCTAACCCGAAGTCAGTTGGAGGTCCGAAACCTCACTATACTTGATCCCAGATCAAGTGGTTAGACCGTGCCATCCTAGATAGAGAGTACAAAAATCTCTGATGCATCCATCATTCTTTGCTATTAGTCTCTATCTTTTCCCACCTCACTGGCCAAATGAGAGGTACTTCCCATGAGCCCTGAACTCAATGGGTAGAATGCATACGGGGCATAGATCATGAGAGGTGAACCAACTCAATCATCATACCGGTGGGGCAGAAGCACACCATCAAGGTTCGGCAAGCCTAGCCCTGTGGTTGCTTATAGCTTCGAGAAGCTATCCCCAAAGCACCCCAGAGCTCCAAGAGCTCATCGTCCAAAAGGACCCTCAGAATAGGGCGTTCCACGTTACCAAGATTCTCACGGAAGGTTAGGAACTTGACCTTCCCCTGGGGCTTTGTGAGAATATCCGCGACCTGCTCATCGGTTCCTATATGATCGAGCCTTACAGCGTCTCGCTGTACCATATCCCGGATAAATTGGTCCCTGATATCAATATAAAGTGGTATCAATATGCTTGGATCGATCGTGGAACACGGGATTCTCAGACAACCGAATCCCACTCTGGTTATCACAGAGTATCACGGTGGTATCTAGCACATGCCCGAACAGCTCACTGAAGAGCTTTCGCAACCAGACTGCTTCACAACAGGCCATAGTCGTTGCAATGTATTCGGCCTCCATGGTGCTCAAAGCCACCGACTTCTGCTTCCTTCTCATCCATGATATCAAAGCAGAACCAAGTGTGAAGGAGCATCCCGATGTGCTCTTATGATCCACCACACTGCCAGCCCAATCGACATCAATATATCCATGGAGTGTCACACTCCCGGCAGTGTATCTCAACCCATGGTTTATTGTGCCCCGAAGATTTCTCAACAGATTCTTGGCACCAACCCAGTGAAAGTGATGAGGCTCAACCATATGTTGACTCAAAGTGTTCACTGCAAAACATGCGTACAGACAGGTGTTCACTAAGAACATCAGAGGCGCCTATGAGTTAATAATATTCAGTAGGATTTGCTAGCATGGGCCCAGCAGCGCTGCCACTCAACTTCTTGAATTTGAGCTCCATCGGTGTTAACACGAACTTACAGTCCACCATACCAAATATTTCCAAAAGCTTCACAATGTATTTTCCTTGAGAAAGGAAAATCTCGCTAGGTCTCTGCCAGACTTCCAGGACTAGGAAGTAATTCATCAGTCCTAGGTCCTTCATCTCGAACTCAGCAGCGAGCTCCCTCTTTCATTGATGAATGAGAGGGTCAGCACCTGTCAGGAAGAGATCGTCGACATACAGCACCAGAATGAGAGGCTTTTCTCTATCAACCTTGAAGTAAAAGTTCAAATCAGCATTACTACAAGTGAAGCCCAGCTTCATCAGGTAGCTATCAATCCTCTCGTACCAAGCTCTGGGTGCTTGCTTCAACCCATAGAGGGTTTTCTTCAACCTGCAGACATGGGTGTCTCGATCCTGGACTTCGAACCCCAGAGGTTGCTCCATATACACCTCTTCCTTTATCGCACCATGCAAAAATGCGGTCTTCACATCCATCTGATGAAGACTCCATCTTTGTGTAGCAGCAAGAGCTATGATAGATCGGATGGTGGTAGATCGAGCCACAAGTGAAAATATGTCATCATAGTCTACGCCTTCCTTTTGAGAGAATCCACGGGCAATGAATCTTGCCTTGAACTTTTCAGCACTTCCATCAGATCCATGCTTGATCTTGTAGAGCCATTTCGAGGTGACAACTGCTTTGTCCTCTGGTCTTGGAACCACATCCCAGGCATCATTCTTCATTATGGACAGATAATCTTCGTGCATAGCATCCTTCCAGATTTGATGCTTTACGGCTTCCTCAAAAGATCCAGGCTCAGGTTGTACGATAGTACTCATGGCTGCTAGATACCCTTGGTATCTACTCGGCTTCTTGCTTTCACAGAATGTCCCCCTTGGGGCCATATGTCCCTCGGCATCCTCAAGAGTGTCCCTGAGCCATGATGGTCTCTTCCTCATCGAAGGAGGTGGATCAATCGGGTCCATTGGTCCTTCAACATCGGGCATCGTCTCATCCTTCGGTTCTTCTTGATTTCCAGGCCTTGCTTCATGATCTTCCTCAGATCTCGGAAGATTGACTACTTTCCTCGGGGAAGCATCTTCGTCAAAGGTGACATCGTGGCATATCTCCACTTCCCTTTGACCAGGCACATAAACTTTATAGACCTTTGAAGTTTCGTTGTAGCCCACAAACATTCCTTTCTTCCCAGAAGCATCCAGCTTGCTCCTCTTCTCCTTTGGCACATGAAAATAAACAGGACATCCAAAAACTCTGAAATGTGAGATGTCAGGTTTCTTACCAAAGAAAACCTCTTCGAGAGTTTTGGAGTCCAAGGCGGAACGCAGGCATCGATTTTGTATGTACACAGCAGTGTTCGTAGCTTCTCCTCACAGAAACTTTGGTAGACCTTGGTCACATAGCATGGCACAGACAACTTCCACAATGGTCCTGTTATTTCGTTCAGCAACACCATTCTGCTCAGGAATATAGACAGTTGTGGTCTCCCTCTTGATGCTAGCTTCTCTACAAAATTTCTTGAACTCGTTCGTCTCATATTCAGTGCCATTATCGGTCCTCAATATCTTGATCTTCTTCCCTGTTAGATTTTCCACCAAGGCTATGAAGGTACGGAACCACATGAAAGCCTCATCCTTCTTTTTCAAGAAGTATATCTAGGTTTTGCGAGAGAAGTCATCTATGAACGTCATATAATAAGAACATCCTCCCAAGGATGTCATGGGCAGCATACCAAACAGATCAGAATGTATCAATTGCAAGACATCAGATGTCTTTGTGACACTTGAGGGGAAAGGTCTCCTTGTATGCTTTCCTTCGGCACAACCCTGACATACACCTTCATGATCATTTGTGAACTCGGGCATCCCCGTCACCACCTGCCTTGCTTCGGGAAGGGCTTTGTAGTGAAGGTGTCCAAATCTCCGATGCCATAGTTCAGTCTGTCGGATAGTATCACACGTCATCGCTCCCAGTGGACTTTCTCCAACCTGGTAGAGTGTATCAACTCTAAACCCAATCGTGATAGCTTCCTTGAAACTCTTCTTCCACATGCGCACCTTCCCATCAATGAATGCTACATTGAAACCTTTGTCTTCCATGGCTGATATAGACACAAGGTTCTTCTTCAAATTAGGTACATAGAGTACATCCTGCAAGCAAAGGACTTGACCTTGAGACAAGTGGAGGGTCATAGTCCTTGTCCATTTCACGGGATACGTGGCATTATCTCCAAGGATAATTTCCAGATTAGTATCCTTCTCAACCATATCAGAGAGTGCTTCATTGAACCCAATGATGTGTCTTGAGCCACCAATATCTATCAACGAGACATCCATAGTGTCTGGTCGAGATGCAGCAGAGAGGGCAGATACAAGAATGAATTCATTTCTTTTATCAACAACATTTGATTCCTCATACATGGAATTTCTCGACCTTTTGAAAGGTTGCCCATTTCCACCAGAGGAAGCTTCCTCTTCCCTTTGAACATGTTGTTCCTTTGATTGCCATTACTCTGGTTGTTGTTGTCATCATCATCAGGAGAATCCTTCTTGAAAGGACATTCTCTAGCATAGTGACCTGGCTTGTGACAAGTGTAACACTTGCCTTTCTTTCCTTGGGCCCCTACTCTTCCTTTGTTCCTTGAACCACCAAAGTTCTTCTTAGAATGAGCAGCAAAGGCAGCAATTCCTTCATTTTCATATTCCTTCATCTATGTCTCTTCTTGTACGCATCTCGATAATACTTCGTCAAAATCAAGTATGACATTGTTATTGAGAATGTTAGTGTTTTAAACATGCAATTCGGATGAGAGACCTCCAAGTGCGGTGAGAACCATCTCTCGATCGGCTATTGTGTCCCCAATAGCCAGCAGATTATTCCCGATTTCGGTCAGCTTCAGAAAATATGATTGAATAGACTCATCCCTGCCTTTCTCCAGATTCTTCAATTGGTTCTTGAAGAATAGGACTTTATTCGCATTGTTGGCCTTGAACATGTTGACCAACTTATCATACATCTCCTTGGATGTGCCCAGCTTAGAGATGTAGGCAACCAGACTCTCATGAATTGAGTCCCTTATCATCAACTTTGCTTTGATTTCCCCCTTTTTGTGCTTTGATTTGGCAGCAGCAGTTGCACTGGATGGAAGCTCTTGGATTTTACCCTGCACATAGTCCATGACATCTTGGTCTTCTAAATTAAGATCCAATGTCATCTTCCAAGCATGGAAGTCATCCTTCCCAATCAATTTGTCATCAACCTTAAAGCTATTGTAGTTTGAGGAACCCATCCTCTTCTTTGGTGATTGCTACAAACTAGGGCTTTGTCTTCTCCTCAGCGCCGATACCATGTAAATTTTTGTAGATGTTCTATGCTTGATGCAACTTTACTTTTTATCCCAATATCAGACAACAATCACATAAACAATAAAGTAAAATGCTGATAGAACATATCAATAGATCGACAGATGACATGCCAGCAAAATATAAGCGAGTTGGTGCGTTATGGCGGTCAGCAAGATGCTTCAACCAGCAAAGTCTCAATACAGTCAGCCAACCAGAAGTGTCACACAACTCTCTAGGACGGCCAAAATAGTCAACCCCAAAAGTCAACAAAAGTCAACGTTGCAGTCAATGGTGAACGCAAATAGCAGCAGCTAGTTCAATGCAGCCAAGTCAATGTCAACGTCCAGCCTCGAGAATTGTGCCAAAAAATGCGGATTCATAAAATCGAAAGTTTGGGAGAGTTTCAGGTCAATTTGACCTTGCATTGACCAAAGTCAACACTGGTCAACGCTGCTGCAGAAACCCTAGGCCGAAAACAGAAAATGCTGCTTGCTGAAATTTCCCACGTGTGAAGAGAAGAACCTCCAAGGTGATCGAACCAATTAGATGAGGAGAGAGAAATGTGTGAGGATGAGATGAGTGAAAATGTCCTCCAAAGTTGACCAATATATATCCATCAACGAGGGTGTGTGACACAACTGCTGGGGCACTAAACCTTCAGGATGACCTGCACATATTTTGAATAAATTCAAAATAAATGTTCTGCTCATCGGATCAAGATGATCTTTAGATCGATCTTGCACCTCTCCGATCTTCATCTAAGCATCACAACATGGATTTTGGACCTAGTTGTCCAAAATTAACAGAGAAGGAATCATTGTATATCAAGGTCAAAATCGATGGCTCTCTACTCTTAATAGCATGGATAAAGAAACTTTGAATATTGATATTGAATATCGGTGTGTCGAAATTTTGGTGAAACCTTGCATCTATACAAACAGCCTCTCAGGTTTGAATTTCCATTCTGCCCATGATAGGCTTAACAAAGTTATAAACTGCTTTCAGTGCTGGATCCCTGTACTGAAATTTTGCACAGGCATCTCATGGCTTCAAAGCATCATCAGATTAGCCTTGAAATTACCTGATGAGATCTTGGGTAACAGTACCTTGGACCAAATCAACAATACATATTTCAGTGCTTCCAAACAACTCAAATACAGCCTTGAATGAATTCAGATTGTCGTCACAAGAATCTACAATGGAACAATGCAACCTTCAGTAGATTGTATGCTCAGGCCTCACCTCAATCTATAGCATGGAAATCTTACACAAAAGGAAATAAGAAAGAGCAGGTTGCCAGTAGTATAATTGAACCATTTCAATTCCAAAAACATTTTCTACCAGTGTGGCTATCGAGGCAACTTACATAACCAAACATCTCTTGAAGGGTTTCCACAAGTAAATCTTAGAAATTTCTAATCCCACACAAATTTATGCTTATGAATCTGGCACAGGAAATTGTCACAACTTTCATAAAAAATAATGCGGCCAACAATAAATGAAAGTATATAATCACCCCAGGGAAAAGTGTTAGCACAGGTCTAAACAAATAGTTAATAAATAAAAACGACACCGCCATCACTTCAGACAACTCAAAGTGAGATTTACACTAAGTGGTTTTAATTTTAGCAGTTATAAACACGATTACACCATGATGTGATTGTTCTCCACAACATTACTGGCTATGCATTATCTTCACAACCAACAAAAGCACATGCAAGGGAAATTGCAGGCAATGGTCAAACAACAGAGCTCCTACTCAACGATCTGAACAATAATAAAAGAAGATTAGATAACAATTAAAGAAGTGAAGGGAGATATTGAGTTTTGTCTCTCTCCCTGTTGATTGAAGTTTCTATACCCTCCTTCTTTTCCTTCAAAGATTTGAGCATTCTGGGATGCAAACACGCTCTAAGCAAAAACAGTAAAACTAGCCTTGGAGGCACTGTTCTGGTCACAGTGTTTGTGTGTGTTATGGTAAGATTTCTATGCAAACACAGATTTATATGTATGAATTTGATCAGGCAATGAACTTGGAAAATTATTATCATCTTGACAAGGTTCCTGTCCTAAGATTACATCTTCGTTGTTTTGTTCTGGAGCATCTACCCAATTACTTGTACAGTGGAACTCACTACTCAAATCTCAGATTTGGTAACTGTTTGTATGCTGTTGACTTGGAGTTGTTCTCTGTTAAATTTGGACAACTAGGTCCAAACTCCATGTTGTAATGCTCAGATTAAGAAGCTAATATTTTTGTTGGAATCCTCTTTCAGAGAGGTGTAAAATCCATATATAATATGTCTTAATCCGATGAGCAGAACATATATTTTGAATTTATTATTCTTAATAAATTATATGTGCAGGTCGGCCTTAAGGTTGCACGCCCCCAGCAGATGTGTCACACGCCCCAATGATGGATATAAATACAGGAAAAGTTGGAGAGCATTTGATCATCATCACAACACACATCTTCCTCTCTCATCCAAAATAGTACGAGCTACCTGGAGGACGAGTTTCATCCACACGTGGGAAGGAAAAGGAGGACAGACTGTACGGTTGAGCTGAAGTACGATTTTCTGCTGCTAGGGTTTCGCAGAAAGTTTGACCAGCGTTGACTTTGGTCAACGCATGGTCCAATCAAGCTGAAAACTTGTGGAAGGTTCGATTTTTGAAGGCCGTACTACTTGGCACAAAAATCGAGGTCAAAGGGTTGACCGTTTTGCTGATGCGTTGACTTTTAGCTTGCTGCCCTGCGTTGACTTTTTCAGGACAGCGTTGACTTTTGTAGAGTTGACTTGGGTTGACTCATTTGCTGATTGGAGGACTGTTGTGACACATGCTGGGCTGGCTGACCAAGGAGACTTTGCTGGTTGAAGCATCCTGTTGACCACCGAAACGAACACACACATTTTTCCTGTTTCTGATTTGTCTTCTGTAAGATCTACTTATATGTTCTATCTGCATTTTGCTTAACTATTTGTATGATTGCTGTGAGAAAAGTAAAATTGCTCCTAGCATAGAACATCTACAAAACTTTACATTCTCTTATCGTCAAAAGTGCTATTTGTGTTGGCCTGAATGACGACTTTCCTATAACAAAAGAAATGCCTGATGGCATGGGAGACTAGTTCTATTGTACTTTTAAACACCAAAGTTAACCTGGCTAGTTTATATTTTGTGAAATGTAATAATAATGAAATTGAATTTGGGTTGGAGAAGTGAGAGATAATGTGCTTGCCTTAACCTTTTTTATTGTGAATTTACACACCAGTGCATTAAACATTTCCTCTGGAATAAGACTGAAAGGAGTCCCCACAAGTCATTTCTCATTTGATTGAAATTCTCCATTTAAATTTTAAATTTGACACAAATTCCTCAACAATTATAAATTATTGTGTGCTAAATGTGAATCTTCTACGTAGAATCGCAGATTGATTATCCAACTACTTTATATTATAAGTTTGTTTCATATTTTAATTAATGTGTTTTGATAATGATTGTTCTTTTTCAATGTTTGTTTTGAAATACATATTTATCAATTTTATTTTGCAGTTTCATTTACATCCCCATCATGGCAACTTCAAGTTCAGTTATTCGTGAAACAGAAGAACATGAAAATGAAATTGAATCTGCTCCTAAAGTTGATCCAAAGTCACCACTTTGGAAATATGTAACTGTTGTTGGGAAGATCCAAGAAGGGAGGTCATTGGCATGGGTTTGCAGTGAGTGTAAAAAGGAGTTTAAGGGATCATACACCCAAGTTAAAACACATTTACTTGGGTTAAAAGGCAATGGGGTTCGACTATGCACTAGCCCACCTAAAGCAGATAGGACAGATAGAAAAAGTTTAAGAAAAAACTTGCAAAATATCAGAAAGAACAATACGAAGCAGATGCTAAAGCAAATGAGACAAATCATGCCTCTCAATTCAAACAAGTAACAAGGTTGGGAGCATTTTCATCAAAGTTTCCACTTCCCTCTTATAGAATTGGCAACCCTAGTTCAAAGAGGTCTAATTTGGGACCACTTGAAAAGATTTTTAATAATGATGCTTGAGAGAAGGGAGATGCAGCTATAGGTCAATGTATTTATGCAAATGGCCTTCCTTTTAACCTTGTGCGATCTCTTCACTAAACAAAGATGATCAAAGCAGTGAATGAAGCCCCAAAAAGGTACAAGAGCCATGGATATGAGAAGGTCCGCACTACAATGTTGAGAATTTAGAAATTAGATTTGGAGGCTAAATTAAGTTTCATTCGTAATTCATGGCGCATTTCGTAGGTGTTCATCATTTCTTATGGATGGAAATATCAAAGGAATAGGCCTTTGATCAATGTAATTGCTCAAAGCCCAAAGGGGGCAATGTTTTTTAAGGCAGTGGATTGTGAGGGGCAGTTGAAAGGTTTTCAATTCATTGTTGACATCTTGATTGAAGCAATTGAATTGGTGGGTCCACAAAATGTTGTCCAGGTAATAACTGACAATGCAACGGTGTGTAGAGTAGCAAGCCTAATTACTGAAGGCAAATATCAACACATCTTCTGGACCCCTTGTGTTGTACATTCATTGAACCTCATATTGAGCAAGATGGGGAAGCAAATTGAGTAGATTCAAAATATTTTTGAACAGGCAAAAGAAATTCAAGCCTTCATCAAAACCACCACATGTCTCAAGGCATCTACAGGGAATTTGTGAAGTTGAAGCTCCTCAAAGTACCTAAACTTTAAAGTTTAAAGTTTATTCATAAATTATAATTTATATGACTCTAAATTCAAATATGTAAATTGGATTCTCAAATGTCATGATTCGTGAATCATAATAGTTATTCAATCAAACTATGATTTTTAATTTATTGAAACATTGGCAATTTGGCACTTGCAGGTTGTCGAGACTTGCTTTGCTTCTCACATCATAGTCTTAACAAGACTTATGTAAATGAAAGAAGTATTACAATCAATGGCATGCAGTTCTCTTTGAAATCAATGGAGGCAATTCTGGGTTTGCTCCGCTTGTTTGACACAAATATGTCTCATTTGGGAGAGGTGTGTGAGGGCATTGATTCCATGATAGAGAAGATAAAGGTGATTATAAATGCCAAGGAGAAGGAACCAGATGAATTCTTTTACAGAGAAGTGAAAGATATATTGACCAAAATGTAATATTCCAAATTAGCAATTAAGCTAATTGGAATATTAATTTTGATTAATTTTTGTCTTTCCTAATGTTAAACAAGAATAAAGTGGGTAGGGGACCCACAAATGACGTTTTACCAAAATAAAGCCACTTTCTAATGTTCCTAAGGGAAAAATTGCAGCTCTAGTGGTGGGGTCGAGTTGTCCCTAGGTGGCAGCGTGAAGGAGGTAGTGCAAGAGTGGTTGGAGAGAGGCAACGTGTGAGTGGCTCAAGGAGAGGCAGCGCAGGCCAAGGTGGGGCCCAAGGAGTACGTTGAGCCTCAATTGACAAAAGGAGAGAAAGAGCTCTCATTCCTCATTCATTCAGCTATTCTCTTCTTGTCATTGTGACAGAGCACGCAAGTCTACAGTGTTGTTTAGCACACGAGATCTACAAGCGGTGATCTCAACCTCTGCCTCAGGGGACTTCGAGTGCTCGCTCAAGAGAGGTGTTCCACACCTTTGTGAGGAGATTTCCCATCAACAGCATCAAAAGGAAGCATAGACATTTTTGGACTGCGCAGTGAAGGACACAGTGCAGGTAGGAGTGGGTTCCGGGAGGTTGGAGAAAAGGGAATTCATAGCAGGAGATTCGACAGGGAGGCTAGCTACCTCCTACCAGAGACTATTGCAGCATTCTGGATGCATTTTCCAATAGTTTTTTCTAGTGGTTCGATTTCCCCAAGAGTTCATTAAGCCAAGCTCAAAAAGGCCAATTTCCAGGGTCAAGCTTTCAACAAACCATTTCCGGGTTTTTGTGGGTTTGATGAGTAGAGTCCGGTGTCCAATTCCCAGAATTTTCCGAACAAGGGAAGCAACCTATCCAACAGTTCGGAGTCAGCCAGCAACAGCATTTCTGGGCTAGGCAGCGCAGAGACAGAGTGAAGCAGAGGCATTTCCATGGGGAGATTCAGCTTACGTTCGAGTTGTTCTTCATCCTACTTCGAGCAAGCCCAGATGCAAGCCTTCCAGCACCACTATTGTACTCATTCCAAGCAAATTAATAAAATGGCTCAGTAGTTGTTTTTGGCTCATTTCATGTGTTTTGATGGTGTGTTATCTTTGTTGTAGTTTTTAGTCTATTGTGCTTAATATTACTGTCTATTCCCGATTTGGGATATTATAGTGGTATCAAAGCTCATAGACTTGGCTTAGCCTGTGGAGCAGCGCAGTCTATGGCACTAGAAGACAAGCAGAACATAACTTACCGAAGGTAGAGGTACAGGAGTAGGGAGAGAGAGCTTGAAATCACTCCTAATCCGGTAGACAACATTCCAGTGGTAGCAGGAGAGAAAATGGGGGATGCAAAAGGGGAAAGGAGCAAGGAAGAGGAGTTTGATCACCTTCTAACGAAGTCAGTTCAGGACCTTTCCAGGAAGATCGAGGAGATGGGCCAAAAGATTAGCAGTGGCAACAAGGGAAAGGAACGATTCCAACAAGAGTTCCAAATCGGAGAGGGTTCTAGCACTTCACTGCACCAGATAGCACCCCAAGACACCATACCAGCTACACCCCATACTCCACCCTGCTCTACCATTCCCATGTCCATAGCTTCAGGTGCAGGAGGGCAACAAGAGCCAGAAGAAGCTAACTATGGGGAATATTTTGCAGAATATGAATCTTACAGTCCGGATTTTGGGAGAGCCATCATTTTTAGAGATTTTTGCCAGCTGAAAACCAGCAACAAACCCAATGGCCAGAGTGGAGGAGGCTACACTCAGAGCAGCGATCTTCAACGCACTGTGGGAAGGTTATTCCTTCCAACCTTCCATGGATCTACAAAGAGCTCAGCCAAGGCCTGGGTTCAGAAGCTGGATGTTTATTTCCAACTGAACCAAATGACAGAGGTAGAGGCTATCAAGGTGGCTGCACTTCACCTAGAAGGAGAGCCCATGATTGGTGGTTTCATGGGCTGACTACATTGGGTCACACAGGGGTGACAGCGTATGATGACTTCACAGGGAGAGTGTTGGAGAGATTCGACAAGAATGATACCGAAGAGTATTTTGGAGAACTGACCAAACTCAAGCAAACAGGGAGTCTAAAGGTATATATTTATGAGTTCTTGAGGTTGTCAGTGATGGTTCTGGATCTATCGAAACCTAGGTGGATCTTTATGTTCATAGATGGGCTGGCAGAGCCATTGCGTGGGCTGGTGATGTCAACCCGGCCCACTACGCTCCAGGATGCAATTGGGAGAGCACGGGATCTTCAAGATGCACTATCGAAGGCTAAAGCCCCCATGCCCAATAAGCCAATCTTAGAGATGCGAGAGCTCCACCCCCAAGAGGTAACCAGGGTCGGGGACCACTAGATGATGACGCCAGGAGAGATTTGAGGAGGAAGAAGCTTTGCTTCACGTGTCGAGAGCCATGGTCACCGGGTCACAAGTGTGCAAGAGGGAAGGCACACTACATCGAGGTCTTCTTCGACAGCGAGGGAGAAAAGGAGACACTCTTTGAGATGGGAGGTGAAAACAGCACAGTATCTCATGGGAAAGGGCCTCCACCTCCACCTCCACCAACAGCAGGAGGGTCAGCGTTTGCACCGACCGGAGGGGTCCTTGCATCTTTTTGCGTAGGGTACCCAAATACTTGACTCTGAGGATTAGGGGGGCAATTCAGGGATAGCGTGGCTCAGTGCTTGTGGACAGTGGAGCCATGCACAACTCCATAGATGCCCAGATGGTGTAGAGAAGAGGCATCCAGACATAGGAGTTTGAGGGATTTTCTGTGCAAGTACCGAGAGCTAGGACCAACTAGGACCATGCAGTGCATGCGTTATGTCCTAGCCTTGGCAGTGACCATGGGGACCTACTCAATGACATATCATTTCTTTGTGGTTGACATTCCGGACACCAACATAGTGTTGGGGGTCCAATGCCTCTACACCCTTGGTAGGGTCACTATAGATTGGAAGAAGCTGGAGATGGAGTTCCTGGACAAGAATAGGAAGCCGGTGATGCTTAGGGGCATGCATTCGTACCCACCTCAGACAGTTTTTGCACATAGGATGGAGGTAGATTTCAAACGGGGAGATATAGAGTGGGCAGTTGAGTTGAGGATTTTGAAGGCAGGTGGTACAACTAAACCCACTCATCCAGATGTGCAGGCCATCCTCGACCGATACTCCACGGTTTTCGGGGATATTCCACCAAGGCATCCACCTGATCGAGGATTTGAGCACACCATTGAGCTAGAACCCAGGATTCAGTCTATGATCTCGACTCCGTATAAGCACCCCAAGGCCTACTGGAATGAGATTGAGAGGGCCATACATGAGCTTTTGTCCTTGGGGCATATTCGACCAAGTTCGAGCCCCTTTGCTTCATCAGTTGTTTAGGTGAAAAGGATGATATGATGAGAATGTGTATCGATTATAGGGCACTGAACAAGAAGACAATGAAGAACCGCTACCCCATTCCACAGATAGATGAGCTGATGGATGAGTTGAGGGGGGGGCAAGTTCTTTTCCAAAATAGATTTGAGATCAAGGTACCACCAAATTCGGGTGAGGGGCAAGGATGTCCCCAAGACAGCGTTCCGGTGCCATTATGGGCACTTTGACTTTTTGGTGATTCCCTTTGGGCTAACTAATGCTCCAGCCACATTCCAATCTTGTATGAACCATGTTTTTCGTGGCGAGTTGAGGAAGTTCATGCTAGTCTTCTTCGATGACATCTTGATCTATAGCCGAACATGCAAGGAGCATTTGCAACATGTGGAGGCACTGATGTGCATTTTGGAGGAGCAGAAGTTTTATGCCAAGTTGTCCAAGTGCGAATTTGGACTGACAGAGATGTTATACTTGGGCCACATTGTAGGAGAGGACGGTGTACGAGTGCACAACGAGAAGATCAGGGAAGGCCATCAGAGATTGACCAGAGCCTAAGAATGTCACCGAGCTGCGGGGATTTGTGGGCACCTGCACCTATTACAGGAAGTCCGTGAAGGGCTTCTCTCAGCTAGTTGCGCCCTTCACGGATTTGACAAGGAAAGGAGCATTCACTTGGACCCCCACAGCGCAGGAGGCTTTTAACTGCCTCAAGCAGGTGATGAGTAGCTTCCCAGTATTTGCACTCCCTGATTTCACCAAGCCATTTGTCTTGGAGTGCGATGCATCTGGGAAGGACTAGGGGCAATGTTGATGCAAGATGGACACCCCATTTCTTTTGAGGGTCAGAAGCTCTTGCCTCATGAGAGGCACTACCCTATATAAGACAAAGAGATGTTGGCCATCATGCATGCATTGGCCAAGTTTAGGCAGTACTTGGTGGGGAACCGGTTCAAGGTTAAGACAGATCATAACAGCCTCCAGTATTACTTAGAGCAGAGGTAGTTGCAGGAAAGACAGCAGAAGTGGGTCAGTAAGATTCAGGCCTACGACTTTGACATCGAGTATGTTAAAGCGAAGAATAATGTGATGGTTGATGCCTTGTCTCAGAGGCCAACGTCCCTCTCCCTAATGAGTATAGACGCAGACTGGAAGGCACAGTTACTGGTGGCGTATTCGAAGGACCGGTTTGCATGCAAGGTATTGGATGGGCATGTGACGGATGAACGATACCGGGTGATGGATGAGGTCATTTATTATCAGGACCGTATCTTTTTGGCAGCCAACTCCTAGTTACGGGAGAAGATCCTACATGCAGCGCATGACTCCCCACTATCAAGGCACCAGGGGTTTACTAAAACCTACCGGGCCATCAGAGGGAGGTTCTCCTAGAAGGGCCTCAAGGAGGATGTACTCCGACATGTCCGGGGGTGCGAAGTTTGTCAGAGGAACAAGGGGGAGTTAACCCATCCAGCAGGACTATTGCAGCCACATCCCATTCCGAAGGGGAAGTGGGAGATCATATTGATGGATTTTATCACCAGGTTGCGCATGGTGCAAGGCAAGGACTGTATCTTCGTCGTGGTTGACAGACTAACAAAGTATGCACATTTTTTTTCCATTTTAGCTCGGGACACAGCTTCACAGGTGGTCAAGTTATTCTTCAAAGACATTTTCAAGTTGCATGGTCTTCCCAAGACCATAGTCAATGACTGAGATAGTAGATTTATGGGAGGATTTTGGCAGGAGTTGTTCTGATTGGTGGGCACGGAGCTCACACCAAGCACAAGCTACCATCCATAGACCGATGGATAGACAAAGATAGTGAACAAGTGATTGGAAGGCTACTTGCAGAACTACGTCACAGGGCAGCAGAAGGCCTGGCTACGATGGCTGCACTTGGGGGAGTACTACTACAACACCACTTTCCACATGTCTATTGGTATGCCTCCTTTCTATGCTTTGTATGATTATGATGCACTGACCTTTGTTTATGCCATGTTTGGAGCTAGTAAGGCCCCCAGGGCCAAAGATTGGATCCAAGAGAGTCAAGATATCCTCAGGTCTCTCAAGGACAACGCAGAACTAGCAGAAGATGTACGCAGACCGGGGCCGCGTGGAGAGGCAATTTGAGGTAGGGGACTTGGTGTACCTCTGACTTCAGCCATGCAGGCAGTCCACGCTCAAGCAGAAGGGGGCCAAGAAACTCAAGCCTCTCTTCTATGGAACTTATAGAGTTGTCCGACGAGTTGGGGAGGTAGCATATGAGCTGGAGTTGCCACAGGGAAGTAGGATCCATAACATCTTCCATGTATCTTGCCTGAAGAAGGCTTTAGGACAGCAGGTGTCAACAGCTAATGAGCTCCCTCCTACAGATGATGAGGGGCATTTGGTGCTTCAACCAGAGGCCATCCTAGATACCAAAGAAAGGCACTTGAGGAGCAGGGTGGTGAAGGAATATTTGATCAAATGGAGGAACCTTCCAGATGAGGATGTGTTAAAATAGGACAACTAAGTCCAAACTCCATGTTGTGATGCTCAGATGAAGACATCAATATTTTTATTGGGTTCCTCTTTCGAAGAGTTGCAAGATCGATCTAAAGATCATCTTGATCCGATGAGCAAAACATTTATTTTGAATTTATTTTTAATACTTTCAAAATATGTGCAGGTCGGCCTTAAGGTTTTACACCCCCAGCAAATGTGTCACACACCTCAGTGATTGATATAAATAGAGTCAACGTTGGAGGACATTTCTCATCATCTCATCCTCACTCATCATCTCTCCTCTTCTGATTGGTTCGAGCTCCTAAAGGCAGTTTCGGTTCACACGTGGGAAAGAAGGACGAAGAGGAAAACTGATGCAGCTAGGATTTCCACGCAAATTTGACCAGCGTTGACTTTGGTCAACACATGGTCCAATGGAAGGTCGTACATATTGGCACAAGAAATGAGGTCAAAAGGTTGACCGAAGACCGAGGTGCGTTGACTTTCTTGCTGTTGTTCTACATTGACTTTTCTGGGCAGCATTGACTTTTTGGGGTTGACTTTGAGTTGACCGTGTGGCTGTTTTGAGAGCTGTTGTGACATGTGCTGGGTTGGTTGACCAAGGAGACTTTATTGGTTGAAGCATCCTGTTGACCACCGTAATGCACCACACCATTTTTCTGTTTCTGGTTTTTCTTCTATAGATCCACTGGTATGTTCTATCAACATTTTACTTGATGGTTTATGTGTTTGTTGTAGTGAAAAGTAAAGTTGCATCAAGCATAGAACATCTACATAAACTTACATGGTATCAAAGTTGAGGTCAAGACAAGCCCTATTTGTAGCAATCACCGAAGAAGAAAATGGGTTCCACAAACTATGGCTTCAAGGAGGATGACAAATTGACTGGGAAGGATGACTTCCATGCTTGGAAGATGATATTGGATCTCAAATTGGAAGACCAAGATGTAATGGACTATGTGCAGGGTAAAATCCAAGAACCTCCATCCATTGCTACTGCTACTGCCAAAACTAAGTACGAGAAGGGGGAGATCAAAGCAAAGCTGATGATCAGGGAATCCATTCTTAAAAGTTTGGTGGCCTACATCTCTGAGTTGGGCACATCCAAAGAGATGTATGATAAATTGATCCTCGTGTTCAAGGCCAACAATGCAAATCAAGTACTATTCTTCAAGAATCAATTGAAGAATCTGAAGAAAGGCAGGGATGAGTCTATCCAATCATACTTTCTAAAGCTGACCAAGATCAGGAACAATCTGCTGGCTATTAGGTAGACAATAGCTGATCGAGAGATGGTACTCACCGCACTTGGAGGGCTCTCATCCGAATGGCATGTGTTAACACTACCATTCTAAATAATAATGTGATACCTGATTTTGATGAGGTACAGTCAAGATGTGTTCAAGAAGAATCAAGAATGGAGTATGGAAATGAAGGAAATGTTGCATACACTACTCATTCTAGAAAAAAGAACTCTAGTAGTCCAAAGAACAAGGGAAAAGCAAGGGCCCAAGGAAAGAAGGGCAAGTGTTTCACAACAGCCCTCAAAACAAACCATAGGCCTGGTCACTATGCTAGAGAATGTCCTTTCAAGAAGGATTCTCCCGATGGTGATGATAACAACAACAACCGGAGGAATGGCAATCAAAGGAACAACAGGTTCAAGGGAAAAAGGAAGGCTCCCTTCGGCGAAAATGATCAACCTTTCAAAAGGTCAAGAAACTCCAAGTATGAGGAATCACATGTTGTTGATAAAAGAAATGAATATATTCTTGTATCTGCCCTCTCTGTTGCATCTCCACCTGACACAATGGATGTCTGGCTGATAGATAGTGGTGCCTCAAGGCACATCACTGGGTTCAACGAAGCACTCTCTGATATGGTTGAGAAGGATACTAATCTGGAAATTATCCTTGGAGATAATGCCACATATCCTATGAAAGGGACAGGGACTGTGACCCTCCACTTGTCTCAAGGTCAAGTCCTCCACTTGCAAGATGTACTTTATGTACCAAATTTGAAGAAGAACCTTATGTCTATATCGGCCATGGAAGACAAAGGTTTCAATGTGGCATTCACTGATGGAAAGTTGATCATGTGGAAGAAGAGCTTCAAGGAAGCCATCTCGATTGGGTTTAGAGTTGATACACTCTACCAGGTTGGAGGAAGTCCACTAGGAGCAATGACATGTGATACTGTCCGATAGACTGAACTATGGCACCGAAGGTTTGGACACCTTCACTACAAAGCCCTTCCCGAAGCAAGAAAGGTGGTGACAGGGATGCCCGAGTTTTCTAATAATCATGAAGGCGTATGTAAGGGTTGTGCCGAAGGAAAGCATACAAGGGGAACTTTCACCTCAAGTGTCACAAAGACATCTGATGTCTTGTAATTGATCCATTCTGATCTATCTGGTATGTTGCCCGTGACATCCTTGGGAGGATGTTCATATTATATGAAGTTAATAGATGACTTCTCTCGCAAAACCTGGATATACTTCTTAAAGAAGAAGGATGAGGCTTTCATGTGGTTCCATACCTTCAAAGCCTTGGTGGAAAATATGACAAGGAAGAAGATCAAGATTTTGAGAAGTGATAATGGCACTGAATATGAGACAAATAAGTTCAAGGACTTTTGCATAGAAGCTGGCATCAAGAGGGAGACCACAACTGTCTATACTCCCGAGCAAAATGGTGTTGTTGAACGAAAGAACAGGACCATTGTGGAAGTTGCCCGTGCCATGCTATGTGACCAAGGTCTACCGAAGTTTTTGTGGGGAGAAGCTACGAAAAATGTTGTGTACATACAAAACCGATGCCCGCATTCCGCTCTAGACTCCAAAACTCCCGAAGAGGTTTTCTCTGGTAAGAAACCTGACGTCTCACAATTTAGAGTTTTTGGATGTCCTGTTTACTTTCATGTGCCGAAAGAAAAGAGGAGCAAGTTGGATGCTTCTGGGAAGAAAGGAATGTTTGTGGGCTATAGTGAAACTTCGAAGGCCTATAGAGTCTATGTGCTTGGTCAAATGGAAGTGGAGATATGCCACGATGTCATCTTTGACAAAGATGCTTCCCTAAGGAAAGTAGTCAATCTCCGAGATCCGAGGAAGATCATGAAGTAAGGCCTGGAAATCAAGAAGAACCGAAGGATGAAACGGTGCCTGATGTTGAAGGACCGATGGACACGATTGATCCACCTCCTTCACTGGGAAAGAGACCATCATGGCTCAGGGACACTGTCAAGGATGCTGAGGGAGATGCGGCTCGAAGGGGGACATTCCGTGAAAGCAAGAAGTCGAGTAGATACCAAGGGTATCTAGCAGCCATGAGCACCATTATACAATCTGAGCCTGGAACATTTGAAGAAGTCGTGAAGCATCATGTTTGGAAGGATGTTATGCACGAGGAATATGAGTCTATCATGAAGAATGATGTCTGGGATGTGATCCCTAGACCGAAGGACAAATCAGCTGTCACCTCAAAATGGCTCTACAAGATCAAGCATGGAGCCGATGGAAGTGCTGAAAAGTTCAAGGCAAGATTTGTTGCCCAAGGCTTCTCGCAAAAGTAAGGCATAAATTATGATGAAATATTTGCACCTGTTGCACCATCTGATCAATCATTTCCCTTGCTGCAACACAAGGATGGAGTCTCCATCAGATGGATGTGAAGACTGCCTTCCTATATGGTTCGATCAAGGAAGAGGTCTATGTGGAACAACCTCTGGGGTTCGAAGTCCGAGATAGAGACACATATGTATGCAAGTTGAAGAAAGCCCTCTATGGGTTGAAGCAAGCCCCCAGGCCTTGGTATGAGAGGATCGATAGCTACTTGATGAAGCTGGGTTTTACTCGAAGTGATGATGATCCAAAGCTTTATTTTAATGTTGATAATGACAAGCCTCTCATTCTGGTTCTCTATGTGGACGATCTCTTCCTGACAGGTGTTGACCCTCTCATTCATCAATGTAAGAGGAAGCTAGCTTCCGAGTTCGAGATGAAGGACCTAGGACTGATGCACTATTTCCTAGGCTTGGAGGTCTGGCAAAAGCCAGGTGAGATTTTCCTTTCTTAAGGAAAATATGTTGTGAAGTTGTTGAAGAGATTTGGGATGGTGGGCTGCAAGTCCGTTACTACTCCAAAGGAACTCAACTTTAAGAAGTTTTGTGGAAGTGTTGTTGGGCCCGAGTTGGGAAATCCCACCGAGTATCGTCAACTCGTGGGGGCCTTGATGTTCTTAGTGAACTCACGTCCGAACATATGTTTTGCAGTGAACACTTTGAGTCAATACATGGTTGAGCATCATCACATTCACTGGATAGGTGCCAAGAATCTCTTGAGATATCTTCGGGGCACAATCAACCATGGGCTGAGATACATTGTCGGGAGTATGAAGCTCCATGGATATACCTATGCTAATTGGGCAGGTAGTGTGGTGGATCATAAGAGCACATGTAGATGTTGCTTCACTCTAGGTTCAGCTTCGATCTCTTGGATGAGCAGGAAGCAGAAATCGGTTGCTTTGAGCACCACCGAGGCCGAATACATTGCAGTAAGTATGGCCTATTGTGAAGTTGTTTGGTTGAGAAAGCTCTTCAGTGAGCTATTTGGACATGTGCTCGATACCACTGTGATATTTGTGATAACCAAAGTAGGATTCGTCTTTCTAAGAATCATGTGTTCCACGACCAATCCAAACATATTGATATCAGGTACCACTTTGTCCGAGACATGGTACAGTGAGGCGTCGTAAGGCTCCATCAGATTGGGACTGATGAGCAGGTCGCAGATATTCTCACGAAGCCCCTTAGAAAGGTCAAATTCTTAACCGTCCGTGAGAAGCTTGGTATCATGGACAAACCCTACTATGAGGGTCCCGCTTGAGTTGGACTATGAGCTCTAGGAGCTCCAAGGGGCTTGAGGATAGCTGCTTGGAGCTATAAGCAACCACAGGGCTAGGTTCGCCTTACCTTGTTGGTGTGCTATTTCCCCACCATTATGGTATTGAGTTGGTTCACCCTTTGATCTAGCCCCACATGCATCATACCCATGTAGTCCGGGACTCCTGGGAAGTACCTTGCATCTGGCCAATGAGTCGGGAAATGAGGATAGAGACCATAGCATTACCGATGGACGCATTGTGTATTGTCATACTCTCTATATCTAGGATGGGATGTGTCCAACAACTTGATCTGGGATCATGTTTGGATGAGGTTCTTACCTCTAAATTGACTTTGGGTCAATGTGTGACTCACTCTTGAGTCTGGTTGAGGTTTTTACCTATAAATTGACTTCGGGTCAGTGGAAAGTGATGTCATTGTGACTCACTCTCGTTCGTCTTATTTCTTCTATAGCAAAGAAGAGCCAGCAAAGCAGTTACAGCAGGATGACATAGGATTGCATGATGATGATGATAGTATATGATGGTACTGGATGACAGGATTGCAAAGGTGAACAGATGGAGTTCTCCCTAGTTGAGAGGGAGTGTTAAATTTGGCAACTAGGGCCAAACTCCATGTTGCACTGCTCATATGATGGAGATAATATTTTTGTTGGATTCCTCTTTCGTAGAGGTGCAAAATTCATCTAAGGATCATATTGTTTGGATGAGCAAAACTTGTATTTTGAATTTATTTTCCACACGTGCAAATTGTCATGGTCAGCCAAAATTGTAATGTAGGCTCACAAGCCCCAAAAGATGTGTCACACACCCACAGTCTTAGATATAAAAAGGAGAGACATGATGCTCATTTCATCATTCACTCATCTCACGCATCTCTCTCTCATCTGATTGGTTCATACAGCCTTAGAGGCTTCTCTCTCCTCCACACGTGTGAAAACAGGAAGCAACAATTTCGAACTGGTTTAGGGCAAATCTGGACAGCATTGACTTTGGGTCAAGCTTCACCATTTGACTACATTTTTTAGGTAGGAAGTCTGATCTTGGAAGGCCGCATTTGAGGGCACAAAAATCGAGGTCAACGTTGACCTTTGACCGCAACGTTGACTAGTTTGTCCATAGATTTTGACAGCTGCATTGACCGTTTTGAGGACTAGTTTTTGGGCTAAGTTTGACTTTGAAGGAAGGCCGAGTTTTGACCATGTTTCACTGAACCTCATTGAAGGTTGAAGGGTTGGTTTGACCAGCAAAGTCTTTGTTGGCTAGGGCATCCTGTTGACTGCTGTAAAATACATTTTTCTCTCTCTCTGTTGAATAAGAAGAATTACAAATTCTTGTCTCTTGTGTTGGCTTGTCTTCTATCGATTTATTTTATGTTCTATCAGCATTTACTTTCAATGATTATGTGATTGCTAATCTGAAATTGGATCGGCCTTATAAGAAGAAAGATTGAAGTAAACTACTCTAACTAAAATGCTGATAGAACACAATAATAGATCAACAGAAGACAAGCCAATAATATAGATCAGATATACAATTCCTTTTGTCCAGCAAAGATATGAGATATTGTGTGTTACGGCAGTCAACAAGATGCTTCAGCCAGCAAAGTCTTTCTTGGTCAGCAAATCCTCCAAGTGTCACACCCACAGCCCTCCAAGATAGCTCATCACAAGTCAATGATGGTCAACCCAAAGTCAACGCAAAAAAAGTCAACACAGGACAGCAACAGAAAGGTCGACACTGCAGATTAAGGCTTCGGTCAAACTACTCGGTTTTCCACGATTTTAGTGCCCAACAGTACGACCTCTCAAAATCATAATTTTGGCAGAGTTTTGAGGTCAAACGACGAAGGGTTAACCACGGTCAACGTTGTAGCAACAAGCCCTAAACAGATCCGCAGATAAAGGCTCCTCTAGCTCTGCACGTGTGAAGGGAAGAGGCCTCCAAAAGCTAACGAACAGATCAAATCACAATGAGAGATGTGTGATGATTTGATGATGAAAATGACCTCCAAGTCTCTCCAATTTATATCCATCAGTGAGGGTGTGTGACACATCTATTAGGCATGTGAGCCTACATTACAAATCTGGCCGACCTTGCACATGTGTGGAAAATAAATTCAAAATATATGTTCTGCTCATCCAAACAAGATGATCTTTAGATCAATCTTGAACCTCTCCGAAAGAGGAATCTAACAAAAATATGACCATCGTCATATGAGCAGTGCAACATGGAGTTTGGACCTAGTTGCCCAAAATTAACACTCCCTCTCAACTAAGGAGAACTCCATATCCACAAGTGCCATCCATCAGTATCATCGTGTACTTTTACCAAACATCATGCATCATCCTGCCGTAACTTGCTTTGTTGACTCTCGTTCTCATATAGAACAAAAGGCGAGTCACAAAGACATCACACTCAGCTGACCCGAAGTCAGCTTAGAGGTTAAATCCTCTCTTGGACTCAAAAAGACTCTCATACTAACTCGAAGTTAGTTTACTAACCCGAAGTCAATTTAGAGGATAAAACCTCAATAGACTCAAAAAGAATCACATACTAACCCGAAGTTAGTTTACTGACCCAAATTCAGTTTAGAGGATAAAACCTCAATAGACTCAAAAAGAGTCAAATACTAACCCGAAGTCGGTTTAGAGGATAAAACCTCAATAGAATCAAAAGGAGTCACATACTAACCCAAAGTTAGTTTACTGACCCGAAGTCAATTTAGAGGTAAGAACCTCATCATACTTGATCCCAGATCAAGGTGTTGGACACGTGCCATCCTAGACATAGAGAGTACGGCAATCTCTGATGCATCCATCGGTCTTGCTATTGGTCTCTATCCACATTTCCCACCTCATTGGCCAAATGAGAGGTACTTCCCATGAGTCCGAAACTCCATGGGTAGGATGCGTGCAGTGCATAGATCAAAGAGAAGTGACCTAACTCAATGCGTGCAGTGCATAGATCAAAGAGAAGTGACCTAACTCAATATCATAATGGTGGGGCAGAAGCACAACAAGGTTCGCCAATCCTAGCCTCGTTTGTGCTTATAGCTCCAAGAAGCTATCCCCAAGCCCCCTGGAGCTCCCAAAGCTCATAGTCCAACTCAAGTAAGACCCTCAAAATAGGGTCTTTCCACGATTCCAAGCTTCTCACTAAAGGTTAGGAACTTGACTTTCCCCAAGGGCTTCGTGAGAATATCCGCGACCTGCTCATCGGTTTCTATATGATTGAGCCTTACGATGCCTCGTTGTACCATATCCCGGATAAAGTGGTATCTGATATCAATATGCTTGGATCAAATGTGGAACACGGGATTCTCGAAAAGACGAATCCCACTCTCGCTATCACAAAGGATAACAGTGGTATCTAGCACATGCCCAAACAACTCACTGAAGAGCTTTTGCAACCAAACAGCTTCACAACAAGCCATACTCTTTGCAATGTATTCGGCCACAACAGTGCTCAAAGCCACTGACTTTTGCTTCCTGCTCATCCAAGATATCGAAGTAGAACCCAGGGTGAAGCAACATCCAAATGTGCTCTTGCGATCCACCACACTGCCAGCCCAATCGGCATCAGTATATCCATGGAGTATCAAACCCCCGACAGTGTATCTCAGCCCATGGTTGATTATATCCCGAAGATATCTCAATAGATTCTTGGCACCAATCCAGTGAATGTGATGAGGATCAACCATATGTTGACTCAATGTGTTCACTGCAAAACATACGTCCGAACGGGAGTTCACTAGGAACATCAGGGCCCCCACGAGTTGTCGATACTCAGTAGGATTTGCTAGCACGAGCCCAGCAGCGTTTCCACACAACTTCTTATAGTTGAGTTCCATCAGTGTCGACACAGACTTACAGTCCACCATACCAAATCTCTCCAGCAACTTCACGACATATTTTCCTTGAGAAATGAAAATCTTGCCTGGCCTCTACCAAACCTCCAAGCCTAGGAAATAGTGCATCAGTCCTAGGTCTTTCATCTCAAACTCGGAAGCTAGCTCCCTCTTACACTAATGAATGAGATTGTCAACACCTGTCAGGAAGAGATCGTCCACATAGAGAACCAAAATGAGAGGCTTTTCTCTATCAACCTTAAAATAAAGGTTCGGATCAGCATTACTTCGAGTGAAGCCCAATTTCATCAAGTAGATATCTATCCTCTCGTACCAAGCCTTGGGGGCTTGCTTCAACCCATAGAGGGCTTTCTTCAACCTGCATACATAGGTGTCTCTATCTCGAACTTTGAACCCACACCTCTTCCTTTATAGAACCATGCAAAAAAGCGATCTTCACATCCATCTGATGTAGACTCCGTCCTTGTGTCGCAGCAAGGGCAATAATAGATCGGATGGTGGTATAGCGGACCACAGGTGCAAATATATCATCATAATCTATGTCTTCTTTTAAGAGAAGCCTCGGGCAACAAATCTTGCCTTGTACTTTTCAACACTACCATCAAATCCATGCTTAATCTTATAGAGCCATTTCGAGGTGACAACAGATTTGTCCTTTAGTCTCAGGACCACTTCCCAGACATCATACTTCATAATGGACTCATATTATTCGTGCATAGCATCCTTCCACATTTGATGCTTTACGGCTTCTTCAAATGATCCAGGCTCAGATTGTACTACCGTACTCATGCCTGCTAGATACCCTTGGTATCTCTTCATCTTCTTACTTTCACGGAATGTCCCCCTTGGGGCAATATGTCTCTCGGCATCTGCGAGTGTATCCCAAAGCCATGAGGGTCTTCTCTTATTTGAAGGAGGTGGATCAATAGGATCCATAGGTCCTTCAACATCGAGCATCAGTTCATCCTTCGACTCTTCCAACTTCCTTGCTTCTTCATCTTCTTTGTCTTCCTTGGAGCTAGGAAGATTTCTCACTTTCTTGAGGGCAGCATCTTCATCGAAGGCGACATCATGGCATATCTCCACTTCTCTTGGACTAGGTACATAGATTCTATATGCCTTCGAAGTTTCACTGTAGCCCACAAACATTCCCTTCTTTCCAGAAGCATCCAGCTTGCTTCTCTTTTCTTTCGACACATGAAAGAAAACAGGACAACCAAAAACTCTAAAATGAGAAACATCGGGTTTCTTATCAGAGAAGACTTCTTCGGGAGTTTTGGAGTCCAGAGCGGAATGCGGGCATCTATTTTGAACGTACACAGCAGTGTTCACAGCTTCTCCCCATAGAAACTTCGGAATACCTTGGTCACATAGCATGCCGTGGGCAGCTTCCACAATAGTCCTGTTCTTTCTTTCAGCAACACCATTTTGCTCAGGAGTGTACGCAGTTGTGGTCTCCCTCTTAATGCACAGCTTCTCTACAAGAGTATTCAAACTCATTTTTAAATTCGGGCATCCCTGTCACCACCTTCCTTGCTGAAGGTGTACAAACCTATGGTGCCATAACTCTGTTTGAAGAGTTGTATCACATGACATAGCCCCCAATGGACATCCTCCAATCTGGTAGAGTGTATCAACTCTAAAACCAATAGAAAGAGTTTCCTTGAAGTTCTTCTTCCAAATACGTACCTTTCCATCAACGAATGCCACCTTGAACCCTTTGTCGTCCATTGTCGAAATGGACACAAGGTTCTTCTTCAAATCAGGTACGTACAACACATCTTGTAATTGGAGGACTTGACCTTAAGGGGTCATAGTCCCTGTCCCTTTCACGGAATAGGTGGCATTATCTCCAAGGATAATTTCCAAATTGGTATTCTTCTCAACCAAATCAAAGAGGGCTTCTTTATAACCAATGAGGTGCCTTGAAGCACCACTATCTAGTATCAATCAACCAGACATCCAGGGTGTCGGGTGGAGATGCAGCAGAGAGAGAAGATACAAGAATAAATTCATTTCTCTTATTATCAACAACATTAGACTCATCGTACATGGAATTTCTTCACCTCTTGAAAGGTTGCCCATTTCCACTACATTCAGAGGAAGCCTTCCTTTTTCCTTTGAACCTGTTGTTCCTGCCATTCCCTCTTGAGTTGTTGTCAACATCCCTAGGAAAGTCCCTTCTATTAGGGCACTCTCTTGCATAGTGACCAGTCTTGTTACAAGTGTAACATCTTCCCTTCCTTCCTTTGGGCCCCGCTCTTCCATGGTTTTGATTTCTCGGGCCACCATTGTTTTTCTTCTTTACATGAGTGGCGAAGGTAGTAGGGTCACTTCCATTTCCATTAGAGGGATAATCTCTCTCCATCATTCTTGTTTCTTCTTGAGTGCATCTCGTTAATATTTCATCGAAATCGGGAATCACATTATTATTAATAATAGTGGTAATGAATAAATAACAATCACAGGGGAGACCTCCAAGTGCAATAAGGACCATCTCTCAATCAGATATTGCTTCCCCAGTAGCTAGGAGGTTATTCCTGATTTCAGTGAGCCTCATAAAATAGGATTTAATCCTTGCCCTTCTTGATATTCTTCAATTGATTCTTGACGAAAATGATTTGATTACCATTGTTAGCCCTGAACATGCTCACCAGCTTATCATACATATCTTTAGATGTGTTCAGCTCAGAAATGTAAGCAACTAAGCGCTTATGAATAGAATCCCAGATAATCATCTTTGCTTTGATTTCCCCCTTTCTATACTTCTTCTTTGTGGCAACTGCTGCATTTGATGGAGGCTCTTGAATCTTCCCCTACACATAGTCCATGACATCTTGATCTTCTAGTACCAAATCCAAGGACATCTTCCATGCATGATAATCAGATTTATCAATCAATTTATCATCAGCTTTGAAACCCTTGTAGGTTGAGGAGGCCATTTGTCCTTGATAGGATTCCTTCCTTCAGTGATTGCTTCTAACACTAGCTTAGACTTTGTCTTCACCTCAGCTCTGATACCATGTTAAATTTAGATAACCATGGTGTTCTATGCTTGATGCAATTTTACTTCAATCTTTCTTAGGCCTGATACAAAATAGCAATCACATAAACATGAAAGTAAAATGCTGATAGAACACAATAATAGATCAACAGAAGACAAGCCAATAATATAGATCAGATTTACAATTCCTTTTGTCCAGCAAAGATATGAGATATTGTGCGTTATGGCAGTCAACAGGATGCTTCAGCGAGCAAAGTCTTTCTCGGTCAGCGAATCCTCCAAGTGTCACACCCACAGCCCTCAAAGACAACTCATCACAAGTCAATGATGGTCAACCCAAAGTCAACACAGAAAAGTCAATGCAGGACAGCAATAGAAAGGTCAACACTGCAGATTAGGGCTTTGCTCAAAGAGCTCTGTTTTCCACGATTTTAGTGCCCAGTAGTATGGCCTCCCAAAATCGGAATTTTGGCAGAGTTTTGAGGTCAAACGACCAAGGGTTGACCACGATCAACGTTGGTCAACGCTGCAGCAACAAGCCCTAAACAGATCTGCAGAAAACAGCTCCGCACGTGTGAAGGGAAGAGGCCTCCAAAGGCTAACGAACAGATCATATTACAATGAGAGATGTGTGATGAGTTGATGATGAAAATAACCTCCAAGTCTCTCCAATGTATATCCATCAGGTAGGGTGTGTGACACATCTATTAGGCATGTGAGCCTACATTACAAATATGGCCGACCTTGCACATGTGTGGAAAATAAATTCAAAATATATGTTCTGCTCATCCAAACAAGATGATCTTTAGATCAACCTTGCACCTCTCTAAAAGAGGAATCCAACAAAAATATGACTATTATCACATGAGCAATGCAACATGGAGTTTGGACCTAGTTGCCCAAAATTAACAATCTGTGATAGTCGATTCTTATAGCCGCCTGTGACAAAGATTCTGACTAATTTGGATAAACCCAGTTTCCCGAGCTCCTATAGCGATTGGTTCGTTGTCTGATAATAAACTTGAGTCTTACAACATGTGCAGCTACGGTACCAGTTGAGACAGACTCCCAAGAGGGGCAAGAGCGTGGTGGTTTGGTAAATTTGCGGCTGGAGTTTTGTGCGGACCTAAGGCAAAACTCAAGTGTTTCATTGGAGCAGATAGGAGCCCACAGAGGATCTAGTAATTAAGATAGAAGAACTTTGGTTAAACGTGGATTATATTATCTTACTATTGTCTTAGATTTGTCACAATATGTGGCACTATTGAATTTTTTATCAATTGGTTGACTAAAAGATTGGATCATTAAATGCTACTTTGCTCTGTTCAGTAATTGTATCTATTCCTTGAAGAAATATTCAATTGTATTGAATTAACTATGTTGGAAAAAGGAAAAAAATTATTGAGATCCTACGAAACCCTAGTGCTAAAATTGCCCTAGCCTATTACAATTCCTGAGTTTAGTTGCATCTCGGACAGCTCTGCAGCAGGATCAGGGTTCAGTCCTGTAGCCAGTCAAGCAGCTTAGCATAGTCTGGATCAGAGATAGGATATATTTGATTAGTAAACAAAATCTGCTAGATTCAAAAATAAATTGGAACTGATTGTAATTTGGAATTGTAAACGACTGTTGAATTTGGGCTATATAAGTACTGTTGAATTGATTAATGTTTTGACTACAGCTTTGCACTGTATGTTTTATTGTGTGTAGAAAGAGCCGTAGGGTTTGCTGAAGATTATATTTGTATTAAAACAGTCTATAACATTGCTGAAAGAAAAGGATTTTGATAGAAACCCTAGTTGCTTTAGCAGGGCAAAAAAAAATCCCTACAATACTACAAGAAGAGAAGACACAATGCATGGATAAGGTGCATGCATGCATGAGGATATATATTCACGAAGATATAGCAACTTGTGAGATCTGTAGCATTTATTGGTGCATGAAGTAACGACCTTTGCATAAAGATAATATTGAAGTAGAAAAGATAAAAATACAGCTTGTTAGTGATTAATAATACGTAGGAGCTCCATTTAAAGAAGTTGCTATGTACTTTTGAATGAGAAAAAAAGAGATGGTTGTAAAAAAGATATTAATTTATCAAAGTGTTTCCAATTTTTTATGAAACGAGCTCCAAAAATAGAAGAAAAGAGAGATCAACGCCTTAGAAATCAGCCACTTCGAGGGGAAACCTCCAATACATTACATAAATGAACAATTCTTAGATGATACAACTGACAAAACCTCCTTCTATATATAGGGGTCCATGGGGTCACAATATAATCCTAGCCGACTTAACAATAATAATGTAAGGGAGCAATAATAACAATATGGGGGTTACACGGGTACAACAATAACAATAAGGGGGCTACACTAATAACAATGAGGGGGTACACTAGTAATATGGGGACCTAACATGCCCCTCTCCTTCAAAAAAGTGTTGTCCTCAACGCTTTAGTAGCTCTGGATGCTTCTATATAAAATTCTCATCCTCCCATGTAGAATCTTCAGTGGGTAAGTTCTTCCACTTGATGAGATACTCTGAAATTGATCGATTTCGTGGCTGTCGAGTTCTTGTTTTAGTGATTGTTTCAGGTTCCAATATGATTTTTCCTTCCTCATCAAGTTCTAGCAATATTGTTTGAACTGGAAGTTTGTCGCCTATAACCTTCTTTAAGCATGAAACATGGAAAACTAGATGCACTCGCGAAGAAGCAGGAAGCTCCAATTTGTATGTCATAGTACCAATCTTTTGCAGCACCTTAAAGGACCATAGTATTTTGGTGATACTCTATTATCCTTCTTAGCTTGCTTGAGGGACATTTGTTTATATGGTTGTAGCCGTAAAAACACCCAGTCTCCTACATCAAAACTTTTTTTGCTGCGATGTTGATCTATTTCTTGTTTCATTCGATTTTGTGCCAAATTGAGGTTATCTTTTAAGAGTTGGAGAACTTGTTGTTGATGCAAGATGTGATCTTCCACCGCTTGCACCTTAGAATTTTCTCTTAAAGATGATGTGATGGATGGTGGACGATATCCAAGTGCCATAAATGGGGTCATTTTTGCTGCAGTATGGAAAGAAGTGTTATACCACCATTCAGCCAGAGGTAACCACTTGACCCATTGTGTTTGTTTATCAGATACAAAACAACGAAGATATTCTTCCAAACATTTGTTCACTATCTCAGTTTGACCATCAAATTGAGGATGATAAGATGAACTATGAGCTAGTTGAGTACCCAAATAAGAAAATAATTCCGTCCAAAAATTTCCAATAAAAATGGGATCTCTGTCCCTTACCATAATCTTTGGGTTTCCATGTAGCTTTTGAATTGTTTCCATAAATGCAATAGCAACTGTACTTGCTTTAAACGGACGAGATAATGCACAAAAGCGTGCATACTTGGTAAGTCTATCAACTACCACCATGATGACACTCTTTCCTTCGGACTTACGTAAACATGTGATAAAATCCATTGAAAACTCCTCCCAACGTTGACTTGGAATGGATAAAGGTTGTAGAAGACCCAGGGTCTTGATTGTCTCAACTTTATTTTGTTGGCAAACCAAACATTCTGCCACAAACTTTTGAATATCAAATTTAAGGCCATCCCAAAAAAATTATTTCTTCACCTTGTGGTAAGTTTTTAAAAATCCTGAGTGTCCTCCTAAAGGAGAAGTGTGCAATTCCAAAAGAATCTTTTGTTTTAGCTGGGAATTCTTACAAAGATATAAGCGATCTTTGTACCATAAGGAATCATTTTTCCAACTAAATGTATCAGATGTACTAGGATCTTGCTTCAACTTTTGAATGAATGTCCACACTTCTTCATCCTTCTTCCATTCATCCCTTGCTTCGGTTATCCAATTTGGTTGGATAATAGAAATTGCAAAAAGCAATGCTTCCACCTCTTCATCCTTTCTTGAGAGTGCATCTGCAACAACATTTAGCTTCCCTTTTTTGCAGATGATTTCAAAGTCATAATCCAACATCTTTGTGACCCATTTTTGCTACTCTTTTGAAGATAGTCTTTGTTCCAAAAAGTGTTTAAGACTATCATGATCAGTTTTTACCTTGAAATGCCTTCCCATTAGGTAAGGTCGCCATTTCTTTAGTGCATGTAGTATCGCCAACATTTCCTTCTCATAAATAGCTTTATGTAAATACTTTCCTTTGATTGGACGACTTTCAAAAGCAATGGGTCTTCTTTCTTGCATTAAAACAGCACCAATTCCATTTCCTGAGGCATCATATTCCACAATAAAAGTTTTTGTGAAGTCTGGCATAGCTAAAACCGATGCTAGGCACATTGCCTCTTTAAGATGTTCAAAGGCTTTAGTTGCTTCAAGGGTCCATGAAAATGCATCTTTCTTCAATAATGTTGTTAGAGGTGCTACTATTCTCCCATAATTCTTAACAAACATGCGATAATACCCTGTTAACCCGAGAAATCCTCGCAACTACTTTACGATTGTGGGGACTTTCCATTCCTTATGGCTTTTATTTTATAAAGGTCTACCTTAACACCCTCGTGAGATACAATATGACCCAGATATTCCACCTCTTGTACTCCAAAGAAACATTTGGATGTTTGTGCATATAATTGTTTCTCCTCCAATAGTTTGAGCACCCTGTCAACATGTTAAACATGATCCTTCCAAGACCTGCTGTAGAGGAGTATGTCATCAAAAAATACTAGCACAAATTTTCTACGGAAGGGTTTGAAAATGGAATTCATCAACCCTTGAAATGTAGAAGGTGCGTTGGTAAGGACAAAAGGCATGACCAAAAATTCATAATGACCCTCATGAGTTCGAAATGTTGTTTTCGAAATATCTTCAGTCTTCATTCTAATTTGATGATATCCTGAACGAAGATCCAACTTGGTAAAATAAATAGCGCCATGTAATTCATCCAATAATTCATCAATCACAGGAATGGGAAATATATCTTTAATAGTGAGCTTATTGAGCTCCCTATAATCCGGACACATGCGCCATGATCCATCTTTCTTGTGCACCAATACTACTAGAGCAGAGAAAGAACTTTGACTAGGTTGAATTATACCAGCCTCTAACATTTCTGCAATCATACGTTCAATTTCGCTCTTTTGGACATAAGGATATCTGTAAGGCCTGATGTTTGGAAGAACACTTCCTGGAATCAAATGAATAGCATGATCATGATCACGAATAGGTGGGAGTAATTTGGGAGTATCAAACACCTTGGAATGATTGTCCAAGACTTTTTGGAGATCTGGATAAATAGATGATTTTGATGTTGGAACTTCTAGTGAGCATAATTGTGCAATTATTCCTCATTGTTCTTTCTTCAGAAGCTTTGTCATGACATTAGAGCTTATTATCTTTCTCAGCCTCCCTGCGATACCCCGTAATTCGATTTCCTTTCCTTCAGAAAAAAATTTCAAGAAAAGTTCTTGAAAATTAAAAGCTACCGTCTCCAAAGATTGTAACCATTGTACTCCTAGTACAACATCAGCACCTCCCTTTGGAATGGAAAGCATTGGACTATTCAATACATATTCCCCCATGGTTAGCTTGATATTATGGCATTTTCCAGAGCAATTTATAGTTCCTCCATTTGCAACCATCACTTGACATTCTAGTGTTGGGTATAAGAAACAATTCAATTCCTTAGCTACCTAACAATGAATAAAATTATGGATACTACCTGAATCAATCAACACTATTACCTTTTTCTTCTTGATATGTCCTTCTATCTTGAGAGTTTGAGAAGCGGTAATTCCTGCCAATGCATTACACGATATGGTCAGACTCATTTCTTCTTCTTCTAGGGTTGATTCCTGGTGTATATCCTCTTCTTTTGAAGTTTCTTGTTCATTTTCTTCCTCCTCTTCACAATCTATGTAAAATAATTTCTTCTCAGCACATTTATGACCTTTAGTGTATTTGCTATCACAACTGTAGCAAGCCCTTTTGCTCTTTTTTCTTCCAATTGTTGTGGTGTCAACCTTGTAGGTTGTGGAAGTCTAGTAGTAGCAACACTTCCATCTTTATAGATGTGAGTGGTAGGCTTCCTTGTCGCCATAATTTTAAATTCAATTTTTCTTGACAACTTGAATGCCTTCTCCAATGAATCAGGTTCCCAAACGCGAACTTCATGTTGGATGTTATCCTTTAAAGTCCCTATGAAGACATCAATCATGTGTTCCTCTGGAATATTAGTTACCCTTATATTCAATTTTTGGAAATCCTCAATGTGCTCCACCACTGAATTTATCAATTGGCTAAAGAAGGTGTTGCTCTTTGTATCCTCATAAGGTGCTATCATTTCCTCTGTAAAAATTGACCAAGTGACATTTTTTTTACGAGAGCAAAGCCATCGATACCATACAACTATATTTTGTTCTAAATGTAAAGTTGCAATGTGTACCTTTTGTGTGTTTTGCACATTATTGAGATCAAAATATTGCTCCATTTGTAGTATCCATGTTACGGGATACTTGCCATCAAACTTCCTCATATCCATCTTTGGAATATGGTGGTTCTTCCATCCAATAATAGAGTTTATAAAATCACGATTAACATTTATTTTGTTCTCATCATGAGTTTCCTCTACTATCTTTTCGGCCTTAGGAAACATTTTTTGTATCAACTTTGTCAAACCTTCCATGTCTGCTTTTAGATCATTCTTCATGTTTTCAATGTTGTCTTTCATGTCATCCATCTTAGTATCCACGCCTTTCTTCAAACCATCCATCTTAGCTTCCGCACCTTTCTTCAAAACTTCCATTTCAGTTTTTGTTGCTCTTTGCGAGAGCGAAATTTGGTGCACTTACTCTTGTAATTTTGATATGTCATGTTGCAATTTTTCGTCTTTATGAGTCATAGTAGAGCCTTCTAAAGGGTTAATGGGTATTGAATTCTTTTTAGGGGGCATTTTATAACCAAATACTGATATCTATTCTACAATATGCCCTTGGAATCAATTCAAACTGATTTTTCACACAAAACCTATGCAATTCGAAAAATACACACCTTTTTATTGATTTTGAGGAGCTCAATATTGAAACTGAATTATCTCTGTGATTTTGGATCTTCAATATCTGAAATTATAGCCCTCTGAAGCTTCTTTCAAATGCCACAGGTCTGACCTGATTTGGATTCTTCAAGACAAAGTTATGCCCAATCTCCCACAATGACCTAATTATGGACTAGTTTAGTAAAGCGAACTTGTACAGCGTGCCACGTGTCACTGTTTCCTCCTTTGGCTCTGAAATTGATATACATGAAACTACAATCCGTGTACTTGCGGCCGCTTTTTACAGAATTCCAATCTGATGCTCAGTTATGACAATTTTCCCACGGTCGCCTCTTTGAGATGAAATTCAGGGGCCTGAAACAACCCTAACTTCCACAGATCATATCTCTAAAAATATTGCGAATCAAGCTCTGAAATTTTTCCACGACGTTCCTCGGGATTTCGGCTTTACTCTATAAAAAATTCAGCTTTTGAACCTTCGTAGAAAACAAGTTATAGATAAAATGCCATGATGGCCTGTTTAGGTTAAATTCAGGAGCCTGCAAAAAGCCATAACTTCCACAGATTATATTTCGAAAATATTGCAAACCAAGATCTGAAATTTTTCCACGACATTCCTCAAGATTTTGGCTTCGCATTGTAGAAATTTCAGCTTCTAAACCTTCGTAGAAAAAAAGTTATAGCGACAATGCCACGATGACCTGTTTGGAGCAGCAAAACCATAGTTTTAAAAATCGGTCGGACCGACTTTGAATCAACCGAGCCAACTGAGCCAAACCCTCGGTCGGTCGGTAGAAAAACCGGTCCGAAGGCCGGTTTGTGACCGAACCGGCTGAGCCGGTCACCAACTCGGCCGATTCAACCACAACTCGACCAAGCTGGTCCAAGTTGGCCGCGGACCCCACCCAGCCTCCAAATCAGACTCCAAAATGGATTTTTCTTTGCTATTAGGGTTTTATGCAGCCTTCTAACCCCTCCCTATCCTATTAAAGCTACCCAACCCCTCTCATTTCCTTACATCTATCTCATTGCATTTGAGTGAGCATTTGTGAGGAATTTGTGAAGAGTTGTGGAGTTAGTTTTTGGAGCAGCTTTGAGGAGTCTTTTAGGCAAGCTTTGAAGCAGCATTGAGGAGTTGGTTTGTTAGAGGCTCTACTCAATGTAGATCCACTAGTAGCAGGCCTAGTCCCAAGTCCTCTAGTTGCAGCCGCAGGCACTTCCTCTAGTCAGCCACGACGAAAGCACATAACTCGTCTATCTCAGGCTCAACGTGCTACAGTTCTAGTTGAGGATGTTGATGATGAGGAGGAGCGAGTGATTTCCCCCTCTGGTTCAGAGTTTGAGCCAGAGGATATTGCCTTGTCAGATGTTTAGCAGTAGTGACTATTCATGTTTTGTTGTAGAGGCTATTTAGAGCCTCCTTGATTATGTTTTTTGTTTTGATCTCTATACCATCATCATGTATTGGACAGTGCACTGGGTGCAATTTTGATATAATGGATATATTCATGAGCCTACTTTGATCATATGTTGTCTTTTGTCTATATTGTAATGCTTTGTGTTTGTAAACATGAATGAAAATCTTTAAAATTATGTTTTTTATAAAAAATAATATTTAATGTATTTTTTACAAAGACTGAGTCATTGAAACCGAACCAACCGAGTCGATACCAAGTCAGAGTCGGAGTCGGAGCCGACCCTTGACCGTTTCGGAACCCGAGTCCGAGTTTTAAAACACTAAGCGAAACCTAGAATCCAAAGCTCTGATACCAAATGTTATGAAACCAGCTCCAAAAATAGAAAAAATGATAGATCAACGCCTTAGAAATCAGCCACTTCGAGGGGGAAGCCTCCAATACATTACATAAATGAACAATTCTTGGATGATACAAATGACAAAACCTCTTTCTATATATAGGGGTCCATGGGGTCACAATATAATCCTAGCCGACCTAACAATAATAATGTAAGGGAACAATAATAACAATATGGGGGTTACAGGGGTACAACAATAACAATAAGGAGGCTACACTAATAACAATAAGGGACTACACTAGTAATATAGGGACCTAACACAAATGTTCAGAGCTCCTTCGAGATCTGATTTGATTCTATGCTATGAATTGAATCTTCCCTCTTATTGTGTTAAATGTGTTACTTCTTTGTTGTCACAAAAAAATGTATATGTTGGTTAAGGTCTATGATAGCATAGATCTGCAGAAGTTCAAACTTCATAGTACATACTACATAGCACTGTATCAAGTTTAGTTTCATGGGCATAGATTTGAAGGAGTTCATAGCGCTGTGTCAAGTTTAGTTTCATGGGCACTCCACAACAAAGAAGTTGGGAATTTTGACAAACGAAATTAAAATAGTGGTACTACAAGAAGGCATAATCTAAATTTGTTTAACAATAAAAGAAATAGATGGATCATGGCTCCATTCAACCATGCACAATACCAGCTAGTGCACATAAATGATAAGAAAATGCACAGAGTGATCTTGATATCTGTGACAGCAATAGATGATTTTTGTCGAGCACATTGTAGAACTACTGTCAAGTATTTGCTATCCCTTCTAGCAATAAAGAAATAAATTGCCCTTACAGCTAAAATTTTCAGCCATCTTCAGTGGACCTCAGCCGACTCAGCACATGATTCAAGACTGCCATTTTTGTTTCCAAAAACAAAACCCAATTTGCATGCATTAATATAATGTCCCCCAGTACATTCATGCAATATATACACCCATGGGCCATTCCAGAAATAATGCAGACCATTTTTTCACTTTTACATAAGAAAGATAGTTGCTGCAGTTGTTCATTTGATGCTAGAGAGAAAGCTACTGCCAGCAGGATATGTATTTTGCAAAACCCTGTAGGATAGGTTTCAGGAGAATAATTGTATACTTCACTCACTGCTCCAAGACAAAAACTTCTTGAATTCTAAAAGGTGTGCATGGCCCCACTGTTGGTATGATCCTTCTAGCCACTCCTAAGAAACGGGAGAATATCTCCAAGAAAACCAGAAGCTAATAATGGCAAATAATTATACTTATCCCCCCTGTGTGATAAGAGAGTATGACGCCTAAAGGTGAGCACGGTCCCACTGTTAGCATGATCCCTCTAGCCACTCCTAAGAAACAGGAGAAAACCTTCAAGAAACACAGAAACTAATAATGTCAAATAAGTATATTTATCTCCGTGTGTGATGCTCCTATATATGCTAATTTCTCCCATATCTCTCATGTAGACTACAATTCTGGCTGAGCTACTATTTTATAATTCATACAAGTGGCCCTATAGTTAGCTAGAGCGATCACAACAGATCAACTCCAGTTATTATAGACCCTGTGATGCATTAGGCTTCTATTGACAACAGAGTATAGTGTAGAACTTGAAAAGTATCAGGACGCTAGTACGTCACATATGTGATGCTTGAACAGACAACATCTTACAAAGCAACCCAGAGAAATTTCTGTCACTTCAATCAAAAGGTAGCTAAGGCCACGTGCACATCTTCCTCCAAGTGGAAGGGAACATTACAATATATGCTGCACAACCTAAGATGTCGACTTAACTTGAACAACACCTTATGAATTTATAAAGCCGGGCTTGTCTGTAAGCCCTGCTAACCAAGCACCGGAGGATGCAATACGTAACCGTGAGGTCATGGATACATATAGCAACAAAGTACCAATACATCCCATGCATGCAGCTCCAAACATTTTGCAACAGATTAAAGACAATCATGTCCCAAACCCTCCAAATATTAACATTTACATATTGAATAGCAATTCCCCGACCCTCATAATAGTAACTTTGGATACATTAACATCCTACATCGATCTGCGTATTCAAAGATGTATACTATCTATCATGATTAATCAAAGTAGCGCAGCTCATTCTAAAGCAACCAAAACAAAAACACGCAAAAGAACATCCATAGCAACTTATTAAGTAAAGGTCGAAGAATAGTTGGCAATGGTATGTATGTATACCCACCCATGAGTGAAGCCTCCAGCAGGTGGGTTTTCAAGAGAATCTGATCCATGGGAGTCATGGTGCCAATCTTGGTTGCCCTGTTCTGAATTTTGAGAATGCTAGTGATGCTGGATGCCATAATCACAGACATTGTGCAGGCAAGGGTTTTAACCATTGCTGGACCTTTCCCTGTCTTCACTTGATCCAGTGCATTCATAGTCAACTTTCTCAAGGGACCCAGTTTTATCATCAGAAGCAGTGCCACTGCCCCCTCAACAAACACCACTAGAAACAGTAACTGAATCATCTCCCAAACCCCTTCTTAAACCCCCCGACACAAAGAATACCTCCTTGCGCCCACAAAACCGGCCCTCAAAGAATCCGCCTCTATATTTTCGCATATACTCCAGTGATAAACCAAACTGATTTATGGATTCGTTTATTCTGCAGAATTCAATCGATCTCCAGCTCTGTTGCACAGCAAAACCGTCAGGTGGATTCCAGGTAGTGACAAAGTAGCCTCCTGATGTTTGCAATCCTTGTCAACGGATCCTAATCGGTGGGTGGACCCTAATGATTAGGAAGCCTTAATGATAAACATCATCCCACTTTACTCTCAAACCCTCCAGGAAAGGGAAGGGAAATGGGTAACGGCCTTTGGGATGGGAAAAAAGCAGAGGGGTCCCACGGCTATACTTTTGATCTTGGTAACAGACAAGTGCTTAACCATGTTACTTGATTACAAGTCCTGGGTTGATTGATTGTTTGTCGCTGTTATAGCTGTGTTAAGCCTGTTTTATTCGTTCATTTTGCATGTATTTCTACACCTTCGCATTCAGATCCAGATACCTTCGCCACTGATAAATAAATCTTCTTTCAATTAATATCCCTGCGCCGCTCCTCGTCGCTCTAATATTTCCATCTATGGGCGGAGCGGGGCTGCGCTGCGATGATATATTAAATGGAAGAGCGGAATATGCTCTACCTTTACTTTCAGTGTCAACACTGGGTCATTGGTCATTGGTGTCGTTACCGAGTGGGCATAAACAAAATCATGAGACACTCCAAAAGTATGAGCACAGGAAATTCTACTAATGGTTTTATATTTTTTAATTTATGGTTTATGCAATTGATTCAATATTGCTTTTTTTTTAATGATTTGACTTCAACCAGGAGTGAGGTTGCGCTCTTTGTTGTAGATGCAAACATCCTCGGTCTCCACCACACATCAATTGCTTTTTTTTAATGATTTTGACTTCAACCAGGAATGAGGGTCTGCTCTTTGTTGTAGATGCAAACATCCTCGTTCCTCACGACACATCCTCTCAAGGAATACGCGTATCCAATGCATAGACACATATCTCCACACTCCGTCAGATCTCAATACACATATTTCATAGACTGTTTTTTTAATAATTAAATTATTTCTATTCCAATATTAATGTAGTATTGATGTGGTATATGTGAGTATCATATTTAATCCCAATGAATATATAAATATATAAAATTAGTTTTGAATGGAATTTAGAAAAATTAGGCATTGTCTCCATGTGAAGAATTAAGGATATTTGCTCTGAGAAGAATAAATAGTGAATAGCATAAGAAGGATATTTGCTTTGAGGAGAATAAAAAACTTTTTTTGTGTTAATCATCATAATCCATTATCATAGTGAATAGCATAAAGATTGATATGATAATTTATTATTATAGTGTGAAGAATTAAGGATATTTGTTTTGAGAAGAATAAAAAACTTCTTCGTGTTAACAATTATAATCCATTATCATAGTGAGTAGAATAAGGATTGATATGATAATTCAGTATTATAGTGAGTAAGGGTTGACAAGTGGTAGAGCTTATTTAGGTGGAATAGATGGGCAATGACACCCCAAATTTGCAAGTACCTTTGCATACCTCATCCACGATGGAGGACCTATCTCATATTAGCCTTGAAATGATTATGAGGATTAAATGCGGGATAACTGGAATCTAGACTTGAAGGCATGAATATGTAGAATTTGTACGATTTCACTTTGATATTTCTAAACTTTGAGAGCTAATTGAAGAACCAGTTATATCTTATTTTCTGTTGTTCTATATGGTGAATTCTTGATTGAGTTTCAGTAGCTGAGAAGTACTTTCGGTGTGCGAGTCAAGGGTGGAGGGCCCCCACACTGAGCTAAGTGCTCTTTCTGGTTAATTTAGTTGCAATTTCCTGAACTAGTTTTGTTTCATGTTTAATCAGTTAATTAGATGTATGATGATATGTTAGGATTGCTGATGAATCTTAATCTAAATTCTAATCTGCATATGAAGGGTCAAACCAAAGTTTAAGTTAAACTCTCCTTCTATCTGATTAGAAACTATAAACTAGAATTCATCTTTCTTGCTTTTAAGTGATTTTTTGAATTTCCAGTTTTCTAACAATGGCATTAATGATGAATGAATTTATAATGAATAACAGCAAGGGCCTCCTTAGTTAGGAGCCGCTTCTATTATTCTTTTATGCATCGTGAGCTATTTTTCATTAATGGTTTTGATTTCTGTTCATGAAGTAGTATTGTAGAGAAGGTCAAACAATTCCTCCTAAGTTAGGAGCTTCTTCTTCTGCTTATTACATAATTGAATTAGAAATTATTTAGTTAAGTTTTATATTTGTAATATGCATTTCCTTTAAATTCAATATTTCATCTTCTAAACTTGACTGTAGTTGAAATCCGTATATTTTGGAGATGCTTCTAAGTTCTACAAACCCGAATTGATAATAAAATACTTCTGTTAGTTTGCCCGGTAAACAAACCCAACATTTTTGGTGTTGTTGCCGGGGAAGCATATTTCTAAGTAGTCAAATAGGAAGATAAAACAAAAACAAAAAAACATATAAAAAAAACACATAAAAAACAACAAAAACATAGTTTTTCTTTTAAGTTATGTTTCTTTATGCCTATAGATAGAGATTAGAAGGGTAGATTCATTAAACAAAACCCCCCAACAATTCAACCATCCACAGGACTAACAACCCCAGTTGCTGGAAGACCTACTCTAGAGGAGTTAGAGGAAAAATAGAGATCAGGACAATGATTAACTCTAATTGAAAGACAAACCTTGTTGGCCTTGGAGATAAAAATAAACTCTTTTCCTAGGAAAACAAAAGGAAACAAGAAAACTAGTTGTTGAACAATTAGAACAACTTGTCCTTGAACAGATTAAGATAGTTGAGGAAACACCAAATTGGCCTCATATTGAAACATTAAAAATATCTGAACAAGAAATGACTAAAGAAGGATAAGGATCTAATATGCCAATTATGACTCCTGAATAGAGAATTGAATATGAGAGGCAACAAAGAGAATGGAAAAGAAAAAGAGAGGAAGAAAGGAAATTAGAAGCAGAGAGAAAGAGAGAAGAAGACAAAAGAATAGAAGCACTAAGAAGGAGAGAGGAAGAAGCAAAAAGAGAAAATGAAAACAAAATACTATATGATAATGAACAAAAAAATGATAATGATCAGGAAGCTACTTTTGGCTTTCCAATATTAGATACAAGAGAAATACTAGGAGAAGAAGTGAAAATGAAAAACATTCCACCTTCTATATTGCCCAACTTTTATGGAATGTCAACAGAAGATCTTGATTCATTTATGTTCGAATTTGATATCTTATGTAGAAATTATGGATACACAGATGAAACACACAAGCTTCGTCTCTTTCCCGCTACTTTGAAAGCAGCAACATTAAAATGGTTTATGGGTTTAGGAGAACATACAATTGCTTCTTAGGATGATATGAAGAATTTTTTTCTTAAAAAGTATCAAGCTTACTGCAGGGCTAGAGACTCAAAAGAATATATTTTTAGAATGACACGACAAGAAGAAGAAATTTTGGTGGAGTATTTAGAGAGATTTCTTTATAATCTAAAAAAATCCAAACAACATTCTCTGAATCCCGATACCATCCGCACAATTTTTCTTAAGGGTATCAAAGATGAATACTTAGATATTCTCAATGTGATGGGAAAAGGAGATATCTCAAACCTACCATTTGATGAAATTGTTTAACTTTGTCAAAAATATTCTAGGGGAAGATCAAAAAGTGGAAAAAGGAGTGTCACATCAAGAGCTTCCAAATCTGCAGCAAGTGGAGCAACAAGAACAAAAATAGGAAGTCTACTAGAAAATTTTAAAACAGATCTCCTAAGCACTTTGGGAACACAAGTAGATGTCTTAAAATCCAAGAAGAAGAAGGAAGAACAAGATCAAATCTTAGCAATCTTTTGTCCAAAGTGTAGGCTGAAACATCCACTTAGAGAATGTCTTTTGCAAGGTATATAAGTGTGTGGACTTTGTATAAAGAATCATGCAACTGAAAATAGCCGAAAATTGAAAGAGTTTCAAATGGAAGAAGTACAAGGGCTAGATTATCTCTACTTTATGGCACCGAGGAGGCCTTGGCAACCAAGGATGCCTCAACAATTCCCTCAACAAAACCTCCAGAATTATCAGTATTGATCCAGGAGGATCGTAAAGGTCCAAGTACAAGTGGCTTAAGTACAAAGGCTCAAAAATAAAAGTGTCGAAAATGTGGCAAACTCAGTGTCAAGTTGAAGATCTTGTTGTCCTAATCACAATGGTGTGAACGGTTCGTCAAACCGAGCTCGTATGCGAAAGTTAGAGGCAGTCAAAGTTTTGGGTTGATTTGGATGACTTGGCAGGTTAAGGGAGACACAATTTAGAAGAAACTCAGCCACTGGATTCCAGCCATCTACAGTTAGATTCCAGGCGAAACTGTGGTTTCCTAAAAATGACTTAGTTTGTTATAAGAATCAAAAACTAATTAAAAAAAAGGTGGCGGGCCACCAACCCCACCACCCCACTGCACGGTCATAACAATAAAAAAATCTATTTATGGGTGAGCGAGCCATGACCCCCCGTCAGACCCCACGGAGCTCCCCACCATAAAAAGCGCATGTATTACATATATAATATATATGTTAAAACATATATAATATATATGTAAAAAAAAAATATATATATATATATGTTATAACAAGTACAATGGACGGCGGTGGATTCGGGGGGTAGGCCACTCGCTGTGGGTCCACCCCCCCTCATACGTCCTATTAAAAGAATGTGTGCGGGTATTAAAACAATATGGCACCATTTATGGAGGGGGTGGGGTTTGACCACCTGACCCCCTCCCTTGAATTTTGGATCCATAATCATCATGTCAATCGGGCTCCTTGGGGAGTCCGCCCACCTTTATTATTTAAACATTCACTTCAGAAGTGTGCCCAAGCAGGCCAGGAGCGACACAGAGTATGAGACAAAGTGGAACCTTGAGTGCCTTGCAAGAGGGGGGAAAAACCATGAACTAAGCTCATTTCCAGAGGTCCCATATTTGTCCGGCATCATAATCAGGCAAATTTTATGGATTATGCACCTCTCGGCGACACGAATCCAATGGTGTTGTCCATTTCTTCATCATAGGTCTCCAATTTTCGGACACTCTCAACTATAGAGGTATAAGGGTGTAATTTTCCATTGATGCTTGTACTTTCATTTTATTTGCCACTTAATGAAAGCGAGCCTCCCCACTGATTAAGCAGGGCTTGAAGATGTAGTCCATCCTAGATGAACTTCGATATCAATTCCTTGTCCTCTTTGCATGATTTTATGTGCTTCTCTCTTCTTATGTTCATGCCTTTTAAGTTTCATGGTTAAGATGCAATTTTTACATGTAATTCTTTAATCCATCTCAAACCAAAAGATTTTGGATCAAGTGGTATTAGAGCAGGTCATTGTAGATGTGAATTGCATGTTTGTATGCTAACTAGAAACAGGCTACGAAGAGGCGAAGGGAAACTAAAGTCTTTTGATTCCGAAGCGGGACGTGCACATCGAAGAAGAAACATGTATGGTGATGTTAGAAATGAGGAGGAGCTAAACTTCCGCAAAACATTTTACACCCTGGCAGATCGAGTTGAGAAGTTGTTCTCAAGGCTTGAGAAACTAGAAAGTGCGAGGGAAAATGCTCTAGAAGGATAAGGTTTCGCACATGGAGATGATGGAGGATATCCACCTCCTTCCCCTTCTGCGAGTGGAAGTTCCTCTTCTTCTTCTCACCATTATCATAGGAATTCAGGAAATGCATCTAAGAAACTTTTCTTTAAATTAGATGTCAAATTTGATCTTCCCATGTATACTGGAGAAAGTAATGCATAAAATCTTAACAACTGGATTAGGCAGATTGAAGTCTACTGCAGGATTCTCAGATCGAGGAGGATGAGGCAAAGATCCAATTGGCTTCTCTTCGGCTGAATGGCACCGCTCTTATCTGGTGGGAGAGCAAATTGAAAGGCAGCCAAAATTTGGGTAATATTCTCTCCTCATGGTCAAATTTTGTTTCTACTTTGAGAAACCAATTTTACCCTTTGGGTTATAAGAAAAAGGCATTAATGGAATGGCAACACCTAAGGCAAAGCATAGGTCAAAATGTGTAAGACTTCACTGAAGAATTTAGAAAACAAGCATTGAATTTGGGCATTCCATTAGATTCACCAGAGATTGTAACCAAGTATATCGGTTCTCTGCATAATTACATAAGACATTCATTATTATTGTTCGAGCCTCCTACCATCGATGAGGCCAGTGTGAAGGCCATGCATCTAGAAAGCAAGGGCACGCATGAACAAAATGACCACCCAAGGAGAACTGTAGCATCCAAGAGAAGGGGAGAAAATCCCTCTTGTACACATTGTGAGAACATGATGAGAAAGTTGTTGGAAGTTGCACCCTGAGTTGAGACTTGAGAGAAATGACAAAAAAGGGAAGCAGAAGACCGCTACCACCGTGCAGCAGAACCAAGATTATGAATTAGAGGAAGATGAGAAGGTCACAGCTGCAAGATTTGCATGAGGTAGACCAGTTTACTTAGCGTTTGATTCCCATGATGAAATGAAGCTTGCAACCTTTGGGATTGTAGCAGAATGACCCATAAACTTGGGTTTCGATTCGGGAAATGAAACAAAAATTTCAACAGATATTGTACCAAAAATGAAAAGGACACTTACTGTGGCAGAGTTCCAAGAACTTTAAGAGATTAACCAAAGCATCCAAGCAGAAAATACTGAGCTAAGAAGGCTCCTGCCGAAAGCAAAGGAAGAAAAACAAATGTTACTATGCCAATTGCAAGCTAAGGATGGGGCCTTGGAAAAGTTGCGATGTAACCAACCCGAGGTAAAAAAACAACCCTTCAATTTCATGTACTTTTCATGATGATGAATTCGTTTTTTTTGAAAGACATACTACAGGGATCAAATCCAAACTACTGAAGAAGATGGGGTATCAAGGAAAATGCCTCGGCATCAATGGCCAAGGCATCGTAAACCCCATCGAAGTCGAAAAATTTCCGCATCATGCAGGACTTAGATACACCAAAAAGGAAGTGGGAAAAAGCTCCAAAATAGCTAGTGACCAACCAACGACAGATGATGAAATCACTTCCCCACAGTCCAGCGATAGTGAGGGTTCCATGAACACTTGTTGGAGGAACACCAGGGGGAAGCACTCCAAGGCAACCCGGAAAGTTTGGAGGAAAAAGAATCGTTGTAGTCACTGCAACGAAGTGGAAAACCAACAAGCCACATGTCCAATGATCCATGCCTCGAAATCATCGATAGAGGAGCCCAAAGGTGAATGTGTTCAATAAATGAGTCCACCACATTCATGATGGTCTGCTTTATTAATTTGGGTTTTTTCGAGGTAGTAGCTTGTTATGGCCACAGTTGTGAATCACACGTTGCAAGTAAATGTAAACGTGATGGTGCATCTCCCATCAATTCGAAACGCAATGATGATGTTTTGGCCTTTCCTTATGAATAGTTGAGGTATTGATTGCTTTTATGTAATCCTTGGCCAATGAGTGTGTGCTATAAATTATTGGAAAGTGAGGGGTTGTTGAGTCATGTGTGGTGTGTGCATGGTGTCAAATGATGTACTAATTTTGTGTGCAGGAGATTGAAAGTGTGTGTTGAATGAACAAGCAGTGTGTTGGGTGTGCTAATTATTTTGGTGGTCCAAAAGCTCCTCAATGGGGAGGAATGATCTAGGAGGATCGTACAGGTCCAAGTATAAGTGGCTTAAGTACAAAGGCTCAAAAATAAAAGTGTCAGAAATGTGGAAAACTCGATGTTAATTTGAAGATCTCGTCATCCTGATTGCAACAATGCGAACAGTTCGTCAAACCGAGCTCGTATGCGAAAGTTAGAGGTAGTCAAAGTTTTGGGTTGACTTGGATGACTTGGTAGGTTAAGGGAGACACGATTTGAAAGAAACCCAGCCACCAGATTTCGGCCAGCTACAGCCAGATTCCGGGTGAAATTGTGGCCTCCTTAAAATGAATCCTACGGTCAAAACCACAATTTTTAAAAATGACTTAGTTTGTTATAAGAGTCAAAAAATAATTTAAAAAAGGGGTGGCGGGCCACCAACCCTACCACCCCACTGCACGGTCATAACAATAAAAAAATATATATTTATGGGTCGGCAGGGCATGACCCCCGGCAAACCCCACGAAGCTCCCTACCATAAAAAAACACATGTATTCCATATATAATATATGTTGAAACATATATATAATATATGTTAAACATATATGATACGTTATAACAAGTACAATAGACAACGGTGGATTCGAGGGGCGGGCCGCCCGATGCTAGTCCGACCCCCCCTCATACGTCCTATTAAAATAATGTGTGCGGGTATTAAAACAATATGGCACCATTTATGGAGGGGGTGAGGTTTGACCGCCTGACCCCCTCCCTCAAATTTTGGATCCATAACCATCATGCCAAGCGGGCTCCTTGGGGAGTCCGCCCACATTTATTATTTAAACATTCACTTCAGAAGTGCGCCCAGGCAGGCTAGGAGCAACATGGAGTATGAGATAGAGTGGAACCTTGAGCGCCTTACAGGTGGGGGTGGAACCATGAACTGAGCTCATTTCCAGAGGGCCCAAATTTGTCTGGCGTCAGAATCAAGCAAATTTTATATGGATTATGCACCTCTCGGTGACACGAATCCAACGGTGCTATCCTTTTCTTTATTAGAGGTCTCCAATTTTTGGGCACTTTCGGCTATGGAGGTATAAGGGTGCAATTTTGCATTGATGATTGTACTTTCATTTTATTTTCCACTTAATGAAAGAGGGCCTCCCCATTGATTGAGCAGGGCCCGGAGACGAAGTCCATCCCGGACGAACTCTAATATAAATTCCTTGTCCTCTTTGCATGATTTTTTGTGCTTCTCTCTTCTTATGTTCATGCCATTTAAGTTTCATGGTTAAGATGTAATTATTACATGTAATTCTTTAATCCATTTCAAAGCAAAAGATTTTGGATCAATTATCCTCCTCAGAATTCATGGAACACTCCAATGCCATGGCAGGCTTGGCCTCTGCAACAATATCAAAATCAACCTACATAAGGTTGGAGAGGATATAGTTATGGAAATCAACCACCTCAACAAATGTACCCTTAACAATATCAATATCAACAACCATACTAGCAACCATACCCTCAACAACCATTCCAATACGAACAATTCCAGCAACATCAACCAATGCCATTTCCACCACAAAATTCTGCACCAATGTTAATTCAGCGTCAATAGTTTCAGCTGCCTTCTAACCAACCACCTCCTAGACCAACACAATAACCAGCTCAACCAGTAGCTAATCCAAGTAACAAAGTGGATAAACCAACATACAATGTGGAATAAGCAACATACTTTCTTGCATATTCTATTCTTCCCATACAAGATGTCCACTTAAGGTCTGGGAAGGTGTTACACAAATATTCTCCTCCAATCATAGAAGAACAAGTTGAACAAGGAGAAAAAATTCAACAATATCAACCAGAAAATCAAATTCAGAAAGGAAAATCTATTACGACTCAAACACCACCCTATCCAGAGAGGTTAGTACAACAGAAAATTCCAATGTCTCTACCTAAATTTGATATTTTAGATGAATTGAAAAATACATATGTCAAAATTCCTTTGTTGGAGGCAATAAAAGTTATTCCAATATATGCAAAAACAATAAAGGATTTATGCATTAAGAAATATGGCAGAAGAAAAAGAGATCCACCCACAATCCATGTCATTGGTAGATTAGCTAGTCTCATGTCTACAAAGACAACAATTGAAAAATATATTGATCCTGGGATCCCTATGGTTACCATCTTGATTAATAGTTTTTTAGTTCCAAACACTTTAATAGTTTGGGAGAAGCTATAAATGTTATGACTACAGAGACTATAAACATTTTAACTTGAACAACATTAGACCTACTACTACGATTTTAGAGCTTGCAGACATATCTAAATTTGTACCATAAGGAATATTAGAAGATATCATTGTCTTTCTGAATTCATGGGAGTATCCTATAGACTTCCTCATTTTACAACCAAAAACAAATTTAAGAGGCCATCATTTAATTTTAGGCAGATCATGGTTAGCCACTGCAGATGCATTCATTAGATGCAGATCGGGAAGTATGATTATTGCACATGGGGATGAAAGGAAACATGTTACATTGTATCCTCCAACGCAATCTCCTTCTTTATTATCATGGCTTGATGGACAAGAACAAAAGGAAACTCAATCTCTTCTTAGTGTTAATAAAGTCTATAATTTTAGAGAAGAAGAAGAAAATGAGGATCTATTAGACATTTTCATCTCAAAACGAGATATTTCGGAGCAGCTTAGAATAACACAATATGAAGCTACAAGTTATCTTTTAAATCAGTGTTTTCAGGGAAAATGTATTATTCAATCACTGCAAAATTCATTTGAAAGTATTTTTCATGTTAAATCAATTAACAATTCAAAGAGTAAAATCATCGAAATCAATCCTGGAAGGAATTTGAATATTGGTAATAACTTACAATCATCACAAGAACAAGAGGTAATAGCACTGTTACAGAAATACTCAAAAGCTTTTGCGTGGGATTACACATACATGCAGGGGATTCATCCAAAGACATGTATTCGCCACATTTACACTAATGATCAAATAAAACCAGTGAGACAACTGCAAAGAAGAATGAATCCTATGATGAAGGAAATAGAGAAAGAAGAATTGTAGAAACTGTTACAAGTCAGATTCATCTGTCCTATTTCTGATAGTCAATGGGTTTCTCCCTTAGTTGTGGTGCCTAAGAAAAATGTAAAGTGAATAATATGTGTAGACTACAGAGAGCTCAATAAAGCCACATTAAAAGATCATTTCCCTTTACCATTTATTGATCAAGTACTATATTCATTAGTTGGGAATAAATTGTTTTCTTTTCTTGATGGATTTAGTGGATACAATCAGATTAAGATAGCATTGGAATACCAAGATAAAACAACATTTACTTGTCCATGGGGAACATATGCATATAATGTTTTGCCCTTTGGGTTATGTAATGCACCTGCTACTTTTTAGAGAGTAGTCCTTGCAATCTTTGTTGATGTGATCCATGAATGTGTAGAGGTCTACATGGATGATTTCACTGTGTATGTCGAAGCATTTGATAATTGTTTAAAAAATCTTGATTTTTTTTTGAAAAGATGCATAGAAACAAATCTATCTCTGAGTAATGAAAAATTCTCTATGATGTTAACTGAGGGGATAAAGTTGGGAAACCATATTTCTTCTTCAGGAATTAAGGTGGGTCTAACAAAAATACAAGTCATTGTGAATTTAATGCCACCCACAACACAAAAGGAAGTAAGAAGTTTCTTGGGTTATGTAGGCTACTGTAGGAGATTCATTGAAAATTTTAGTAAAATTACTTGCAAAAGATGTTGAATTCCAATGGACAAATAATTGTCAAAATGCATTTGAAATATTAAAAGAAAAATTTTCAGTTGCACCCATTCTTCGAGGACCAAATTGATCATTGCCATTTCATATATCTACTTATGCATCTGACACTGCTATAGGAGCATCACTTGGACAGAAAGAGAACCAGTTTAATTATGCCATATACTTCATAAGTAAAAACTTAACACTGGCAGAATTGAACTATAAAGTTACAGAAAAAGAAATGTTAGGTATAGTGCATGTAGTTAATAAATTTAGGCATTGCATAACAGGTTATCAAGTATTCATTCACACAGATCATTCAGATCACTCACACAGATCATTCAGATCATTCACACAGAGCAATTACAAATGGCAGAATTACTAGATGGTTGTTATTGATGCAAGAATTTAACATCATTGTACAAGATCGAACAGGTAAGGATAATCGAGTAGCAGCCTTTCTATCAAGGCTTCATTCACCTGGTGATCCAAATCTTGTTTCAGATAATTTTCCAGATGAACATATATTTGCTATAACTGTCAAAACTCCATGGTTTGCATATGTAGCCAACTATTTATCATCTAGAATCCTACCATCCCATTACAAAAATAAACAGAAAAGAAAGATAATTAGAGAAAGTGCTAGGTATAGTTGGGTCAATGGTGACCTCTTTTATACTAGTTCTGATCTGATAATAAGAAAATGTGTTAAAGAAGACAAGATTATAGATATTTTGAAAGCATGTCATGATGAGCCATGTGGTGGTCATTTTGAAGACAAGCAGACAACATATAAAGTGCTCAAACTTGGCTACTACTGGCCAGCAATCTTCAAGGATTCCAAAGCCTATGTAAAGAGATGTGACAGCTGCCAAGGAATTGGAAGACCTGTGGTATCAGATGAAATGTCATTAAAGCCACAAGTACTCACAGAACCATTTGAGCAATGGGATGTAGACTTTGTGGGACCAATAAACCTGCCATCAAATGGAAATAAGTACATCCTAGTATGTACAGATTATGTTACTAAGTGGGTGGAGGCAAAGGCAGTGACAAGAGAAACAAAAGAAATAATTGTTTCTTTTCTTGTTGAAGAAATATTTATAAGGTTTGGAGTTCCGCGACAAATTTTTACAGACCAGGGAGCACAATTCACTTCCAAGCTTGAAAGAGATCTAACAGAAAAGTACAAGATCAAACACATAAAATATAATCTGTACCATCCCCAAGCGAATGGACAAGTGGAGTCCACTAACAAAGTTTTGGAGAATATCATGACAAAAACTGTGCAGATGAATAGAAAAGACTGGTCGAAAAAGTTAAGAGATGCACTATGGACCTACAGGATCACATGGAAGAACACAAATAGATTCAGTTCATACCAGTTGGTATACGGTAAGGAAATCTTGTTACCAATAGAATTTCAAATACATACATATAAACTTGTAGCAGAGTTGGGAATGGACTATTCGAAGCACAACAACAAAGAGTGATTCAATTAAATGAACTGGATGAAATAAGACAACAAGCAGTGGAGCATACATCTCTAGTGCAAGAGCAGAGAATAAAATGGCATGATCTATTCATCAAGAATAAAGTTTTTCAAAATGGAGATTGGACACTATTGCTTGAGTCCAAGCTTAAGGATTCCAAAGCAAAGTTTACGACTCATTGGCTTGGGCCATATGAGATAGAAAAAATCTTCGACAATGGAGTAGTAAAAATAAAAACAATAGATGAAGCGTCAATTTCATTTGTAGTTAATGTACATAGGCTTAAAGTCTATAATAAGCCTATCAATAAAGAAGATTTTATGAAAGAATTTCAATAGAAACTGATATGGAAATAATGGAACAACATAATATGCCTTCCTTACTTCCAGGAAAAAAGAGGAAGAAGAAGAAGAATAAAAGAGTTTGGTTGTGAAAATCCAGGAGACTGGCATAATACAAACGCGAATTCATATCAGAAAACCAACTTGTTTGGCTAATATGAATTCTCTATTTTTGTTTTGTTTTTACTTTAGTATGATTTTGCATAGTTGATCCTCCAAGACATACAAGACTTGAGGACAAGTCTTAACATTAGCAAGGGGGGAGTTCATAAAAAAAAATATGCAAATAGTTTGAGCAACTATATTGCAAAAGGAACCCTGATTACATTACAGAAGAGACATGATACATCATTGAAAATATTATGCAAAAGGGACCTGAGACATCATTGAAAATATTGTGTAGAAGGGACTTGAGATATCATGCAGAAGGGACCTATATTATATGACAAAGGCAACTTGAAATATTGTTGAAAATTACATGTCGGAAAGGACTTGAAACATCAATTACAAACTGCAGAAGGGACCTGAACAACATCAACATATCAATTATAAACTACAGAAGGGACCTGAACAACATCAACATTCAAAGATCCTGAATCAATATCAGATGTGAAAACATGAAGGAGAAATAAGTCTATACATTTCAATATATCCTAGAAGAGCAATCGTTATGATAATAAAGACATTGTCGACCATCAACCAATATTTTGACAGGAGGACATCATTGACATCAAGTATTTTATGGGAGTACAAAGTACAATAAATGAAAAAATTTGCTCTTAAAGTCTTGATTTTTTTATTTTTAATTTTTAATTTTCTAGAAGTTGTTAAAACTAATTTAGTGCTTGATATGAATTCCATTACATTTTACCTAATCCTACCACTACCTTCATTATCCTACCCATTATAATCATATTCATTATAGTCCTATCCCTATTCATTACCCTTTTCCTACATTTACCCTCATACATTAACCATCATTCCATATACCATATTACTTTACCCTCATACATTAACCATCATTCCATATACCATCATTCCAATTCATTATATATATACCATCACATTAATTCTAATTATTTTCTTAGGCATATGGATCAAGAATTGAAGGCTCAATATTCAAATCCTTGTTGTAAACAAAAAAATGTTAGTGTCATGATATAAATTTAATTTAAAAAATGACCATTCTAGGGTCATTTTAAAAATTAAATTAAACAATAAAAAGTTGGCAACCTAAGCTATAAGCGCAAATATGTAAACATATATCATATGATAAAGCTAAGGTATGGAAATGGGCAGACAATGCAAATGACAAAACCTAAGTTGGTGTGGAAATGGGCGCATAATACAAATGACAAAACCCAAAGTTGAAATGAAAAAACAATGCAATGAAAACACAAATTATGATGCATTTCGATTAAGGTATAGGCATGTAAATAAATGAAAGTGGTTATGAGTGAAGAACAAAACAACAAAGAACATGAGTTATGGTGATGGGACATATGCAGACATTGTGGAGATCACCTATTGTTACTCCAATTGTTGACCCAGAAAAAATCATAAAAGATGTAAAAGGGAAACATAGATCAGTTGAAGCTACATCTCAAGCAATGAAGAAGGTACATAAAAAGTACATTCCAAAGCAAAGGTACCCTCATCTACTTTAGAATCAAAAGAAGTTTCAGTTTCAAAAGATTTTGCTAAAAAATATCAAATTGAAACTGCTTCCTTAGAAAATAAAGTAGATGATGTTAACCTAGGCTCAACTGAAAGTTTCTCTCACTCATCATTTAGTAAATCAGAGATAAGTACTATTCCAGTTAAAGAAGAAAAAACATAGGTTTTAAGTGTCAATAAGGAATCAGAAGACTTTGTGCCAACAGAAAGGGAGTTAGAACAAGTATTGGAAATTGCACCTTTTCTAGATAGGGATGTTTTAACTGAAGAAGATTTTAAAAACATTCTAAATTTTCTTCAAACTCATCCTGAATATTAGTCCTTTTATACCCATTAGCAAGAGTATTTTTCTTTTTCTCGAATCCATCTGTTGGTTCATCTTCTTCTCATCAATTAGAAGGGAATGTTCCTGGAGGCGTGACTTTCAATTTATCTGACTTTTGAGCTCAGCAAGAGAAAGTTGCAGTTACTTCATCCCCTCAAGAGACTACTGTTGAATATGATTCTTCTATAGAAGGTGAAACAAATACCTCCTCTGTTCATCTCTTTGAAAATCCACTCTTTTCAATCCCAAAACTTGAAGAACGAGCCCAAGAATTCCAATTTTCTACTGTCCCAAATCAGATTCAAATTCCATAGATTGTAATTCCTAGTTCCCAGACAACTACATCAACCAGTCATCCATCAATTGTACATCAGCAAGTCATGGCTCAACCTTCCCTTACAAGGATGCATCAGATAGTTGCTCCAAGATATGCACCACTTGCTCTTCCTCAACCTTTGCATCCTCTTCCTCAAGGGGATTATCTAAAATATTTGCCAAATTACATAAGAGAGGGAGAAGGAGTTTCTCCCGAGGAACATTTGGTTGCTTTTTATAGTTATGCTGAGAATGAGAACATTGAACATGAATATTTTTGGTCAAGACCCTTTGTTCAGAGCTTGGGTGGAGAAGCTCGGAAATGGTTTAGAAGTCTGCCACCAATCTCAATAACATGAATAGATGAATTGGAGGAAGTATTTGTGAAAAAATGGGGTGATATAAAATATTATGTGTACTACCTTATAGATTTTGGAACTCTAAAAAATAATACTGATGAGTCATTAGCAGATTTTATAAAGAAGTTTAATAAAATTTATCAAAAAATTCCTGAAGAAATGAAGCCTCCTTAAACCAAAACTATGATAACTTTTGCCAATGCTTTAGATTCTGAGTTTTCTTTATGGTTAAGAGCTGAGAAAGCCCAAACATTGATGGATATGCAAGAAGCTGCAATTGGAGTGCCGTCTAATTTTTGGGCATCAAATAACTTGAAAATGGAAGAGGAGAAAGCAATAAAGGACAAAAAGAAAATGAAAGAACAAAAACCTTCTTCCTCCAAAACTTTTACAACAGAATAAAATATTGATCAAATGTCTAATTTGATTAAATAACTTGCTTCTAAGATGAAAAAACTGGAGTTAGAGAACAAACCAACTGCTATAGCCAATCAAAATGAAGCCAATAGAAATCAAGCTCCCTTTAGAAGACCTTTTCAGCCTCAACAAATCTTACAGCGCCCAAGGAGGAATGCCGATGATCAAAATGTTCAGCCTCCATTGAATAATTTTGCTGAAGAAGAGTAGCAAGAACATGAGGAAGAAAATGAAGACATAAATCTTGTAGGAGAAACATCATAGTCAACTTGTTTGACTTTGCAACAATATGAAGACTAGTCAAGGATAAATATCTTTTCAGATGATGAGAATGCTCAAATTAATGTGCAGAATGGGAAAAAACAATAATAAACTCAAACCAAAAATTATCCTCTGAGGTCCAAAGGTCCTGTACAACAAACTAAAAAAAAATCATATTCTGACAAACAAGTTGCTAAACGAAAGGTGAAAGTCAACGATGTCCCTCCACCTCATAATTTTTCCCCAATCATCAAAATTTCTGCAGAAAATAAAGAATTAGCTCCTCTTTATTTCAGTTTCAAATCAGAGCTGAATAAAATCAAGATCCATGTCCCACTTATTGAATTGTTGAAAAATCCAGCATATAAAGAGTCATTTAAAATCCCGTTACAACCACCTATCGCTCCTGATTCATTCAATTTTGAGGATGAACATCCTACTATTTTCTTAGGCGGCCATGTCCAAGACCAAAATGATGATAATTCACCACCTTTCTATCTTTCACTCAATATACATGACAAATTGCTGCATAATTGTTTATTAGATTCTGGGGCTTCTCACAATCTAATTCCAAAGAAAGTGATGGATGAAATAGGATTAGAAATCACTAAGCAATACCATGACCTATACACTTTTGATTCCAAAAAATTCAAGTGTTAGAAGTGATTAAAGACTTGGTTGTTTCTCTTACCCAACTTCTTATGAAAAGTTTAGTGATGGACATAGTAGTTGCAGATATACCTTCTAGATTTGGGATGCTTCTTTCCAGATCCTGGTCTAAAAAATTGGGAGGCACTCTTCAAATGGATATGTCATATGCCACAATCCTAGTGTTTGGAGGGGAATTCATGAGGTTGTATAGGGAAACCCAAATGGCATATATTATAAGTGATCAACATAATGCCTCAAATCACCCTATATATGCAGAGGAGAAGAAAATAGGGTCATCCATATTACACCTTGCTACTGATGACACCAATTTCCAACCTAAAATCAGTGAAAAACAACAATTTCTAGATACAAATGAGCAGCATTTAGAAGGAGGACATATCTGGAAATTATACTTTGACGGAGCCTCATCAAGAGAAGGATTTGGAGCTCGTGTAGTTCTCATTTTTCCTGCTCAATAAATGGTAACTTCATCATATAAAATGCAATTTTCTAGCACTAATAACACTGCTGAATATGAGGCACTTGTTTTGGGTATGAAGGAAACAAAATATTTGGGAGAAAAACAACTAATTGCTTTTGGTAATTTAGAATTGGTGATAAGTTAGGTGAGAAACAACTATCAAGTGAAAAATTCCAAATTGAAAAATTATAGGAATGAAGTGTGGGACTTGATTGAGCATTATTTTTCAGCATTCAATGTGAATTTTGTCACTAGAGAGGAAAATCAAATGGCTGATTCACTAGCTATAGCTGTTATTAATTTTAAATTTCCTCTTGATGTCAAGGCAACATATGATGTTCAAATAAAAAACAGACCTTTTATTATTGACAATATCAAATACTGGCAAGTATTCGAAGATGAAGAAATTCAAATTTTTTTGGAATGTGTTGAAGAGTTTGTAGATATCCAAATTGATGATGAGCAGGACATTGTTGAAAATCAAAACAACAAGTCTTTCAAAAAAACCATGGTTGGGAAAGACATTATTGATCGAAAAACTAACTACATTTCTAAAGGCCTAGTTCCTTTAGAAATATTGTTTGACAATAATGATTTCTTTTTAAAACCTGAAAGCAAAGAAGATAGAGGGAGTACAATTGACTACAATATTGGTACAGAAGATCAACCTAAATTAGTTAAAGTTTCTAAATTTATTTCTCTAGAAACTAGAACTAAATATGTCAAGCTACTGAAACGATATGCAGACATTTTTGCATGGTCCTACAGTGATTTGAAGACCTATGATAGAGGTATAATGGAGCATAAAATTCCTTTGAAAGCAGAAGCTAAGCATGTAGTACAGAAGATAAGGCATATCAATCCCATGTTTCTCCCTATTATTGAAAAATAGATCATAAAATTATGGGAAGAAAAAATAATTCTGCCTTTAAGATTTTCCAATTGGGTCGCTAATATAGTCCCAGTTCGAAAGAAGAATGGCAAAATTAGAATCTGTGTTGAATTTCACAATTTGAACCAGTGTTCATTGAAGGATAACTACCCATTACCCAAGATGGATTATATTTTGCAAAAAGTTGTTGTCTCTAAGAGATTATCAATGATAGATGGCTTTTCAGGGTATAATCAAATCTTAGTTGATAAACAAGGCAGAGAAAAGACAACATTTACTACACCCTGGGGAACATTCATGTACAATAATATGCCATTTGTTCTAATGAATGTAGGCGCAAAATTTCAACGGGAAATGGATATTGCATTTGTAGGAGAAAAAGACAAATTTGTAGTTATTTACTTGGATGAAATTACAGTCTTTTCAAAATATGATGAAGATCATTTGAAACATTTGAAACAATTTTTTGACAAATGCAGAAAATTTGGTTTGTTGTTGAACCCAAAGAAGTCATGCTTTGTTGTTCAAGAAGGGAAATTATTGGGACAAAAAGTGGTATTTGTATTGATCCAGGGAGAGTTGAGGCTATTCAGAAGATTGGTTTGCTAAGGAATAAAAAAGAATTGCAGTCGTTTTTGGGGAAAATTAATTTTCTGAGGCGTTTTGTCCCAAATTTTGCAGAGTTGATCAAACACATAAATGTCTTGCTGAAGAAAGATGCAGAATTCAGATGGTGAGATGAAGCAAGAAATTATTTTAGTAATCAATTCTACCTTGACTGAAGCTCTAGTTTTAATCAACCCTGATTTTGAAAAAGATTTTCTAATTTTTTCATACGCTTCAGAAGAAACAATTGCAGATGTTTTGTTACAAAAGAACAAAGAATGTTTATAACTACCTATTTCATTTTTCAATCGTGCTTTAAGAGATGCTAAATTAAAGTACAACTTGATTGAAAAACAATCATATGCACTAGTTAAGGCTTTAAATTCTTTTCGAGTTTATGTGTTACATTCAAAAATTGTTTCTTCTGTACCAAATATTACTGTCAAAGATGTATTCTTGTAGCCAGACACAAATGGTAGGAGGGGAAGATGGTTAACCAAGATTCTGGAATTTGATATCGAGATCAGAACTACTAAATTGATAAAAGGACAAGGCTTAGCTCGCTTGATGGCTGATTTTAATTGTAAAGCTCTAGATCTGAATATGGAGGTAGATGAGGAAAAAGATGGAGAAGGTATACCTGATTTTCCTGATATATTTCATTCAAATTGGTATAAGGATATAGTGTAGTTTTTGTTAAATTTCAACGGTCCCCCTGAAATGGAGAAGTAAAAAAGAAGGGCTTTTAAATTGAAATATGTTAAATATTGCATATTGGAAGACCATATTTACTGGAAAGAACCTGTGGGAGTCTTATTAAGGTGTGTAAATGAAGCTGAGTCACAAAATATTATTTCAGAGATACATGCAGGGGTGTGTGGTGGACATTTGTGTTGGAAAGCTACTGCAAACAAAATAATAAGAGCTGGCTATTATTGGCCAACTCTTTTCTGTGATGTTTTTGCCAAAGTCAGGACTTGTGTTGAATGTCAAAAGTTTGCTGGTAAGCAGAAGCTACTTCCATTACCTCTTATTCCTATCTCAACAGATGTTCCTTTCCAGTAGTGGGGGCTATACTTCATCGACGAAATTCATCTGCCTTCATCAGGACATCATAGATGGATTATTAAAGCTACAAATTACTTTACTAAGTGGATCAAAGTTGTTCCAACCAGGAATGCCACTGACACGGTAATAATCAAATTTATGTTGGAAAATATTATGTCTAGATTTGGTTGTCCTCAGAAATTGGTGACTAACAATGCAATGGATTTCAAGTCTACTAAGATGAATAACTTTTGTCAGAAATATGGTATTTATTTGACTCATTCTACACCCTATTAACCTCAAGGTAATTGGTTAGCTGAGTCGTCCAATAAAAGCTTGGTGAGAATAATTAAGAAGATGTTACCTGAAAATAAGAGAAATTGGGACACTCAGCTAGTTCATGCTCTTTGGGCAGATAGGGTAAGTGGAAAAAGATCAATTGGAATGTATCCCTTTCAACTTGTTTATGGTAATAATGTTGTAATGCCATTGCAATTAGCTCTCCCTGTTATGAAGTTTCTGTAAGATGAAATTGATGATGATAATCCAATTCAAAGGAGAATGTTGTAGCTGATAGAAGCTCATCAAATCAGAGAATCACATATGGAAAAAGTACAGAAATATCAGACCAAAGTCAAATTTGTTTTTGAAAAAAGTGCAAATTAGCAGTTATTGTAGGAAAATGATTTGGTGTTGTGCTGGGATGTCATAAGGGAAGACCATGGAAAACATGGTAAGTTCGATAATTTATGGTTTGGGCCATTCTGAATTGCTCAAGTTTCGGAAAACAACACATTTATGCTCAAGCATCTAGATGACGATCAACTGACTGGAGGTCCAGTTAATGGTCATTTTGTTAAAAACTTCCATGTATGATAAGTTAGTTAGTCATTCCATTGTAAATATCCAGAGTGATGTGTCAATAAAACTCCATGTCCAATGGTACTTTTTTCTGTAAATATAGTTAGTCTTGAGTCCAGTCAATGAAAGGTCAGTTTTAGTCATAAGTTCCAGAAGATTTTTGAGTCTTGAAAGTTTTAAGGCACTGAGTCTATAGTCCTTGAAGCCTCATAGGGAGGACTTCAACCCAATAGGAGCCACTGTTAGCACTATAAATGTTAATATTCTAACTACCGTTGTATTACTGTTTTTAAATTTTTGCTTGTTCCCTAGCCTATGTCAAAATTCTAATCATGTTCAATAAAAGCCAAAAAGAGTCTCAAAACCAAAAATATTTTCAAGTTTTATAGGTGGTATTTTGTCTTAGGTTCATATAAAGAAATTAAAACTACTATTTTAACTTAGGTTAGTGTCAAAAGTTATTGGTCATTTTTGTAATAAAATAATAACTGCTCTTTCTGGAATAATAGCTACTCTTTTGAAAAGGCAGCTATTTCTTTAGGAGCTTGGTTTCATTGGTGACACAAAGATAAAAGGCAACTATTTCTCTGGAAATTGGTTTCATTGGTGACACAGAGATAAAAGTAGCTATTTCCCCGAAACTGCATAAGGAGCTGCAAGGAGCATTTTCCAGAGGAAAAATCATTCTCCTTTGAAATTAATTGAAGATCTTCTATGTTATGATATGTTATTTTTTAAAAAGGGTAATTATTTTTTACTTAAAAGAAATATTATAAGGGAATGGTTATATTATTGGTGGAGCTAACCTATAGCTACCTATTAAGGCTAAAGTGGAAATTAATGTAGAAATTAGCTGAATAAATCACTTATCCAATGGAGATTAACCCGATTACACATCAATTTCGAATTGCATGCATAACACATAATCTCATCTACAATTAATTGTCACATGCGGAAATAATAGAAGCAATCTCACATCAAATCAATCACACATTAACTCAGTATGTATGGGGAAAGCCTATAGCTGAAAACCCCGCAGCTATTGTGTATATTATAATGGAGAAATCATGTAACCAAACAAGTACAATACTCCTCACAAGTACTCAGTACTTTCTCATAAAGTCACACACAACCTAGCTTAGTTTTGAACAAGTCACTGGTTCAAAACTCCCTGCCAATTGCCTTGCCTCTATTGCGCAATCATGGCCTGTATATGAAGAGATCCAAGGTTCGAATCCCCTTGGCTTGACTGCGCAATTGTCATGGACAATTCCTCCAAGTGTAATGCAAATCCCATGCAAAATTGATCCTCCAACTGATAGCTTTACTCACCCTTTCATCTACCTCTTCCACTGGTCTCCACTGAACTGATCATGCACTGTAGTGAACTGAAGTGTTCTTGAGTTGACTAATGAGTTAATAATTAGTGAATTAAATAATATTTAATTCACTCCACTCATAACTAATTGATTAGCCAGTTAAACTAATCTCAACTAGTTCAACTAAAATAAACAGAACACAACTCCACTATCTGTCTCATTAACTCCTCCAAAACTTCTGCCACTGAAGTCCAACTGAAGTCAACCATGCAAGATGCCATCAAACCCTAGGAACCACGTGATTCCTCCGTCAGTTGCATGAGCCACCTCCATGACTCGAACTGAAGTGCTCCAAGAGAGTAAACTGTTGTTTATAGTCAAAATATTATTAAGGGTAAATAATATTTGACTTCCATATTTTTAGGAGAGGCAGTCTAAAAATAGCCTGGGACCTAAAAATATGAGTCTCATCTATTTTTACCAACATGTCGCATACTTCAAGAATCTCCAACTGGAATCTCTGAATCATGCTCCGTATGTCTAAAAATAGACTTTGCGCCAGAATTTCCCTGCGGGCCCACTTAGTGAAGGCGACTTCATTTCACTAAGCTCCATCATCTTGCTGCATTCTCAACAATTAAGGTACATGGTATCAATTTATTAATGATGCAGAGGAGTGATATATGTTATGGGGTGACTTGGCGCTCATATTTGAATCATTTCAAATGGTGTCATTAAACCACACCATGATTAAAGGTGCAGAATCCAGAGGGTTAGGTTCACTGTTTTCATGACCAAGTTCTCCGTGAAGGTTACAACTAACAGAGTTACATTTTCCAACAACCATTTTATCATCCCAAAGTAAGAAATTAGGACCGCGTGTAGGGTTTTTACCTCCATATTGAACAACTGTGCATAAAGAAGAAGCTTAGGTGTTGAGAAGAATGGGAAAAGGTGGAAAGGTTAATCGCTCTGAGCCATCAAATACCAGGTTTGTTGATGCTAGAGCAAAGGCCCAATTTCAAACAGTAGGTTGGTACAAGTTTCTAGAGAAATTCTTAGGGGAAAATGTAGTTGTTGCACAGGCCTTTACTGAGAGTTTTGACGGGGAAAAATTCAAGCTTGGAAGCAAAACTTTCAAAATAACTAAGACCATTATAGCCAGGTCTACTCAAATTTCAGCTACTAGAGAATGTTGGTTCAAAAAGAAAATGTTGCAAGCAGATGTATGTGCCTTCCTCAAACCTAAGCATGTAAATATCAATTGGACTCCAACTGTGCATATTTCCTGTTTTAGGAAATAATGGTAGCATGTTGTAACTACTGTGCAATGCTATATTACTTGCGAGGGAATATTCTCAACTACTCATCACGTATAAATTATAAAACATGCATGTATATCTTGGATTCACTCGATCTAACAATTTATTAAAGTTAAATATTGAATCACTTCTACAAATATTTTGCAAAATGAAAAAAAACACAATTGCCAATCACACGAAGCAAAGAAGAATAGATCAAAACCACAACACCAGATATTCCCAGGGAAAGCTTGCTGCTCAAAACCCCTCTATCATATATTGTATATTCCACAAGGAATCATGAAACAATTACATGCAATTCTTCTCACAAGAATTCTCCTGTATTCAGCTAATTGTCCCACACTGTCATACAAAAATTGGGCCAATACAAAGACAATTTAGTGCCTCCAGACAACTTGCCTTGCTCACGCAGTTCCTGATGAATGAAATCCTTAATCACAAAGAATTTCAGCCTTCCTCAACTGCACTGAGTATCATGGGCATCCTGTGGTGTTTTAACTACACCTGGGTAGCCTGCTAATATCACAATTGATAGTTACGCTTCCCTTTCACCTTGTCTCAACTGGTTCTCTATTGGAACTGACATGCATGCAACTAGTAATAGTAAATCCTCAGTTATATGTGAGATCAATACACGTGAATTAATTAATATTTAATTCACTTGATCTCTCACTAGTGAATCTGCAGTTACAACTAGCACAACTGACTTTAACTCACTTAACTAAGTTAAACTGATTGACAACTTGCATTAACTAATGCACCACTTCACTTCGAACTCTGTTACAACTAGAATCACTTTGTTACAACTAGAATTACTTTGCATGTCCCACCAACCAACCTCTATCATGAAATTCACTCAGCGAACTGATTTTCCACTTTAGTTAACTATTTTCAAGTCCACATTGAGAATAGAATACATTTTAATGTCCATCTAAATTAAGGGATAATAAAAATAGACATGCACCTAAAAATAGCCTGTGTGGGCCCCACCCTAGTGCAGGTGCTTAATTTTCACTAGGATCATGGGTGCTTAATGTTGTTTCCAGATGCCAATTTCACTATTTCTTGTTGCAAACTTCAACACATGAGTATCAAGTGATATTTCTCTCTCAGATCTCAAGTGTCAGACCTTTAAATTTTCCTTTCTTTCTCTACAAATCCTTGTTAAATATGTATTTCAAGTTGTAGAAGATCCCTAACTATTCACTGCATAACCTCTATCATATAGGCTTATTCAAGATGTTGGTGGTCTATCACCTTATTAAATAGAGAACTACCTGGAAAAAATTATGAAAAGATGAGGGATTTGGTAGCATCAATTCTAGGAGGAGACTAGGGAGATCGAAGAAGAAAAATGTCCAAGAAAAAACTGGCACAACACCTATGCCAAATAGTTCACAGCCAGCTCAATCTATTCCATCAACGAGTAGACAAACTAGAAGTTTTGTTAAAAGATCCAGAACTTAACTTGTCACTCCCACACCAATGGTACAACCAACAGAAAATTATACAAGGAAAACTTCAAAGGAACCCCAAACTTTAGTGTCATTCATCAGAGAGCATTCCATTAGATTCAAGCAAGGGAAAACTCAGCCTAATAAAGAAGTTAAGTCTACATGTGAGGAAAACATAGCCTCTTCCTCAAGACATAAAGGCACAAGAAAATTGATCCTAGCAGAAGAAAATTTAGAGGAAGTCAACCCTGAAGCACCAGTTCAACATTATGTTCCTGAAATTGTAGAAGAGCAAGAAGAAAACATGGCCACCCTTTAGTAGAGAAACCAACATTAGCTCAATTTTTTTCTTCTCTCAAGACATCCAAGACATCTACCAGAAACCTGCCTATGATGTGACCTTTAATAATTGCAATTTTTTTTTTATCTATTGCAATTGTATACAACTTTTTGCAATAATCTTCTAACTTGACCAACTTATCATCTAATCCAACTAGACTTGGTAGAAATTATTGATTTAAAAGATTAGATTTGGTATTAAACCTTTTAACAATAACATTTAAGGCTTCACACTTGGTTTGCAACTGGTTGATCAAGTTCCTCTTCTGCAAAACTTTATTTATCTCCAGAATAGTTGCAGTCTTGTCTGAGATATTGGTTTCTTCTAACTCCTCCTTATTCTTTGAGTTAAGGACTTTAATCATATCTGAAGCTTCACTTGGTTTCTCTTGGAGTTGATCCTTCCCTTCTTGAATTGTTGTTGAGCATCTGTTGATGAGTTCCTGCTGCTCGAAGATGATCTGGATGAATGGCCAAATTTCAGTAATGGGGTCATTTTTACTTTCCCAATTACTTTGCTTAGATTCTCCTAAAGTTGATGCCATTAGAGTTTCAATTTCCAGTGATTTGATTCTAATATCCAATTGATGAGTCTTCTGCATTTCATTTATATACAAAGTATCATTTCTAAATTTTTGAGACTGAATTAGTTCAAACTTCTGATTTAGCTTTTCATTTGCTTTCTCTTGAGTGGCTAATTCTTGAGACAGTTGTATTGGATCAATCATGTCCAAGGCTATTTAGGTTTCAACACCTACAGTTGATGTTTGAGTTGTTGAAGTAGGATCAACAATCACCTGGAGTGTTGATTTCTCTTTCAACAATTCTTCAATATGTTCTTCCATTTTTCTGATCTGCAGATTTTGGTCAATGATTAGCTTAAGAATTTCCTCTTTGTTAGATTCATTTTGTGCCATCTCTTTTGTCTTTGGGTCTTTAGTCGAAGGTAGCTTAAGTTGCTTTCGAAGAGTAGCAATGTCTGCATTTTTCTTCTTGATGATCTCTTCAGCTACTTTGCAGTCAGTAGGATCATATCCTACTTTTATTACAAGTTCCTTCAATGTATTTATTGTGTTATCTTTAGCCAAACAAGAGAGTTTCTCAATATTCAACTGGGATTTCATATTTGATAGTGCTACTTTTGATTTTGAAAGAGACATAACTGTTGTAGCCATGGTTGAGAATAACATTTCTCCTGATTGCCTATGCATATCCATCTGATCAATTGGATGTAATTGTCTTGCATCAAATGAGAGAACAATATTCTTGTAGTCTACATGAGTTTTTGGGAATGGCACTATTGCTTTCAAGAAAGCCATCTACATTCTGACCTTCTCACTGTTAAAGGCAGTGAGAAGGCTGTGTTGTGAACTAGATGTCTGTTTCTAAAATTGGTTGTAAACATCTGACTTCAGTGCTTCATTCTTTTGTTTGATTTGTATAAATTTGGAGAAGATATTATGCTCTTCTGAAGAGCTGGCATCTATATGATGAATGATCTCCATTGGCTCTCTTGCAGGTGATGCTGATGAAGAAGTCTGAGGAATATTTGTAGAAATGGAGACTTTAGTTTCTCCCAAATCTATGATCTCTGTCTGTTTATCCTCTGAAAGCAAGGAAGAATCAAGCCTTGGTTTCTTATGTTGTAAGATGAATTCTTTCATAAGATCCTTCGAATGTAGTGTCTATTCTCTGACCCTATTTTGTTATTTACTGTTAGGCACTGTTGTCTGCACATTTGAAGTATAAATGACCTATTCCTCTACTTCTTGTAAACTGCCTTCTACCCATTCATCCCGATTCATGTACTAGTCTATTTCTAGTTTAGGAGTGTGAGTGTAAGATGTTGTCTTGGATTCAACCCTTAGAGCATAAATAATGCCATGAGGGTCATATTACTAAGTTAAGCTTGACTGAAAACCCATCTTATTTAATAGTGCATCTGCATCAATACCAATTGCTCTGGTATTACAAATGAATGATCCAATGTTTGCTTTGATTTTAAATTGGACTTTCCTCCCTGATTTAAAATTCAATTCATCCATACTTAACATCTGTCTAATGTATTCTATTGAGAAAATTCTCATAGGCACATATTTCGGAAGTTTGTATGGTGGAAGCTCACAACCATACACTCTGATCTCTGTGTAATTCTTGTACAGATACCAATCACCTGTCTTTTCTTGTTCACTGAGGTGCATAATTCTCTCGATATCTTCTCCAATTCTAGGCTCTAGATAACTAGTAAGGAACTGTCTGACTGGATGAATGAATAAGTCTATAAATTTTGAGAAATAAGTAGTTGTTGAAGATTCTCTGACCAATTCTGTCCAGTGAATCACTGATTGATTCACTCCCTACATCTCCTGCTTGTTGAAATGAATGGGAAACATATCTGCCCTACTGAAACAAAATCATATGAATGATCACAGAAGAATAAGTAAAGACTCCTTGTTGGAGAGGTAAATCCCCTCTGCAGACAGAGGCGATCCCTACTAGCCCAGATCGGGTCTAGCAACAACCGAGTCACGCTAAGACGCAAGTTCCTAATTGTGAAAGACTAAGATGCGACAAGAGGCCTACCTTAAGTCCTATGCTGCCGTCGTTTGTAGAGAAGATGGTGCTTCCGTCCCTTACTTTGGCAGATCAAAATTCTCCCGCTCAATGTGATCAAACACCTGCACGTACAAGAAGAAACAACAAACAAACAAGCGTAAAACCTAATACATGCAATTATGTATCAGTCAGAGAAGATACAACTCATAACATAAAACATGAACATCTGAGTGGAACCATAATCAAAGTTGTTTCTTATTAATCAGAACAAAGAAAGATATAACCTGAGCTCTGACGCTGGATCTTCCTTCGGCGGGTTGACAGAGGAGTACATCTAGGTAAAGCTCGTCGGGACAAGGACAAGTCTCTCTCTCTTCGGTAATCTCCTTACAATTGATTCAGCTCCATTCAGGCTACCAAGACTACTAAGGCTCAACCATTCAACCCCTTCATCAATGGAAGATGGCTATATTTATAGAGGAGAGGAGGAGGTTGGGATCCCTACAATCGTGGAAGGGAGGCCTTATCCCTTGGGAGGTTCCCCATAAGGTGGAAACAAGAGGCCAAAGGAGGAAGGTCATGGTTATTTAGTCAAAACCACTCCTCATGACTCATCCACGAAGTTGTTGTAATTGAAACTTCGCCTCTTTTTTAAAAAAAATTTCCATAAGAAGATTGGCGTGGGTGCTTAACTGGGACAGAGTGCCAACTGGCGTGGGCTCAGTGTTAATTTTCCTCATTGGCACGAGGACATAACGGGCTACCAGTGCCAAGGAAAAAGCATGTGTTTTTAGGGGTTTGCTCACGAAATGATCAATAAAAGGAATGTTTTCCTCATGGCAAGGGATGCAATGATGGTATTTGAAAGGCATAACACTACTTATTGATCACATAAATGGCCCTCCAATGGGTGAGATGGGGATTGTAGGGATGGTGAAAAATTACTGTGTAACAGATGCCCCCTAAAGCATGAGGCCCGAGAGAGAGAGGGGTGAAATGCTTTATGAGAACGTGTCCAACTGAAAAAACTGTCGTCGGAAAACCTGTGTAGACAAGTACAATTGATATCTCAAATACATGATATATACGTGGTATGGGTGCAGCCATCCGTAATAGAGTATACAATAATCCAGATCCAAGGCATGGACGCAGCCATCCAGTAAGGATCGATAAATAGACTCAGGTATGGTCAAAACCATCCAATCAATGAGTCATGTAACCAATCATAATAATCCACAAAATTGCAGCTTTGATTCTAGCAGACAAAATCCAGGGTCTTGCGCTCCATCTCGACCCGAAAAAAGTACAAGTTCAAGCATGTGAATAAGTGAGCTGAAGTCAAACATGCAAGAACATCGTATGATTACTAACCAATGATGAAAGCTATTAACAGACGTGAGAGGAACCACCAATAATGACAATGGCCCTCAAGGTACTATAGGTACAATCCACGGAGTGTGAACAGTGAGCTGGCATCGAACACCCGCAGAATCATTCGATCGAAGGTCAATGATGAAAACCTTGCGTCGAATGTAACGAACCTGTCATTGAGGCATGCAGGCTCCAAGGTACCGGAAGGGAGTCTCTAGATCAACTTCCTGGATAATGAACTGAAGTCGACATGAAGTGAACTTGATCGAAGGTGGGCCATAGTTTTTCCCACATCATCGACACGAGACAGAGGGAAATAATGTTTTTGAATCAGGATCAGATGAGAATCAAAGGGAGGTTGAAACTTGCAGAGGTCAACTTCTCTTGAACATATCGGCGACACGACAGTGGATTTGGAAGTATTTGACATCAAAAGATTAGAGGTCATGATGAAGAGGCAAAGAGCAGATGAGATGTCAAAAAGGATAACCCAAACCCACGGAGGCAAACATAAAATGAGATGAGATGTCCCCAACCCGACACGAATGCAGACAAGTGCCATGTTCAAGAGCGACATACTGCCAACACGATGATGGTACTGGTTCCATTTTCCGCACCATTTATGACGAGTACCTATTTATTTTTACACAAGCTTGAAGAGGATACCATATGCTTGTCATATAAGTTCATCCTTCGGACGAATCCATCCTAGTACATTTAACGAGCCCTAGGAAGGAGGAACTCGAATATCATCATTACGACTGAATCTGATGTCATCAGGGTTTAACGAGTCTGACAAAGGAAGAACTCGACGTCTTTTCATGTTTAGAGAGTTTGAAAAGACAACGGAAAAGTAAACTCCAACAGTCCCTTTCCGTAGACAGTTCCTCAGATCCGAAAAGGTAGAAAACTATGTCTGAGAAAGCCTCCTAGTCGCGATAGGCTAGGATATTCCTTTTTCGTAAATAATCTATCCCAACCCGAAAAAGGGGTAAACGTATACTGGGTAGATGTCGTTTTGCAGCCAATTTAACGAGATCAAAACGACAAGTGACTCGACAATCTTTTCATGTTAAAAGAGTCTGAAAAAGCTGAAAGGTGACTCCTCCTGGAGGAACGAGTGGTATAAAGGGAAAAAACTGGTTCCGGTGATGGTGGATCTGCTCAAAACATGATAAAATTCAAGAGGTTGGCTAACAAGACCACTCATCGCAGTGGTTCCTCAGGAACGGGTAAAACAACCAAGTGAAGGCATATGATCAGCCAAGCAGATGGGGACGATGGAAAGAGAAAACGAAGGCTCAACTGGTAAAAATAGGCTGATAAAGTAGCAATCATAAGAGGTAAAATGGGAATGGTTTCATTTTTACACAAGCTTGAAACAAAGATAAACTATTCTTGAAACTGGTTTCATTTTTACACAAGCTTGAAATGGAAACAAACTATGCTTGAAGAAGTAAGCATGCCCCCAGCATGGTGACTCAATTCGAGGTACATGCCCCCCAAGCTTCAGTCTATGCACCTGAGTAAACAGATGGAGGGAGTGAAGGTTCAAGTTACGAGATCTAAAAAAGACTCGACTGGGATTTTATGAGATCTGATCAAAGACTCGAATTGAACAAGAACGTGTTTCATTATTTTAACGAGGTTGACACATTAAAAGAACTATCCTCATGACACCTTGTTTCATGGTTTAAGGAGCTTGGCACAAGACAAGGAACTCTGCTCCGACAACCTTGTTTCATTTTTTAAGGAGCTTGACACAAGACAAGGAACTCTACTCCAACAGACCTTGTTTCATTTTTTAAGGAGCTTGACACAAGGAAACGAACTCTGCTCCGACCAGACCCAGTTTCATTTTTTAAGGAGCTTGACACAGGAAAAGAACCATGCTCCGACCGACCTCATCATAATGAACAAGAAGTCATCGCTTCCAAGAGTTCCACTCCCGATGGAAGGAAAACATCCTGGAAGTCAGGACCCAATGCCCCCAGCACCTGATGCACAACGACACTATCACTGGGTACAGGCATGGGGTAGGTAGCCACATAGTTGACCTGCGGTGGGGCAGATACAACGGGTGGATAAAAACCAGGAAGGGATGATGGCGGGCCAGCTGCCACATCAGGACCAAAGAACGAAAGCTGATCAATGGTCACGATCCGTCCTTCATGTGGAAAATAGACCACACGAAAAAGGGAGGAGACAAGCGCTCCCATGGCATAGGTGTAATCGCGCCCCAAGAGCAGATTGAAATCCAAGGGGCCTGGAACAACCATCACGTCCATATGGACGGTTTTACCTCCCAAAGTAACAGGTAACCTTGGAAGGATCCCTAACGGTTGACTAGTTCTTCTGTTAAATGCCAACAGATTCTGCGTAACATGCACAAGCGGCGACGAACTGAAAGCTTTCCAAGTAGTTAAGGATAGAACACTAACAGATGCGCCTTCATCTATAACAGTGCTAGGTATGACCAGACCAGAGGTTTGTACCGTTATCTCAAAAGGCACATAAGACAGAAGGCGGTATCCTACAAATCGACTCCAATCGAAGGAAGCGACCAAACTACTTGGAGGGGCTACCATCGAACTAAGATGGTCTTCCCCTGGTGTTACTGAAGAAGAAGGAGCATCCTCCACAACCTCCATCTTGAAGGCGAGAGGAGTATCCTCCGGGACCTCCATCACGGGAGGCGGAGGAGCAACTTCTTGAGATATAGGGATAGGAGAATCTTTCTCCAAGTCCGAGGAATCTGAAGAAACAAGAAGAAATTGAGGGATGTGAGGTCCACACTCAATGGAAAAGACCTGGTGCACCGCAGACGGGGCCAGCTCAACTGATCCCACGACCAATGGTTGGTCGGGAATAGATTCCTGAATTTGAATTTCTGGGGGAGCAGGATTGACCAAGGATGACTCTTGACCAATCGTAAGATCAGCTGGTGGAGGACTCAAAGAAAGCTGTTGGTAACCAGCTTGAAGGCACGACGCAGAAACATCCGAGTTGTCCAAAACTCGCTTGGCTTCATCCATATATGGACAAAGGTGAATGGCATGGTGCCCTTCACACAACTTACAGGGATTGGCAAGCTTACCTTGCTTCTTAAGAGTTTTACCAGCACTAGCTGAAGACGTGCCCCCAACCTGACTCCTGGAAGCCAAAGACAACGGCAGATGACCGTTGGACCATACTTCGAGCACCTTGGGAATGCCAGGGCAGTCTCAAAGAAGATGGTTTCCCATGCACAACATGCAAGGGAACTTGAATTTCCGTGGAGGGTTGGAAGTTTTGTCAAGAGGAGGTGCTTCGGAAGTAGTAGCTACAGCCTTAACCTCTCTCTTATTAGAGTTCTTCTTCTTTGTCTTCTTAGCCACCTGGTTACTCGAATCCAGACTTTCACCAGGCGAAGTAGAAGAGGAGGATGCAGAAATAGGCGAAGAAGGGGAGAGGTCCGCCTTGGAATTAACATGATGTTGCTAAGGCGAAGAAACTGATTGAACAATAGCCGTGACATTCGAAACCACAGATGTGGAAAACAACCAAACATGCAACCCAAAAGTTAACCCCGGAAGGGACAACGTTGCCATATAAGGAGCGCCAACATTCCCAAAAGGAGGAAAATGACCAGGATTCCCATTGGAGGGGATTCCTTGGTTGGTGAACTCCGGAAAAGTTGCCATCAGAAACAACTCAGCACAACACCCTAAGGAAACTGACTTTAACCGAGAATATTTCGTGGGCAGTTAATTTTTTTAAAACATTGAAACAAAACTCTATCGTTTCATATTTTAAGAGTCAAGAAACAGGCAAAAGGTGACTCTATCACTTTCAGTTTGGAAACAAGCGTGAAAGGACAAGCGCTTGACGATCTTTTCAAATTTAGGGAGTGAGTAAAGATCAAACTAACTACTCTGGAACTCTAGGCAAGAGGGTGTACCAGATATCCGTGAACTCCAATATACACCTTGGTTCAAAAATGAAAGAGAAATCAACCAAGGACTTGACGTACGTGCAGGAAATCTCCCCGAATGCTGTGTCTAGTGTATCACGGGTATAAGGCGGTAGGCTCGGCTTCCTACAGATAAAGGATAGAAACCTAGTGGGGTCTCCCTTTATATACGCAATGGTACGGGGAGCACAAGTCCGTACTAATGCTGTCTAAAGCCAAGAGGCGAACGACAGCTACTAGGTTTAACGACACTGGAACACGTCTCTAGCCTAGACCTCTAAATATTTCGTTAATGTTTCAATGTTGCCTTAGTGTAAATTGAATAAATTTTAATGTTAATCTTTAATTATGTTTCAATTTCCAGGCCCTAGCAAGTGTTATATCTCAAAATCTCCTAAATGCACACTACATGCCACAATATATCATTTCATTCGATGAAAGCTAATTACGAGGGAGTTAATAGCTTTTCATACAATAACAAAATGACCAGAAAACAATCACTAATGTCTCTAATGCAAGCTAATGAAAACTAAAAAGCTTTTCTTTCAGAGTTACAAATCACTAATAACACAGAAAATATTCGATTTGCATTAACTAATCAAGAGCAAAAGAGATATTTTTTATTTATTTATATTTTTAGTGTTTGAGAGAAAAGTGCACTAAACAAATGAAAACTAATGAAACGAGCAATTTGAGAAGCGATAGAAAAGGAGTAAAAACAAGCAAGTTTCACTCAATGTAAACACACAATCAGACCTCAAATTGACAAAACAATCCCTCAAAACCAAGAGAATCCCAAGACTCAAATGAACCATGTAATCTAGGCCCAAAACGAGAAAAGGCAGAATTCGAATGAGGAAGAAACCAATCACTCAAACAATGCAACAAAATGATATACAACCACCAAACATATGCAGTGAAGCAATCACAAAATGGACTGAACAGATAGAAACCAAAAACTCCCATGGGAGGCTCGACACACTATAGCACCGAGATGCGCTAGGGCTAGAATGTAAAATCAATAGTAGAAGGCAAACAACCGGAGGATGAAGGTCACACTCAGTCAAACAAGGCTCCAAAACACTTAGGTAGTTGAAAACATGGCACCAAAAACACAAATCAAGCCCAAAAATCTCAAGCCCAAGCAAACCCTAGCACCTTACAGAATTGGTGCGACTGTTAAGCTGCAACTAGCGCCAGAACATCATTGGCGCGGGTAATAAACTGGCAACATGTGCCAATTGGTGCGACTGTAAGGCTAATAAGCGTGCCAGTCGAGTTTACTAAGTAAAAATAAAAAACAGCAATCCAAGAAACAGACTAGTGATGGTGAAGCTAAACAAAAGTTTCACACATGAAAAAGAGCCAACCAAAAGAGCTGATCAAGCAAGCAAAGTCAAGAATCAGCCGAAAGGACAAGACAATACTCAAATCAACTTCTCCCCAGTGGAGTCGCCAATTTTTTGTAGAGGTAAATCCCCTCTGCAGACAGAGGCGATCCCTACTAGCCCAGATCGGGTCTAGCAACAACCGAGTCACGCTAAGACGCAAATTCCTAATTGCAAAAGACCAAGATGCTACAAGAGGCCTACCTTAATTCCTACGCTGCCGTCATTTGTAGAGAAGATGGCGCTTCCGTCCCTTGCTTTGGCATATCACAATTCTCCCGCTCAATGCGATCGAACACCTGCACATAAAAGAAGAAACAACAAACAAACAAGCGTAAAACCTAATACATGCAATTATGTATCAGTCAGAGAAGATACAACTCATAACATAAAACATGAACATCTGAGTGGAACCATAATCGAAGTCGTTTATTATTAATTAGAACAGAGAAAGATACAACCTGAGCAGTGACGCTGGATCTTCCTTCGGCGGGTCGACAGAGGAATACGTCTCGGTAAAGCTCGTCGAGACAAGGACAAGTCTCTCTCTCTTCGGCTGTCTGATGATAATCTCCTTACAATTGATTCAGCTCCATTCAGGCTACCAAGACTACTAAGGCTCAACCATTCATCCCCTTCATCAATGGAAGATGGCTATATTTATAGAGGAGAGGAGGAGGTTGGGATCCCTACAATAGTGGAAGGGAGGCCTTATCCCTTGGGAGGTTCCCCATAAGGTGGAAACAAGAGGCCAAAGGAGGAAGGTCGTGGTTATTCAAATAAAACCACTCCTCATGATCTCATCCAAGAAGTTGTTGTAATCAAAACTTCACCTTTTTTTTTTTAAACTTTCCATAAGCAGATCAAGGTGGGTGCTGACCGCATTGCAGCGCTAACTCGCGCGGGCTCAAAGGTTAATTTTCCTCATTGGCGCGAGTACATAACGGGCTACCAGCGCCAAGGCAAAAACAGGTGTTTTTAGGGGTCTGCTTAGGAAATGATCAACAAAAGAAATGTTGTCCTCATGGCAAGGGATGCAATGATGGTATTTGCAAGGCATGAAACTGCTTATTGGTCACAAAAACGACCCTCCAATGGGCAAGATGGGGATTGTAGGGATGGTGAAAAATCACTGTGTAACACTCCTTGAGGTGTGTAACACTCCTTGAGTGGTAAAATTCATAAATTTTTCATGTAAAACATCAGCCAAGAAATGACCATAATTGTACATAAACAACGGTGGTTTGTCAAGGCTGAATATGGATAGTAAAACTAAGATGAATTCATCAACAGTTTCATCATTGGGATATCCTATCAGATAAAAAAGGAGAGAAATACAGTGTTTAGAAGCAATGGGGAAGATGGAGGATGCATATGGGGGATTTCTCTTGGGTAAATTTGCATCCTAAGGTAGAAATATTTCGAATATCTGAGCTCTCTGTGGAAAGGATAATGTGTGATAAAGATCCATGAGGGCAGCAGTGGAAAAATGAGATAAGGAGTTAGAAGAAGGAATGAGAAGCATTTGTTTAATGGTTTAAGGAGATATGGTTATCATAACATTTCTGTTCTGAGCTACCAATAATCTGGTTATAGGGTCATACTGCTTCTGACACCAGAAAATTAAATCGGGGAACGAGTGATTTTGAGGGAATGGAAAAAGAGGTAACATGGACTCCCAAAGCCCGATAGAGTCTTGTTTATCCATGTGGTTTTGTTTGAGCCATAGGTTTAGATCGTAGAATTTAAATTCGTTGTGGCAATCAATAATTTTGAAATAGGTATCAACTAAGGGAGTGAGGTCAAGGTTGATTTGTGTAGATGCAGAATCATCTTCTGGAACGGATTTGGTGGCTTTAGGAATGACCTCGACAACTGGATGAGCGACCTTTGGTGTGACCTTTGCAATGCTATCAACATTCAGGATCTCTTCTGTCATACTTTTCTTACCTTTACCTTTCGGAGTGGTTTGCTTCTTTTTTTTTCGCCTTAGGTGCCATGTTTGACTGTAATAAAATGGTACAGGGAATTATAGCTTTCGATTTACAGAAACAATGGTAGGGTTTCGGGAATATGAAGGGAAATCACAGAAGCTAATACATAGTGAAGCAATAATAGAAGATGAAGGAGAATTGTAGGCGGAAGTAAAACATTGAGCGAGAGACTGTAAGTAATTTTATAGATTGTGGTTCAGGTTCAACGGTCATGGCTAACAATCAAGAGGATTTACTGCGCAACGGTATTATTAATGGGTAATTTGAGTAAATTTATTGGCAAACAGGAAGATTAACGGGTAAATGGAGGATTAGGAATAACATATAACGGATAACGGATAGGTGATGTGGAATGACATGAGTGATGGATGGATGGATGGTTATGGTGTGGGCGGGTAGATAGTGTAAATGGAAAGCCATAGGTGGATTTCACTGGGGGTACCCTATGGTTTCCAGTTTTAGGTGGAGGGGGGGCGAAGTCACCTTATGTTGCCACATCGCGAAAATGGGCGGCCATTGAAATTGGATTCCCCCCCCCCTCCGCCCCTTGTGTTAACAAGAAATAGGTGGAGGGGGAGCGAAGTCATTCTCCATCGTAGATCTGAGGGAAACTCAAGATCTGCCGTCGGAAACTGCGAACACTTTAATACTTTGATTTGACTGCTTGTCATTTTCTGACTTTACAATAAAATCAATATGCAAGCATATAAATGAATATAATAAACCCTTTTTCAAAGGTTTAAACATACATGAATTAAGCTTTACTTTTTGAAATTGTGGCACATTTAAATAGACAGTCACTTTATCATTTTGATTGCTAAAGCATTGACATTTATTTGATGCTTTCCCTAACATTTTTTTTATGTGCCTTCTTTATTTAGGGAAAACTACCCTATCATTTTTCTTAACATGGATGTAATAAAAATTATATTTCCTAACATTTTTTCGATTTCTTTTCATCCATGTTCTAACTTAGCATTTTATATTATATATTTTTTGAACCAATATGCTAACTTAAAAAAAAAAATAATGTTACAACAAGCCAGATTTGTGGGCAAGGGATATTCTCAAGTTTAGGGAATTGAATATGAGGATGCCTTTACTCCTATTGCAAGGTAATCATCCATCAGATCAATTATGGCACTGGTTGTGCAGATGGGGTGAAAGATCTACAAGATGGATGTAAAAAATATATATCTTAATGGGTTTATTGAGGGGGAGGTGTACATCGAGGAACTAAAATATTTTGAGAGATTTGATCGAGAGTCTCGTGTGTGCAGAATCAAGCAAGCGGTGTATGGTCTCAAACAAGCACCACGTGCTTGGTACACCAGAATCAACAACAATCTTACTAGTTTTGGCTTCACCAAAAGTGAAGTGGATGAAAACCTATATCACATCTTCGTAAAAGGTAAATTTCTTATTATTTTCTGATATGTTTGTTTAGTTAATTTAATGTCTTAAATTTCTATAATAAATTATCGACCGGAGTTAGTAATCTTGTGAAGTGCAAGTGCACTATATATGCTAGAAGCCAATATTTCTTAATTCGTTGTGTAGGTTTTATATGTTGTTTTTATGATTTTGTGTTTTATCTTAAGTAGGAAAACTAAGAACTAAACTATGAAATGAATTCTAAACTTAATTATCAAAGCCTATGATGAGAATCCTACTTTTAGAAAATATGAACAATAGATTCCAAAAGAATTAAAAATAAAATTCAATCTTTTTGTAATTTTTAGAGATTTTGTATAAATGAAATTTACAAGCAAGAAAGTAACTGCATCTAGAATAATTTTAATGCTTGAATAAGAAACTTAAGAAGGAAGAAAAGGAATTTTTTAATATTAATATAAGAAGGAAATTGATCTATAAATTACTCTAAAGAAAATATTCTGTTAAATTTGGACAACTAGGTCCAACCTCCATCTTGTGATGCTCAGATGAAGATTCCAATATTTGTATTGGGTTCTCTTTCAGAGAGGTGTAAAATCGATCTAAAATTGATTTTAATATGATGAGCAGAACATATATTTTTGAATTTATTATTTATAGTAAATTTAAGTGCAGGTTGGCCTTAAGGTTTTTACCCCCAGCAGATGTGTCACACACCTCTCATGATTGGTATTTATAGGGTCAACGTTGGAGCATTTTTCCACTCATCTCAACACACATCTCCTCCTCTTATACGAGCATCTAAGGAGCAAGAAGGACGAAGTTTACTGCAGTAAGAAGGACAAATTTTACCGCAACAAGAAGGACGAAATTCACTGTAGCTAGAAATCTGCAGTTAGGGTTTCTGGGCAAGTTTGACCAATGTTGACTTTGGTCAACGCATGGTCTGAATTGGCTGAAATTTGGTGGAGAGTTCGATTTTTGAAGGCCGTACTCATTGGCACAAAAATTGAGGTCAAAAGGTTGACCGAAGTTGGAGCTGTGTTGACTTTATTGCTGCTACCCTGCATTGACTTTTATGGGGTTGACTTTGAGTTGACTGGGTGACAGATTTGAGGACTGTTGTGCAACATTCTGGGTTGGCCGACCAAGAAGACTTTGTTGGTTGAAGCATCCTGCTGACCATCGTAACACACCAACACATTCTTTAGTTTCTGGTTTGTCTTCTATAGATCCACCGGTATGTTCTATGAGCATTTTGCTTAACTGTTTATGTGATTGTTGTTATAAAAGTAAATTTGCATCAAGCATAGAAAATCTACATAAATTTACATGGTATCAGAGCTGAGGTGAAGACAAGCCCTAACTTATAACAATCACCAAAAGAGAAAAATGGGCTCCACAAGTTATGGCTTCAAGGAGGATGGCAAGCTGATTGGAAGGGATGACTTCCATGCTTGGAAGATGATATTAGATCTCAAATTGGAAGACCATGATCTCATGGACTATGTATTGGGTAAGATACAAGAACCTCCATCCACTGCTACTACTGCTGCCAAAACCAAGTATAATAAGGGGGAGATCAAAGAAAAGCTAATGATAAGGGAATCCATACATAAAAGTCTGGTTGCCTACATATCTGAGCTAGGCACATCCAAAGAGATGTATGATAAGCTGATACAAATGTTCAAAGTAAATAATGCAAACTAGGTGCTATTATTCAAGAATCAATTGAAGAATTTGAAGAAAGGCAGGGATGAGTCTGTCCAAACAAACTTTCTGAAACTGACCGAGATCAGGAACAATCTGCTGGCTATTGGGGAGACAATAGCTGATCATGAGATGGTACTCACCACACTTGGAGGGCTCCCATATGAATGGAAAGTATTCAACACTACCATTCTCAATAACAATACAATTCCTAACTTTGATGAGCTACTGTCAAGATGCATGCAAGAAGAGACAAGAATGAAGGAATACGAAAATGACAGAAATGCTGCCTACGCTGCTCATTCTAGAAAGAAGAACTCTAGTGGTCCAAAGAACAGAGGAAGAGCAGGGGCCCAAGGAAAGAAGGGCAAGTGTTTCACTTGTCATAGGCCAGGTCATCATGCTAGAGAATGTCCTTTCAAGAAGGATTCTCCCGATAGTGATGACAACAACAATAACTGGAGGAATGGAAATCAAAGAAACAACAGGTCCAAAGGAAAGAGGAAGGCTCCCTCTAGCAGAAACAATCAACCTCTCAAAAGGTCTAGAAACTCCAGGTATGAGGAGTCAAATGTTGTTGATAAAAGAAATGAATACATTCTTGTATCTGCCCTCTCCGATGCATCCCCGCCTGACACTATGGATGTCTGGCTGATAGATAGTGGTGCCTCAAGACACATCACTGGGTTCAAGGAAGCACTCTCTGACATGGTTGAGAAGGATACTAATCTAGAAATTATCCTCGGAGATAATGCCACATATCCCATGAAAGGGACAGGGACTGTGACCCTCCACTTCTCTCAAGGACAAGTCCTACATTTGCAGGATGTACTCTATGTACCAAAATTGAAGAAGAACCTTGTGTCTATATCAACCATGGAAGACAAAGGTTTCAATGTGGCATTCATTGATGGAAAGATGCGCATGTGGAAAAATAATCTCAAGGCAGCTATCGTGATTGGTTTTAGAGTTGGAACACTCTACTAGGTTGAAGGAAGTCCATTGGGAGCTATGACATGTGATACTATCCGACAAACTAAACCGTGGCACCGAAGGTTTGGGCACCTTCATTACAAGGCCCTTCCCAAAGCAAGGAAGGTGGTGACAGGGATGCCCGAATTTGGAAATAATCTTGAAGGTGTGTGTAAGGGTTGTGCCGAAGGAAATCATACAAGGGGACCTTTCCCCTCAATTGTCACAAAGACATCTGATAGTTTGCAACTGGTCCATTTTTATCTATCTGGTATGCTACCCGTAACATCCATGGGAGGATGTTCTTACTATATCACATTCACTAATGACTTCTCCTGCAAAACCTGGATATACTTCTTGAAGAAGAACGATGAGGCTTTCATGTGGTTCTAATGAAAGAACGATGATATACTGATGCCGATTGGGCTGGCAGTGTGGTGGATCATAAGATCACATCAGGATGCTGCTTCATTCTTGGTTCTAATTTGATTTCATGGATGAGCAGGAAGCAAAAGTCTGTGGCTTTGAGCACCGCAGAGGCTGAATACATTGCAGCAAGTATGGCTTGTTGTGAAGCAGTTTGGTTGCGAAATCTCTTTAGTGATATGTTTGGACATGTGCTCGATACCACTGTGATACTCTGTGATAACCAGAGTGGGATTCACTTGACTGAGAATCCTGTGTTCCACGATTGATCCAAGCATATTGATATCAGGTATCATTTCATCCGGGATATGGTACAGCGAGGCGCCGTAAGGCTCGATCATATAGGAACTGATGAGAAGGTCACAGATATTCTCACTAAGCCCCTGGGGAAGGTCAAGTTCCTAATCTTCCATGAGTGACTTGGTATCGTGGAACGACCCTATGATGTAGGTCCTGTTGGACGATGAGCTCAAGGAGCTATGGGGGGCTTTGGGAACAGCTTCTCGGAGCTATGAGAAACCACAAGGCTAGGCTTGCCAAACCTTGTTGGTGTGCTTGGACCCCACCGTTATGATTATTGAGTTGATTCACCTCTCATTATCTGTGCCTCATATGCATCCTACCCATTGAGTTCAGGGCTCATGGGAAGTACCTCTCATTTGGCCAATGAGGTGGGAAAAGCTAGAGACTAGTAGCAAAGACTGATGGACGCATCAGAGATTTTCGTACGCTCTATCTAGGATGGCAGGGTCCAACCACTTGATCTGGGATCAAGTCTAGTGAGGTCTTGGACCTTCGCCTAACTTCGGGTCAGATGAACCAACTTCAGGTTGGTTGGAGACTCTTTGTGAGTCTGATAGAGGTTTTGACCTCTGGGTTGAATCTTTCAGTCGGGAATGATGTCTTTGTGACTGACCCACTTCTGTTCTGAAATAAAGAGGCCAGCAGAGCAAGTTACGGCAGGATGATGCACGATGTTTGATTGCACTGGTGGATGGAGTTCTCCCTAGTTGAAAGGGAGTGTTAAATTTGGACAACTAGGTCCAAACTCCATCTTGTGATGCTCAGATGAAGTTTCCAATATTTGTATTGGATTCTCTTTCAGAGAGGTGTAAAATCGATCTAAAATTGATTTTAATCTGATAAGCAGAAATTTTATTTTGAATTTATTATTTATAATAAATTTAAGTGCAGGTCGGCCTTAAGGTTTTTACCCCCAGCAGATGTGTCACACACCTCTCATGATTGGTATTTATAGGGTCAACGTTGGAGCATTTTCCACTCATCTCAACACACATCTCCTCCTCTTATACGAGCATCTAAGGAGCAAGAAGGACGAAGTTTACCGCAGCTAGTGAGATCACTCATCATGAAATTTAAATCTCATGTTGTGGTTTCTAGGCAAATTTGAACAGCGTTGACTTTGGTCAACGCATGGTCTGAATTGGCTGAAATTTGGTGGAGAGTTCGATTTTTGAAGGCCGTACTCATTGGCACAAAAATCGAGGTCAAAAGGTTGACCAAAGTTGGAGTTGCGTTGACTTTATTGCTGCTGCACTGCGTTGACTTTTATGGGGTTGACTTTGAGTTGACTGGGTGACATATTTGAGGATTGTTGTGACACATTTTGGGTTGGCCGACCAAGAAGACTTTGATGGTTGAAGCATCCTGCTGACCGACGCAACGCACCAACACATTCTCCTGTTTCTGGTTTGTCTTCTATAGATCCACTGGTATGTTCTATTAGCGTTTTACTTAACTGTTTATGTAATTGTTGTTATAAAAGTAAAGTTGCATCAAGCATAGAACATATACATAAATTTACATATTCTAATGACTAAAAAATGAAAGTTACAAGAAGGAAGAAAAGCAAATGTAAATTTAGGAAAGAAAATTGTTCTATGACAAGTCTATATTGCATAAAAATAAATCAACTTAAGTGATCAATCTTAACTATGTTAGACTATTCCTATGCCGACAATTACCTCTAAAACATCTATCTAGACTATTTCTAAATATATTTGATTAAATAATGAAAATATCTACTTACATCATCTCTAAATCTAAACAAAGTATCATTCCAAACTATGTCTAGAGATATATTAAAACTTCACTCTATCTACCAAATGAAGGCATCTTTATAAAGTAATTCTTATGAAAACAGAGTATCGAATTAACTCTAATTCTATTCACTAATGAAACAAAGCATTTTATTCTAAGTTCTATGAAATGGAAGTATTAAACCTAACAATATTCAATCTAAATGACTATGCTGAGTAAGTCGAAAGACTAATTGAAATAAGGAAAGAAAACAGAGTATTCTTCCTACTGTGCGAAGCTAAAAATGCTTATCTAATCCGAAATATGTGATTACTCTGTGAATGAATACAAGAGATATTTCATTCCATATGTTAACAGAATTATGACATTAATATATTTCAGAAAAAAATAATTGGAGCATTCAAATATGCAAAAACACAACATTTAATCTTATGGAAAACATAGCAATTAACTTATGCGGTAATGGAAGAAGTAAACTAGGAAACAACAAAAAATTAAGCTACTAAACCTCTTATGTTCAGGGGCCCACTACAACAGAACAAATTGAAGAATCACTTGTGACTAATTACGCATCAATTTTCTTGAACACACCTTCTCCATGCATTAATAAAACAAAGTTTTACTGTGTGACAATATTACAAAAATTAAACTTATCTCCAGTTAAAACAACCCGGTATTTATAAAAAAGTCAAGTTAAATTGTTTGAGATGATCTCACCTAAAAATATTAATGAAACTAGGAGTAAAATTATAAACAGGATTGCGGTCTTCACAACTTTCATGATTTTCTACATGGAGAGAAAATCATGAAGCTTCCAACTTCTTGTCCATTGGTCTCGGCCCTCTGTTTGACTAATCCTTGGACCATGATTTTAGGCATTATTTCTCTTGATTTTGGACATGTGAGTAGGAAAAAATCCATGTTTGGATCATTCCCAAACTACCCATATGCTTCGTTCCTCTCCTTCATCTTCGAGTAGCCGCAGAAATAGAGATTAGCTATAGAAGCACATGAATTCTATAGCTAAATACAAAATTCATTCAAATAATAAGAAACATTAAACTATAAAAGAGAGATCATTCAAATGCCTTCTAAGACTGAAAATGTATCAATTAACATTTATTGAGCTTATGGATTATGTAAAAAAGGAAGGAAAAGTGGTGAGGTTGATGTCAAAAATAGGGACAGTCTTGAGGCTCAACATACCCCCACTAAGAGACCACTACATTTCCTCATGAAATTTGAAAATTGTGAGTCTTCACCTCATTAGTGCATATGCTTTGACACTTATTCTAGGACATCCAACTTCATCTTCTTTCCTCTCTTTGAAGTCATTTCTACCCTTGGTTTCTTCATCAGAAGTTTGTACTTCAAATTAATGATTTGTTTGTTCAGGTATTTGTTCTTCTTTTTCAATTTCTTGTTCTTTTTGAACCATAACCCAAGATGTAGAAGATTATTGTCATTGATGGTTTTATGAATTTGGTTTTGAATCTTCAAAGTTTCATATTCCTGCTTTATATGCCTATTTAGTATCTCTAGCTCAAAAATTTCTTGATTTAAAGTATTCACTAGCGGTTCTTGTAGACTAGAAGGTTGTTAAACAAGATTTGATGTCTTTTCTGCATTTATTCTTTCCAAAGACTCAATGTAATCATATATTTCTTGCTGGACAGGATCAATATTTGGAGTTCTTCTACTTGGATCCTGTGTGGGAGAAGAAATAATAAGTGATGGTACCTCAAAATTTTCTTCTAGATCAATAGGTTCTGTAACTTATGGGAGTGGATTTTTGGCTGCTTTGCAAATTCTGGAGCTTCTTCTTACTGGATGTGGAGTGTCCTGAGTTTCTGATTTTTCCTGTGTGTATGACTTCACATTTTCCTTTCATGCTACTTCCTCTCTTTTTATTGATTTGTTTATTGACCTTTCCAAACAACTATGCAATAGGAGTTTCATCTTCTGACCGTGTTTGAGGTGGTTGTTCATCCACAACAAGGTTCTCAACTTTTCTCTTTATGCCTCTTTTTCCTTTGTTATCACTAGGCTGCTCTTCTTCTTTTCTTGAAAACTATTTCTGGTTAAGAAATCTTTCCCAGTATCTCCTATTCTCTTTAAATGAAATTCAATGAGGATTTTTATCAATGCATGATGATTCATTGTGTTATCTATGAAATGAATCCTCTTTTGAACCATCTCTGCCATCTTCCTTAGACTATTTAGTAAAAAATATGGAAGGTTTATCTCTTTATCTTCTAGAAAATTCATCAGTAACCTAACATGATAGAAGAACATACATCCAAACCTTCCTTCACATGTAATAAATTTCTGAATTATCAAAAGCATGTTTCTCCACTTACCCTTAAGAGTTGTTCTAGGAATTCCCTTCTTGAAAATGCTTGTGTCCACACCTGGGTTTTTCAAGAATACTTTCGATTCTTCTCCACTGATTCCTCTATTTTTGAACCATCTTTCACCCATATTTGGAAGTCTGGTTGCCTCTGCCACTAAGGATTATGTGACTGCAAATTTCATGTCACCGATTTTGTGTTAGGTCCCTATATTAATAGTATAGTCCCTTATTGTTGTTAATGTAACCCCCTTATTGTTATTATTATACCCTTGTAATCCCCATATTGTTATTATTGTGCCTTTAAATTATTATTATTAGGTCGGCTAGGATTACATTGTGGCCCCACTAGGATTACATTGTGGCCCCATGGACTCCTATATATAGTAAGGAGGTTTTGTAATTTGTATCATCCAAGAATTGTTCATTCATGTAATGTATTGGAGGTTTCCCCCTCGAAGTGGCTTATTTATAAGGCGTTGATATCTCTTTTCTTCTATTTTTGGAGCTAGTTTCACAACATTTGGTATCAGAGCTTCAGATTCTAGGGTTTTCGCTGCTCCAAACCGGTCATCGTGGAATTTTCGCTATAAATTTTTTTCTACGAAGGTTTAGAAACTGAAATTTTTAGAGTGCAAAGCCAAAATCTTGAGGAACATCTTCACACAATTTCAAAGCTTGGTTCGCAATATTTTCAAAGATATGATCTGTGGAAGTTAGGGTTGTTTGTAGGCTCCTAAATTTAACCTAAACATGTCATCGCGACAATTGCGCTATACTATTTTTTCTACGAAGTCTCAGAAGATGAAATTTTTAGAGAGCGAAGCCGAAATCTTGAGGAACATCATCGAAAAATTTCAGATCTTGGTTCACAATATTTTCGGAGACATGGTCTGTGGAAGTTAGGTCTTTTTTAGGTTCCCGAATTTAATCTCAAAGAGGTTATTGTGGGAAAATATTCATAACTCTCTGTAGAGCATCGGATTGGAATGATGTAAAAAATGGCCACAAGTACACGTACTGTAGTTTCTTATATATCAATTTAAGAGCTAAAGGAGGAAACAGTGACACATGGCAATTCATACAAGTTTGATCTACTGAACCAGTCCATAATTGGGTCATTGTGGGAGATTGGACATAACTTTTCCTTGAAGAATCCAAATCAGGTCAGACTTGTGGCATTTGAAAGAAGCTTCAGAGGGATACTACAAGGCTAAATTTCAGATATTCAGGACCTGTAATTATATAGGTAATTCAATTTCAATATAGAGCTCCTCAAAAGCAAGTAAAAGGTGTTTTTTTTTTTTTTTCCCGAATTGCATAAGTCTTGTTTGAAGAATCAAGTTGAATTGATTCCAAGAGCATATTGTAGAATATATATCAGTATTAGATTATAAAATGGCCCCAGAAAATAATTCAACACCCATTAAGCCTTTAGAAGGCTCTACTATGACTCGTGAAGATGAAGAATGGCAACATGACATATCAAATTTACAAGAGCAAGTGCAACAAATTTCGCTTTCGCAAAGAGCAACAAAAAATGATATGGAAGTTTTAAAGAAAGGCGTGGAATCTAAGATGGATTGTTTGAAGAATGGCATGGAAGCTAAGATAGATGGCATGGAAGCTGGCATGGAATCTAAGATGGATGACATGGAAGCTAAGATCGATGAAAAAATGGAAAACATGAAGAATGATCTAAAAGCATACATGGAAGGTTTGACAATGTTGATACAAATTTTTTTCCCTAATGATGAGAACAAAATAAATGTTAATCATGATTTCATAAACTCTAATGTGTTGAATCATTTTTTAAACTGAGAGTGGGGGGGGGGGGGTGAATCAGTTTAATGAATTCATGGTCTTGTAAAACTTTCATTTACACTTATTTACATCTTCATTTCATGATTAACTTAATGTAAAGTAAAAACACAATCTTAATTAGTAAGCAGCAGGTATTAAGCAGATTAAATACAGAGTATCAACACATAATCATCATGTACATAGACACCAGATATAAGTGGAAACCCATAAGAGAGAAAACCACATATTATTATTGTTGTGATGCAAAGGCAAGCTCCAACTCCCACTCACCACTGATTTTCTGTAGGCTCCAACCTACAAGAGGCTCCTACCTCAATTCTAGAAGCTACAACTTGCAAGGAAGCTCCAAATCCGATCTATTTTCTGCAGGCTACAACCTACAGGAGGCTCTTACCTCAGCCAGCTACAATTGACATCTATCAAGCTACAACTTGATATGGAAGCACCAACTTCCTCACTCTTTAAAAAAAAACCATGCTGATTTACCTGGATATCAGCTCTGTTCTGTTCCTTCTTCACTGCTATCCACCAATCTTCATATCTGTCTTATATCATCTCTGAATCTTCATAGCTTCTCTATTTTCTCCTCCTTATTCTTACCCTCTCTACTTCATTTCTCCATTCTCTAACCTCTCTATGCATATGTTGGTAACATTATTTATGGAGATCACCTCATAACTGTTTGAATTCCACAGGGAATTCGAAATGAACAACCATGACTCTTTGCCTTCCACCTTCCCATTTCTTTTTCATCTCATTCAAAAGAATATAGTAATATGTACATATTTCAGTTTTACAGGGGAGTTTTTTTTGCCTACGGAGACTTGCCTTTGCATCACAAACAATATAAAATTAATTAAAACATTTACATTTTCATTTGTAATAGATATATCTCATTCAACCCTTTCAGTTCTTGGCTCACTGTGTGTTTTTCTTTTCTGCTGTTGTAGTGTAACAGTTCTGCATACTCTCCTGCTTTCTATGCATGTACCCCTGCCAAACCCACATTCTCCAAGTTCATTGTGCATATAAAAATGCATCCCAAATTTTTCTCCAACCAAACTCAAATCTGGGCAACCTTAACAATTTAATGTTGAACCTTTTATATCTCAAATCATAGATTTGAGATATTAAATAAAATTCTACATGGTTATAAAACCATCCAACCCAGATTACAATTCTTCTATGTGGAAGCTTATATTTTAAATCTTTGATTTAAACCTTATAAATAAGACCCATTTCAATCTTCATATATCAGAAGCATTTGTTCAGAACCGATGGCTAAAACCATAATCAACCCCATCTTATAATATGTCGAATATTACAACTAAACCATTATATAAGTCTCGGCATATAACTCAGGTTTTATAATTTAACCCCAGTGGTCAATAAGCCATATTGAAACCTGTTTTATTTAAGATTTCGTTCCAAGTGGAAACCTTATTTAAACTCCCGAATGCCGACAAACATGAATGTTCGAGCCACAATGGTTATGAACATATGTCAAACTCGACCATGGTTAAAACCCAGACTTCAATATATAATAAAATTGGGACCCACAACACTTTGACTTACCCATTCATTAATTCTTAAGCAACTTGATGCGCGTCCACCGTTGGATCTCCATCGATCCACATCCGACGATTGTCGCGTAACACAACTGCTCACTCCTTGAATTCCCAAAATCATGCAATAAAAGTGGTTTTTAAATACCACTTAACACCACGTGTCGAGCAATGGGTGATATCGCGTTCCAAAAGGTAAAACAACTTACCACTCTTGAGACCACGCGATACTGCTGGTTTAGATTCACCAAAACCACCTCTATTGTTTAATGCTCCCGGCTTTATTATTTCACATCAACCATAATATATTAACATATGTTATGTCCTCCATTCAATTGCTGAGAAACATTATAATAAAGTCTCGACTTTGGATTTTAAGACCCCAGCAAATATTTAGGATTCATTTGGGCCCACACAACCGATGTTTAATAAACACTTTCCAATGAAAAGGAATGTTGGCGTACCTGCGTTAACAAACTTGCAGCTTCTAGTGCGATTGCCTTTGGATCTTCCACAAAGACGAATCCAACGGAAATCAAATTTTTTTTCTCACTGGGCTTTAACACGAAAAAACTTTGTGAAATGGGTGGTATTTGATTAACCACCTTTTCCATGTGTCACATGCCGAATGCTATCACATTTTTTTCTTTGATTCCGCTTACAATTTAAAAATTGTGCGAATACCATAAGTGGTTTCTTAAGACCGCTTCCCTGTTCGTGGTTCTATTGCGTCTTCACTCAAGGGTCCTTTGCATAGTTCTATTGAGACTTGCCTTTCTCTTCATAACTCCGCCTTCTACTTCGTGACTCAAAGGTTCCACAAACTCCAATCGGCTACAATTCAATCCCGTGGAATGAATGCACCTCTATTCTCGATGCAATTTCTAACTTCTGCTTGTAAATAACTCCACAACTTCACATTCAAACCTACTGCATTTATCCCTCGATTGCGTCTTTAAAATTCATTGCATGCGTTTCAACTGTGCCATCAATCCATCCCAATTCAACCGAGATTTACTTTAACTTCTGCGCCTGCCCAATTTAATTCTCGCCATTTCTTGTTTGACCAAGATTCCTCTTCAAATTCAATAAAATGCTGAATAGACCCACTACTTACTTCGGCAACCAGGAATCTTAAAAAGAATCTAATCCTCCTTCATCACGATTCATAGGAACTCATAAATCGAGTTCTTTATTGCCAATCAAAACATTTACACATGTACTCAGTTCTTCAAGGATCTATAAACAAGTCCTTCAACTCAGAAATTTGAATTCAACATTAACATTAAGTTTTTCCATGATATACAGAACACCAATTAAAACCCCCATTACAAGGTCTATTCATGCAATTTTCAGTCGATAAAAGCACAAAATTCTGAATCAATTCTTCTTATATAAAAAAATCAAATTACACAACCCTCTCTGGTCCTGGCCTGATCTTCAATTCGATGGCCTTCTATCCTCCTACTCTGCCTCTTGAATAACTCTCTACTTTAATTCGCTGCCTTTGCTTCCTCTACTCCTTGTCTATCTCCTTTGTCTTATTGCTGGTTCTTCTTTGTTCTTTTGCCTTAGTGATAGTTCAGGTGCTGCTCCTTTCTTCTCCTTTGCCATCAATGACAATATTTTCAACATAATGTTGGCGGGAAGAACCACCATATTCCAAAAATGGATATGAGGAAGTTTGATGGAAAGGATCCCGTAACATGGATACTACAGATGGAGTAATATTTTGATCTCAATAATGTGCAAAACACACAAAAGGTACACATTGCAACTTTACATTTAGAAAAAAAACATTTGTATGGTATCTATGGCTTTGATCCCGTAAAAAAATTGTCACTTGGTCAATTTTTACAGAGGAAATGATAGCACATTATGAGGATACAAAGAGCAACACCTTCTTTAGCCAATTGATAAATCTCAAACAAAAGGGTTTAGTTGGGGGGCACATTGAGTGGAAAGGATCCCGTAACGTGGATACTACATATGGAGTAATATTTTGATCTCAATAATGTGCAAAACACACAAAAGGTACGCATTGAAACTTTACATTTAGAAAAAAAAACATTTGTATGGTATCTATGGCTTTGATCCCGTAAAAAAATTGTCACTTGGTCAATTTTTACAGAAGAAATGATAGCACATTATGAGGATACAAAGAGCAACACCTTCTTTAGCCAATTGATAAATCTCAAACAAAAGGGTTTAGTTGGGGGGCACATTAAGGACTTCCAAAAAATGAATATAAGGGTAACTGATATTCTAGAGGAACACAGGATTGATCTCTTCATAGGTACTTTAAAGGATAACATCCAACATGAAGTTCGCGTTTTGGAACCTAATTCATTGGAGAAGGCATTTAGGTTGGAAAGAAAAATTGAATGTAAAATTATGGCGACAAGGAAGCCTACCACTCACTTCTATAATGAGGGAAGTGTTGCTACTCCTAGATTTCCACAACCTACAAGGTTGACACCACAACAATTGGAAGAAAAAAGAGCAAAAGGGCTTTGCTACAGTTGTGATAGAAAATACACTAAATGTCATAAGTGTGCTGAGAAGAAATTATTTACATAGATTGTGAAGAGGAAGAAGAAAATGAACAAGAAGAGGATATACACCAGGAACCAACCCTAGAAGAGGAAGAAATGAGTCCGACCATATCGTTTAATGCATTGGCAGGAATTACCACTCCTCAAAATCTCAAGTTAGAATGACATATCAAGAAGAAAAATGTAATAGTGTTGATTGATTCAGGTAGTACCCATAATTTTATTCATTGTAAGGTAGCCAAGGAATTGAATTGTTTCCTATACCCAGCACCAAAATGTCAAGTGATGGTTGCAAATTGAGGAAGTATAAATTGCTCTGAAAAATGCCATAATATCAAGCTAACCATGGGGGAATATGTATTGAATAGTCAAATGCTTTCCATTCCTATGGGAGGTGTTGATGTTGTACTAAGAGTACAATGGTTGCAATCTTTGGGGACGATAGCTTTTAATTTTCAAGAAATTTTCTTGAATTTTTTTTCAGAAGGAAAGGAAGTTGAATTACGGGGTATTGCAGGGAATCCGGGAAAAATAATAAGCTTTAATGTCATGACAAAGCTTCTAAAGAAAGAACAATGAGGCATAATTGCACAATTATGCTCACTAGAAGTTCCAACATCAAAATCATCTATTTTTGCAAATCTCCAAAAAGTCTTGGACAATCATTCCAAGGTTTTTGAAACTCCTAAAGGACTCCCACCTATTCATGATCATGATCATGCTATTCATTTGATTCCAGGAAGTGTTCCTCCAAAAATCAGGCCTTATAGATATCCTTATGTCCAAAAGAGAGAAATTGAACGTATGATTGCAGAAATGTTAGAGGCGGGCATAATTCAATCTAGTCAAAGTTCTTTCTCTGCTCTTGTAGTATTGGTACACAAGAAGGATGGATCATGGCGCATGTGTCCAGATTATAGGGAGCTCAATAAGCTCACCATTAAAGATAAATTTCCCATTCCTATGATTGATGAATTATTGGATGAATTACGTGGAGCAATTTATTTTACCCAGTTGGATCTTCGTTCAGGATATTATCAAATTAGAATGAAGACTGAAGATATTTCGAAAACAACATTTCGAACTCATGAGGGTCATTATGAATTTTTGGTCATGCCTTTTGGCCTTACCAATGCACCTTCTACATTTCAAGGGTGGATGAATTCCATTTTCAAACCCTTCCTTAGAAAATTTGTGCTAGTATTTTTTGATGATATACTAATCTACAGCAGGTCTTGGAAGGATCATGTTGAACATGTTGACAGGGTGCTCAAACTATTGCAAGAGAAACTAATATATGCAAAAAAATCCAAATGTTTCTTTGGAGTACAAGAGGTGGAGTATTTGGGTCATATTGTATCTCACGAGGGTGTTAAAGTAGACCCTAACAAAATTAAAGCCATTAAGGAATGGAAAGTCCCCACAACCATAAAGCAGTTGCGAGGATTTCTCGGGTTAACAGGGTATTATCGCAAGTTTGTTAAGAATTATGGGAGAATAGCGGCACCTATAACAACATTATTGAAGAAAGATGCATTTTCATGGACTCCTGAAGCAACTAAGGCCTTTGAACATCTTAAAGAGGCAATGTGCCTAGCACCGGTCTTAGCTACGCCAGACTTCACAAAAGCCTTTATTGTGGAATGTGATGCCTCAGGAAATGGAATTGGTGCAGTTTTAATGCAGGAAGGAAGACCCATTGCTTTTGAAAGTCGTCCAATCAAAGGAAAGTATTTACGGAAACCTATTTATGAGAAGGAAATGTTAGCAATACTACATGCACTAAAGAAATGGCGAACTTACCTAATGGGAAGACACTTCAAGGTAAAAACTGATCATGATAGTCTTAAACACTTTTTGGAACAAAGACTATCATCAAAAGAGCAGCAAAAATGGGTCACAAAGATGTTGGGTTATGAATTTTAAATAATCTACAAAAAAGGAAAGCTTAATGTTGTTGCAGATGCACTCTCAAGAAAGAATGAAGAGGTGGAAGCATTGCTTTGTGCCATTTCTATTATCCAACCAGATTGGATAACCGAAGCAAGAGATGAATGGAAGAAGGACAAAGATGTATGGACACTCATTCAAAAGTTGCAGCAAGATCCTAGTACATCTAATACATTTAGTTGGAAAAATGGTTCCTTATGGTACAAAGATCGCTTATATCTTTGTAAGAATTCCCAACTAAAACAAAAGATTCTTCTGGAATTGCACACTTCTCCTTTAGGAGGACACTCGGGATTTTTAAAAACTTACCACAGGGTGAAGAAAGAATTTTTTTGGGATGGCCTTAAATCTGATATTCAAAAGTTTGTGGTGGAATTTTTGGTTTGCCAGCAGAATAAAGTTGAGACAATTAAGACCCCGGGTCTTCTACAACCTTTATCCATTCCAAGTCAACATTGGGAGGATATTTCAATGGATTTTATCATAAGTTTACCTAAGTTCGAAGGAAAGAGTGTCATCATGGTGGTAGTTGATAGACTTACCAAGTATGCACACTTTTGTGCATTATCTCATCCATTTTAAGCAAGTATAGTTGCTACTACATTTATGGACACAATTCAAAAGCTACATGGAAACCCAAGGGTTTTTGTGAGCGACAGAGACCCCATTTTTATAGGAAATTTTTGGACAGAGTTATTTTCTTGTTTGGGTACTCAATTAGCTCATAACTCATCTTATCATCCTCAATCCGATGGTCAAACTGAGATAGTGAATAAATGTTTGGAAGGATATCTTCGTTTTTTTGTATCTGATAAACAAACACAATGGGTCAAGTGGTTACCTCTCGCTGAATGGTGGTATAACACTTCCTTCCATACTGCAGGAAAAATGACCCCATTTATGGCACTTTATGGATATCATCCACCATCCATCACATCATCTTTAAGGGAAAATTCGAAGGTTCAAGCAGTGGAAGATCACATCGAGCATCAGCAAGAAGTTCTCCAACTCTTAAAGGATAACCTGAATTTGGCACAAAATCGAATGAAACAACAGGCAGATCAACATCGCGGCGAGAGAAGTTTTGATGTAGGAGATTGGGTATTTTTACAGCTAAAACCATACAAACAAATGTCCCTCAAGCAAGCTAAGAAGGATAATTAATTATCGCCAAAGTACTATGGTCCTTACAAGGTGTTGCAAAAGATTGGTACTATGGCATACAAATTGGAGCTTCCTGCTTCTTCACGAGTGCATCCAATTTTCCATGTTTCATACTTAAAGAAGGTTATAGGTGAAAATCTTCCAGTTCAAACAATATTGCCAGAACTTGATGAGGAAGGAAAAATCATATTGGAACCTGAAGCAGTCATAGAAACAAGAACTCGACGGCTACGAAATCGATCAATTTCAGAGTATCTCATCAAGTGGAAGAACTTACCCACTGAAGATTCTACATGGGAGGATGAGAATTTTATACAGAAGCACCCAGAGCTACTCAAGCGTTGAGGACAACCCTTTTTTGAAGGAGAGGGGCATGTTAGGTCCGTATATTACTACTATAGTCCCTTATTGTTGTTAGTGTAACCCCCTTATTGTTATTATTGTACCCTTGTAACCCCCATATTGTTATTATTGTGCCCTTAAATTATTATTGTTAGGTCAGATAGGATTACATTGTGGCCCATGAACCCCTATATATAGAAAGGAGGTTTTGTAATTTGTTTCATTCAAGAATTGTTCATTCATGTAATGTATTGGAGGTTTCCCCCTCGAAGTGGCTTATTTCTAAGGCGTTTATATCTCTTTTCTTCTATTTTTGGAGCTGGTTTCACAACATTTCGACCTCTACTCCGTCGAAGGCTCTTGCAAGAGATTTCATGACTTCTTTGTGACACTCATCAAATTTCTCTATGAAGTTAAGCCATTGTGCCTTCTGAAATATCTCCTTTAGCTGCGGATATCCCTCCATGAATTTTTTTCCTACGAGCTTTGTTCTTACAATCAAACCCATATCTTGCTGAGAATTTTACCTTCAAGACTATCTCTTCCTGACTGGATGAAATGAGGGTTTCCATATGGGAGTGAAAACATGGAGGAGTTATGTCATGAGATGGTAGAGACGTGCAAGTAAACAAGTGAATGAGCAAGGGTTTAGGAATGTGAGTGAGGTAATGGATGAGATCAGATTTGATCATTGAGGAGATTATGATGCAGTTTTGGTGGCGAATCATGAGATTTAGATTTCGATTTGGCATAATTAGTTTTAATGATGACATTTTGAGCTAGCAGTATACGATCATTTAATTTATATATATATATATATATATATATATATATATATATATATATATATATATATATATATATATATATTTTGAACCTTATTATTTAAACAAATTTTTATCATACCTTGGATATAACTAACCTTTATTGTTTCTTCTTTGTCTTGATTCCTCAGGTATTCTTGAGTACATTCTTCAGTATGATCTTCAATCCTGTCTTCAGCTGCTTCTGTCAAAATTTCCTGTTCATCTGTGCTGTAGAGGTGTATAAGAGCTGCATAATGTCATGATAGCGGCAGAAATGCAAAAAATTTGTAGCTAATCTTTATTTTTCTGAAAAAGAAAGGGAAATTCAAAGAATTTGGGATTTTTAGAATGGGAATGAAGAAAATATAAGACGTCAGAAATAAAATTTGATTTTCACCTTGTATTTTCAGTATAAGGATGGAAATCAATGATTGTTTTTCATACTTATACAAATTTATTTATTTATTATTTTTTTTTGAATAATATATATATATATATATATATTATTTACTATTATTAATTTTTTTAGTTATGAAAAACAAAAAGAAGACTAAGTTGGGGAAGAAGAAGGATTCTTCTTCACCAACTTCATATCAGCATTGCCTTGAATTTTTTTGACAAACTCCTCTTTTGTCAGTGGCTTATGATAGACCTTTAGTCAATGTCCATTTGCAAGAAGAGGAACCTTTTTCTCATCAATAGTCCTTATCCTGATTTCTCCATTATCAAAAACTCTTTCAATATCAGTAAGGCCCAAGCCAATGAGTTTGAAATTTCCCTTGGAAGTCTTTGAACTTTGAGTCAAATAGAAGTACCCAATATCCTTCCTGAAATTTTCTTTCTTTTATCTATTTATCATGCCATCGGGATCTCTATTGCTGAACTAGGCTTGTCTTTTGAACTGCATCTTGCCTTATTTCATCAAGCTCACTGAGTTGCTCCATTCTATGCTTTTGAGCTTCTGAAAAGTCAAGTCCAAATTTGAATTCTTTTTTGAAGGTTATGATTTGGAACTCTATTGGAAAGAAGACTTGCTTCCCATAAACAAGTTCACATAGAGTATGTCATGTTGTATTCCTCCATGTAGTCTGGTAGGCCCATAAAGCTTCGGCAAGCCTTTCTGCCCAATCCTTTCTATGTAGATGTACAATATTTGTGAGGATTGATTCAATCACTTTATTAATGGACTCCACTTGTCCATTTTCCTGTGGATGGTATGGAGTATAGTTTTTGTGCTTGATTTTATATTCTTCCACGATATTTTTCACCATTTTGGATGTAAACTAAGTTCCCTTATCTGTCACAATTTCCGTTGGGATACCAAAACGAGTAAAAATATCCTAAAAAAGAAATGAAACTACAAAATTTTCATTAGCAAAAGAAAGTGCTTTAGCTTCTACCCATTTAGTGACATAATCAATGCATACAAGAATATACCTCTTTTGTCTTGATGGTGGATTGATTGGTCCAACAAAATCCAGAGCCCACTTTTCAAAGGGTTCGATGAGTACCTGTGGTTGTAAGGGAATTTCATTTATAGTGAAAAGTTTCTCCATTATGTGACAACTATCACACCTTTTAACATACTCCTTGGCATTGTTAAAAAGGGAAGGCCAATAATATCCTGAAAGAAGGATTTTATAAGCAGTCCTTTTATTGGAAAAATGTCCTCCATAAGGCTCATCATGGCATGCCTTCAATATTTCAGGTATTTCATCTTCTCGAACACATCTTCTAATGATGTGATCTGGTTCTGTCGTGTATAATTCATCATTTACCCATGAATATGATGCACCTGTTTGAATTATCCTTCTCTTTTCTCTAGGAAGCAAATATGATGGTAGTTTTCCTATGGCCAAGTAATTGTCAATGTCTGCAAACCATGGAGATTTAGTAGATATTGCAAAAAGATATTCACCAGGGAAACTATCCTCTACTGCTGTATCATTATTATCATTTTGAATTCTAGATAAAATGTCAGCAACTATGTTTTGTTTTCCAGGTCAATCTAAAATGGTGATTTTGAATTCTTGCAAGAGTAGCAACCACCTTATGATTTTTCCATTAGTGATAGATTTATTCATTAGATATCTAATTGTAAAATGATATGTGTGAATGAAGGTTTCATATCCAGTGATGTAATGTATAAAATTGTTAATAGCATGGACAACAGCTAGAAACTCTTTTTCAATAATAACATAATTTAACTCAGCCAATTTTTACTTGTATAGTAGATGGCATAAGGGGTCAAGTATTTTTGTCCTAATACAACTCCCAAAGCTTTATCTGAAGCATTAGTTGAGATATGAAAAGGTAATTTTCAGTTTGGTCCTCTTAAAATGGGTGCTTTAGATATCTTTACTTTCAAAGTTTCAATTTCCATTTGGCACTCAGGATTCCAACTAAATTCACAATCTTTAGTGGGCAAGTTGAAAAGTGAAGATGCAAATTTTGTGAAGTTTTCTCTAAATATTCTATAGTACCTTGTAAAACCAAGAAAACTCCTAATATATTTTTGACAATTTGGAATTGATAATTTGGAAATGTATTCAATTTTAGATGAGTCCACCTTAATTCCATCCCCTGAAATATGGTGTCCTAAAACAATTCCTCCAGTAAACATCATAAAGATTTTTTCATGACTTAATTAGAGATTTTATTCTTTGCATCTTATGAGAACTTTTTCCAAATTTTCAAGAGCCTCTTCAAAATAATTTCCATAGACTATGAAGTCATCCATATACACTTCCAAAAAATCATGTATTAAATCAGATGAAATTCCTAATACTGCTCTTTGGAATGTTGCAGGTGCATTGCAGAATCCACAAGGTAGTACTCGGTAAGCATAATTTCCCCATGGACAGGTAAATGTGGTTTTTTCTTGGTGTTCAGGTGCTACTTGAATTTTATTATACCCACTAAAACCGTCCAAGAATGAAAAATATTTCTTTCCTGCTAATGTATCCAAAACTTGATCTATGAAAGGTAGTGGAAAATGATATTTTAAAGTAGCTTTATTCAAGTCCCTATAATCAATACACACCCTCCATTTGCCATTATTTTTAGGGACAATTACTAAAGGTGAAACCCATTGACTGTCTGATATTGGATAAATAAAGTTTACATTCAATAGTTTCTGTAGTTCTTCCTTTACAATTTCCCTAAGATTTGGATTCATTCTTCTTTGTGGTTGTCTGATTGGTCTAGAATTTTCCTCAATATAGATATGATGTATGCAAGTCTCAAGATTAATTCCTTTCATGCCAGTGTACTCCCATGCATATGCGGAAGAATTTTTTTGCAATGTTTTGATTAACTCTTCTTTTTGAAATTCTTCTAGGTTTTTGTTTATGTTTAACATTTTACCTGGAAATATTTAAATTGAAGAATTACCAAATTCTTCCATAGAATATAAAGACATTTGTTTGGATGATAAGTATTCAACATTACATTGTTCTTGAGAATTTTGACTATTCTCACATTGTGAAGATGATTCATAATTTTCTATTGAATATAGAATTTGATTTTCTTCACTAATGTGTGAGATAGTAAAAATAGGTTTTATACCATTACCATAATCCATCCATTCTTCATCTTCTACTTCTATCATTTTTTTTGCTGGAGGATATAGATTGAATTCCTTTGTTTAAATTCCATCAGAAATAAACATATCACTAAATCTACAACTAATGAAAGTATCAACTGTAGCTAACCAAGGTATTCCTAATATAAATGGACGTCCTACTAAGTTTTTCTTGGGATTTAAGATCACAAAGTCAACTAGATAATCCCAAGAGTCTAGGATCCATAAACGTCTTCTAATACACTATCAAGCTTGATTACTGATCCATCTGCTAATTGCAGTAATGTTGGTGTATATTGAAGATTTGGAAGCTTTAGTTGTTCCATGGTTTGTTTACTCATGATGTTTATGTCTGATCCTAAGTCAATTAATGTATTTGGGATCTCAATACCATTGATGTGTGTTTTTACAATGGGACTTCCTAGATCCAAATATTTTTGTATGACCATTTTTCTCATCATGGTATCTGCAATTTTTCCCACTAACTGTATTATTTTCACTTCTTTTATTTTTCTTCCTGATTTCTTTATACTCAACTCTCTTATTATTTTTGAAAGGATTGGAATTTCCTTAATGGCTTGTAACAAAGGGATTTTGATACAAACATTCTTCAATTCATCTAATATATCATAGTTAGGAAACATTTTTTTTTTTTTACCCCTCTATCAATTTGTAATCTTTTAGGAAAAGGAGGTTTAGATATAGATACTTAAGGTTGATCTATGATAGGAGTTGAGTTTATTGGATCTTCTTGTGTTTGATTTTGAAAATTTTGATTGTGATGAAGAGACGTCCCTTCTCCAGAATTATTATTTCCTGTTTTGAAGATTTTCATTTTGATGAAGATAAATTTCCTCATCAAGGTGCTCAACTTTTTCCTGAATAAAAACATGGGGATTTTTATTTTCCAATATCGTACCAGATCTAAGTTGAACATTATTAAGATCTAGTGGAGTTATCATATAAGTTTGAAAATTCTGTCACTCCATGTTATAAATAGGTTGTGCATTTTTATTGTTTGGGTTTGGGAGTGGCTGAGTAGGTATTTGGTTTGGCCTTTTTGGAGATGGTAAAGAAAGTTGTGGATTATGATTTGGAAATTGAGGTTGTTGACTAGGTTGAGGAAAATGTTGTGGAGGATAGTTTAGATAAGATTGTGGATATTGGTGATATTGAGAATATCTTCCATAAGTATTTTTCATTCCTTGTGCCCAAGGCTGAGGTTGAGACGAAGGTTTCTTCCATGGAATTGATGAATTCTAATTATTATGTGGGGGATGAGTATACATATAAGTGTTAAAAACTTGATTTTTTGGCCCTTGCCATGGTCTTCTAGAGACAAAACAAAGAGGATCTATTAGATGTGGGGCTATTTCTTCTTGTAAGACAACTTTAAGACCTGGTATAGAAGGAAATTTCTTTGTTTCATGATTTATTGTGCATATGAAACAGGTCTCTTTGATTTTCAAATCAAGAGGACATTCTCTTAAGGCATTTTTTTTTTCTCTGCATTTAGGACAGAAGATAAATAAGGTATCACTTTCACCCCTTTGTTTGTTTTGTAGTTTTAAGGTGTCTATTTGTTTACTAAGACTCCCTAAAATATCTGTTTTGGATTCATTGAGAAAATTCCCTATTTCTGCCCTACTTACTGTTCGAGTTGCAGATTTATTCACTCTAGAGAGAACAAGATCTCTTGTATTTATTCCAATTGTTGATTTTCCTCTTGAAAGATGTAGGCATAATTCAGAGATACCAAGTAATGGAAATTGAGAAATGTATCCTTTTCCCATCATATTAGTAATATTTATCCATTCATCTCTAATGGCTTTCAACATGAAAGCTTTTAAAGTATCTCGATCCAAGTTTTCCATTTTAGCTCTTTTTAAGTTGTAACTCAATCTCTCAATTGGGTCCTCTAAGTTTTCAGCCTCTCTTTGCATCATCTTAAAAAATTCATCTTTCTAACTATGAGGTATGCAATAATCCTGGTATTTTTGCATTAAGTCACTTTTCATTTCCTCCCATTTCTTAATAGAACGTGTTATTAAGCCCATGAACCATTTTAATGTTGCACCCTTAAGTGTTGCAAGAAACAATTTCAATTTTTGAGAATCTTGTAAGTAGTCATATGATCTACATAAAACCTCAAATTCAAATAAAAATGTTTCGGGATCTTCATTCCTTAATTAATGAAAATTGGGAAGGATGGAAGGTGAGACATTCTTCATTGTGGCAGTTGTATCCTCATCAAATATAGGAAATCCAACAGGGTCTTCTCTATTTTCATCTCTATTCTCTTCACCTCTTCCTCTTCCTCTACCTCGTCCTCCATCTCGTCCACCTCTATTTACTCCACTTCTTCTACCTCCTCCTATTCTTAAGGCTTCTCCATTCAAATTGTGTACTTCTCCTTCTCCTTCTCCAACCATTGTAGATTCCTCAGAACTAATATAGGGTTCTATTCTTGGAGTTATTTGTTCCTCTTCTGGTTCTTCTATCAATGGTGTATTGAAGAAGATTTCTTCCTCCTCTTCACTAGGGATTTATAGCTCTTGAGATAAGATTTGTTCTCTTGTAGAGGTTAAAAATATTACTCTTTCTGTTGGAGATCTAGGATCTTCTTCTTCTTGGACTGCTTCAATTGATGAAGTTGGAGAATCTCTAGGTTGAATTTCTGACCTCAAGACTTCAAGAAATCCATGTTTTAAGAATGGAATATGAGTTTGAGATGGTGGTGTGGCACTACGAGGTCTTGGTGGGGTGAGTGGTGTTGTTGGGATCAAACTTCTACCTCTAGCTACAAATCTACCCCTAGAATCTCTTTCTCTACAACTGCCATTTTTTTTTTAAGATTTAAGAGATAAGGCTCCTAATTACACTTCCCTAGCAACAATGCCAAAATGATTAGTCAATTTAATATCTTAAATTTCTATCATAAATGATCAACCAGGGTTAGTAATCTTGTGATGTGCAGGTGCACTATATATGCTAGAAGCCTATCATTCTGTTGTAGCTCCTACAACACCCTCCAAAAATACAAAAATCATAACACACACTTCAAAATTTTTGGAGCCCCTTTGAAACTAAAGAAGGAAAAAGCCAAGTAAAGTTTTTAGGAGCAAGTCGCTAAGTCGCGGATCCATGATTTGCGACCCATGCGACCTATGCGACTCTGCGACCCTAAGGTCGCAGAGGTCGCCAGGTCGCAAGAGTCGGAAGTCAGGAAATTTGCGACCTTGCGACCCAGTGACCTTAAGGTCGCAAGGTCGCAAAATGAAGTATTAGGGGAATTAGCGACTCAGCGACCTTTGCGACCCAGTGACCTTAAGGTCGCGAGGTCGCAAGGTCGCAAACTGACAACTTGCGACCTCATTTATTGCTCGCACGTGCGACTCCTTTTTATAAGGGCAGGTCGCTAGGTCGCATTTGTGACTCGCGGCGAAAATCGTGGAATTGCTCTGATAGGTCGGCTGGCGCATTTTCTTCCGGGTAAGTTGCCATTTCCTACCTATGTTTCCTTTCCCAGCATTTCTTGCTAAAATCTAGCCACCCCATGGTCTTAATTACTTGCCGGTGAGCAGATAGGGTTTCCGGTTGAGTTTTATTCTTGTTTTGTTTCTCACAAACCCTAGGGTCACCTGTGTCTTGCCAAATTCCTCATGGTTGTGCTTTATTTCCAGTTTAGACCCTTTCCAGCCGCGTATTTTTTCCGTTAAGGAGAGTTTATCCGCAAAACCACGCGCGCTCGAAGCCCCCCGGCAGGCTCAAGTGCGACCTGCGACCCAGCGACCCGGTCGCAAGGTCGCGCGGTCGCGCGACTCCCTGTTAGCGACTCTGCGACCCTGCGACCTAGTCGCAAGGTCGCGAGGTCGCGTGTGAAGTTCTTTTGTAGATCAGCGACCTTGCGACCCCAGAGAGCAGTTAGTTAAACTCTGCATGTGTAGACTTTATTTAGCCGTTATCATCATGTCTTTCTCATCCTGGGATTCTTTCTTGAATGCAACAGGTGAATTTAGAGCAGACACGGTACCGGTCCTCTCCGACTCTAGCAACATGGCACCCCGGGTATCCCGAAGGAGAAGTAAGCAGGTGGTGGAGGAAGAGTCAGACACAGACATACAAACATCTCCTCCACCAATATACAGAGACACCCTTTGCACCTTCGCAAAGGAGGACAACCTTAGGTGGTATGAAGTATACCGCGAGTTCGCCATAACAGAAGATGAGTTTCCAGAAGATCTCCCGGACCGGGAGGTATACCTGAAGGTTAAGAAATCCAAATTGCACCTAGCAGGGTCACATCCTGCCATCTTTCCATGCCCAGAAATGATAGACTGGATCATACAGAAGATGGATCCTAAGAATTTCGCAATCCGAGATAGTGGAGGTAAAGCTTTTGCAACGTTGGAGAGCTCAAAAGCACAGGTCTACTACTCGCTCCCCAAACCAGAGGTAAACTTCACCCCGAGATGGTTTTCTGCAAATGAAGTGCCGATGGTTGATACAATCAAAAAATGGTGGGCGGAACTAGATAAATTTAAAATAAAAAAAGACCAGGAGTACCCGGTGGCCAGTCTGAGGAAGGTGTATAAGTTAGTGGCCGCCATGCTGTGCAGAGTATACGGACGTTCGGACGCCACCACTTTCAACGGAACATGGGAAACCATTATGGAACACGTAACAGTACACGACACTCGGTTCAATTGGGCTGGTATATTAATGGGCTCCATGCACACAAATTTGGCTTCAGCTTTAGCCCCAGATGAGGGAGCGCCATCAGAATTCTATATGGCTTCGTATCTATTAGATGCTGTCTGTGCCCAGCTGCATGTTGAGGGATGGCCACATAACTGGGACTCCGAACAGACCCAGGCAATCCATTTGCAGACCAAGGTATTCTGGGAATCCAGGTACAAGTCAGATATTGAGCAAATCTCTCATATATTCATTCCCGCCCTTTACGGGAAACTTTTTGGTCAAGACACCCCCTGCATGTCTTGGCGAGCAATGAAGACACTAGGTCAGGTGGCACACTGGTTTCCATTCGCTAAATTTACAATCATCCGAGTATTTGGCTCATTCAAAGCACCACATGCTCTGCCTAAGTTTATTACCGATAAGGTGCTCATGCAGGAGGTATGTTCCCAGATGACCTCGGGCTTCTCCAATGTCCTTTCCAAAGGGAAGAAGAAACCTTGGCCCGCTCTACCTCTCACCATTGGTGCTTATACAGTCAATGACTTCAGAGAAGTAGGGCGTGAAGGGGAAGAGATAAAAAGTTACCACTTCAGAAATCTGGATTGCCGAACTTATGACCCAGTCAGGATAGTTCCTGAGCATTGTAAAAGGGCCAATTTTAGATGGAGTTATCAGCATGTCGAGCGCCCAGCAGAGGACGAAAAAAGAAACTGGTACAACGCAGACAGGCATCTAGCTCCAGGGATCGACTCTGACCGAGAAGAAGAGGATCACCAGAATTTAGAAGATAGAAGCCATAAGCTTGGAGGCTCTTCTTCCTCCAAAGATAAGAGAACACAGACCAGTACGGGGCCTGACACCTCGGATCAGCAACAGGCAGCAGAAGCCCAAGCCAAGAAAGAAGAGGAGAAGAAAATGAAGGAGGATGAAGAGAAATGCAAGAAAGATGCGAGGACAGAGCGAAAAAAGAAAAAGGAAGAGGAAAAGGAAAGACAGAAAAAGGAGGCACAGACGGCGGCAGAACAAGCACTTAAGGAAGAACTCGACAAAGTCGATTGTCAAAAGAAGGCAGAACAAGCCGCCGCGGCAGAGCGAAAGAGAAAAGCTGAAAAGGAAGCAGAGGCAGAGACAGAACGCAGGAAGAAGGAGGAACAGGACAAGGCGGAAGCCGAGCGCCGGCAAAAGGAGAAAGAAAAGGATCAAACACAGGATGAGGAGGACGAGCTAATAGACGACATTGACATATCTCCCCTGGATATCCCTTCAGGTGGCACGAAAAGTACCCTCAATGTTGATGATTTTCCCGGGGAGCAAGAAGAAGAAGTCTTCGACCTGACCAGATTGACATTTGACCAATTCTCTTTCAAAATACGGCAAGAGAAAAGGAAATCCTTGGCGCAAAGCCATCCCGCCATATCTACGGTCGCCACCGGAAAGGACATAGTCCCAGATACAATGATTAATCCTGTTATGATAGCGTCAGCAGGCACCGCTTTTGCCGCGACCACGGAGGAAAATGTCACTAGAATGAGCAGGGAGATTATTTCCCTACAGAACAGGCTAAAAGCAGCGGAGCAGGAGAAATCAAGACTAGAAAGTGAGATGCTACAGCTCCAAAGTAAGCCCGCCCAAGTGAATGAGGTCCCACTGGCGATCAGGAAAGAGTGTGATGTGTTGGAAATGACCATGAGGCAAGTATATAAGGAAATGCTCACCCTAAAACAAACAGTGGCCCCGTTGGCAGAGGCACGAGAGGAAACCAAACAGAAGCATGAGCAGCTCAGGGAAGCCTCGGCAGCTTTGGACAAAATGATGAACTAGACTGCGCAGTATCAGCAAGCTCCCGAACATGTGCCTAGGAAGGATTGGAGTCATACACAAGAAGCCAAAGTACAAATTCGGATGAATATGCAGTCCAAAGACAAGCTGGCCAAAGATTTGGACAAAGTGATGTCCGCATATAATCACCTGATCAGTGGTATTGACTCCATGAACGCTCTTCATCACATTCCGTCATTAGGGGCACTGGATGAAACTAAAGACTGGGAGCAGGTAGAGCAGGAAATCCAGTCTTTTCTGCAACCCGTGAGACAAGCTGCTGCCGCACCAAAATTCGAGGCATCACAAGAGAACCTAAATCGGTTGCTTGTCACTCCAGTACAAATCTATACCAAGCTTGCCTCCCTCTCAATCCTGATCTCTCAGAAGAAGGAGACTCTGGTACCGAATGCCCTAGAATGTATGCATCGAATAAAAGAGGAAACCCCCCTTGTCGCTCCTATAACAGCGGATTACCAGACTTGGCGAGATTTCCTCAAGGGCAAGAAAGTTGACGTTCCAGAAACCTCAATCACACAACCACCTCCATAGCTAATCTTTTCAGGCGCAAGTCGCGACCATCCCCAGGTCGCAGGTCGCACCGGCACACAGGTCGCAGGTCGCATTTGTCCCCCAGGTCGCAAGTCGCACCGGCGCCTAAGTCGCAGGTCGCATGTTCGGCAAAGGTCGCAGGGAAGCTGAACCGTCGGGAAGTTGAAGCGTCGGAAAGCCTAAGGGCGTTTCTTGAAACTATAAATACCCCTGTGGGGCACATAGTTAGGGGCTGCTCTTTTTTGGACTGAAAGGCAATATTGCATTGTAACTGAAGAATCATACTCTTGGCATATGTAATACAATACATGTTAAAACCCCTTTGATTGGATGATGTGTTTAGCTGTGACAACACTGTGTGTATTCCGCGTACAGTCTCAGAATATCTTTTGATTAATGAATCTGTGTTATTAATAGTATCATTCATGCACCATAGCTATCTGTGATTGTGTTGATGATGCTCAAGTTTATTATTTACTCTTATGATGAATGTTAATGAACTGTTTTATTAGCGTTTCGTTATATCTTTCGGAAAGTTAAGGGATATTCTTGCCATAAAGAACTGTTTCTTTGGTGGTCAGATTATCCTGCATGCATACCCCATAGATGTGTTGCTAACAACACTTCCTGAGTGTATGCATTTTGTCTATTACCTTGCTACGCACAGTGTCATATATTGGTTTGATACATCAGTCATGTATTATGTATTATGTAAATAAGTGTATGTTTGCAGTTTCAATCAGGTTGCTCGAGACCGAAGAGAAAGTCATTTAAGTGGTAGCCGGACCCACACCCCAGACGGGATCCCTACTCCAAACGGTTCAAAGTCTAATTGGGACTTTCCACCGGGGAGATCCCCTACTGTTGGCCGGACATATTTTCCCGTCAACACTTTCTTAATTTGTTGTGTAGATTTTATATGTTGTTTTTATGATTTTGTGTTTTATCTTAAATGGTGAAACTAAGAACTGAACTATGAAATTAATTCTAAACTTAATTATGAAATCCTATGATGAGAATCCTACTTTTGGAAAAGATGAACAACTGATTTAAAAGAACTAAAAAGAAACTTCAATCTTTTTGTATTTTTTAGAGATTTTATATAAATGAAATTTAGAAGCAAGAAAGTAATTACATCTAGAAGAATTTTAATTCTTGAAGAATAAACTTAAGAAGGAAGAAAAGGAAATGTTTAATATTAATCTAAGAAGGAAATTTATCTATAAATTACTCTAAAGAAAATATTCTAATGGCTGAAAAATGAAAGTTACAAGAAGGAAGAAAAAGAAATGTAAATTTAAGAAAGAAAACTAATCTATGACAAGTCTATATTGCATAAAAAGAAATCAAATTAAGTTATCAGTCTTAACTATTTTAGACTATTCCTATGCTGAAAATTATCTCTAAAACATCTATCTAAACTATTTCTAAATATATTTGATTAAAGAATGAAAATATCTACTTACATCATCTCTAAATCTAAACAAAGTATCAATCCAAACTATGTCTAGACATGTATTAAAACTTCACTCTATCTACCAAATGAACTCATCTATCTAAAGTAATTCTTATGAAAACAGAGTATCAAATTAACTCTTATTATATTCACTAATGAAACAAAGCATTTTATTCTAGGTTCTATGGAATGGAAATATTAAACCTAACAATATTCAATCTAATTGACTATGCTCAGTAAATCGAGAGACTGATTGAAATAAGAAAAGAAAACATATTATCCTTCCTACTGTGCGAAGCTAAAAATGCTTATCTAATCTAAAATATGTTATTAATGTGTGAATGAATGCGAGAAATATTTCATTCCATATGTTAACAGAATTATGACATCAAGATATTTCAGAAAAAAAAATTGGAGCATTCAACTATGTGAGAAACACAATATTTAATCTTATGAAAAACACAACAATTAACTTATGTAGTAATGGAAGAATTAAACTGGGAAACAATAGAAAATTAAGCTACGAAACCTCTTTTGTGTAGGGGCGCACTGCAACAAAAAGACTTGAAGAATCACTTTTGACTAATTACGCATCAATAGTCTTGAACACGCCTTGTCTATGCATTAATAAAAACAAATTTTATTGTGTGACAATATTACAAAAATTAAGCGTATCTCTGGTTAAAACAACCCGATATTTATAACAAGTTAAGTTCAACTGTTTGAGATGATATCGCCTAAAAATATTAATGAAAATAGGAGTAGAATTCTAAATAGGATTGCGGTCTTCGCAACTTTCACGATTTGATACGTGGAGAGAAAATAGTGAAGCTTCCAACTTCTCGTCTGCCGGTCTTGGCCCTATTTTTGACTAATCCTTTGACTGTGATTTTAGGCGTTATTTCTCTTGATTTTGGACAGGTGAGTTGGAAAAAATCCATGTGTGGATCATTCCCAAACTAAATATATGCTTCACTCCTCTCCTTCATCTTCGGAACTTGTCAAACAATGTCGGTAGATGCAAAAACAAAGATTAGCTACAGAATTGCATGAATTATGTAGCTAAATACAAAATTCATTCAAATAATAAGAGACATTAAAATATAAAAGAGAGATCTTTCAAATGCCTTCTCAGACTGAAAATATATCAATTAAAACTGATTAAGCTTATGGATTATGCAAAAAAGGAAGGAAAAGTGGTGAGATAGATGTCAAAAATAGAGACAGCCTTGAGGCTCAACAATGTTGATGATTTGATTTTAACTGGTGATGAATAACTGATTGGATCTTGCAAGAGAATTTGAAATGAAGGACATGGGTATCATGCACTACTTCCTAGGGTTGCAAGTATGGAAAGGCGATGGGGAAATATTTGTGTCTCAAGGCAAGTATGCAAATGAGATACTGCAAAGATTCCACATGGAGAGTTGAAAACCCATGCAGACACCTCTAGCGACCAAATGGAGGAAGGAGGATTCCTCTTCAGGTGAGGAAGTGAATGCTACCATTTATCGACAACTAGTGGGTTCACTGATGTACCTCTTTAACACACAACCAAATATGTGTTATGTAGTCAACCAACTGAGCCTAGCTATGGTTAGGCTGACCAAATTGTTTTGGAGGGAAACTAAACATGTTTTACGGTATCTCAAAGGCACTACCCAGTTTGGAATATGGTACAAACGGATAAAGGGAGTAAATATGTGTGGATTCACAGATGCAGATTGGGTGGGGATTCCATCAGATTGAAAGATTATATTAGGTGGAATTTTGAGTGTTGGGTTTGCAGCGGTTTCTTGGTACAACATGAAGCAAAGATATGTGGTGCTTAGTTTGGCAAAAATAAAATACACGGATTCAAGTCAAGAAACACGTGAGGCGATCTGGGTGAGAAAGATACCCGTGGGACTGTTTGGTCAGATGATGGATCCAACTGTCATCTACTATGATAATCAGAGTTGCATCAAGCTCTATGAGAATCCTATATTTCATGATCGATCCAAGCATATAGGTACCTGGTATCACCATTTATGAGATTATGTGTAGAAGTAGATAATGTTACTACAACACATTCCGACAAAGGAACAAGATGCTAAAATTTTGACAAAGGCCTTGTCAAGGGGGAAGTTAGAGTTCCAAAGGTGCAGGATAAGGGTGGTTGATAATATCTTTATTGCTAAGAGGAAGTGTTGAAAAATGAAACAAGAAATTCTCAATTGATTTTTCCTTGATTAAATTGAGAAAATTCGAATGTCCACATAAAAAAACAACTTTGATGAAGTTAACATAGGTGACATGGATATTGTCACTAAGTTAGCTCAATAAATTCTAGTTAGAGGGCTTGGATTTTAGTTAAGCATGTGTGATTGCTAATTTGTAGCAATCAATGCCATTTATTTCAATTTGTTTTCAGTTAAACTAGTTCTAATTTTTGGAGGAAATAATGGAAGGACAGTTGTGCAGTGTGACAACCGTTTGACTCAGTGATCATCCAGTTAATTGATAAATCAACCCAAAATAGCTAGTGCATGTAGATAATTTGAGTTCGCTAGCCGTGTAGGGGATTCCAAGGCAGAGTAAGATTACTTGTAGACTAGTCTTCATTATACATGTGTTGCATGCAGTCAGATGATCACCCTTGGGAATTGAGAAATCATTTGGAGGTGATTTCCTAAATAATAGGGGCCTAATTCCTTAGGATTTATGCAAGGAAATAGGGGCTTAAGCAGAGGTAGAAATTGACTAAGTCTGGGTCAAAGTTTCTCAGTGAGCAGAGAGATAGGTTATTCACTTGCAGGTTGAGCTTAGAGCGAGCAAGCAATTGTAATACATCTATATTCATATGATTTAATGCAAGAAAGAATAAGGTTTTTTTGGCAGTTTATTTTCCCTAGAAAAATAATGTGCATATGTGTTATTTCTTATTTAATGTTTCTGATTGTTATTCTAAATTGTGAATTGAATTCTGTAGAGCAATAGAGTAGGATTATGTCTCTTGATTTAGATTAAAATTTCATGAGTATTTGCAATTCTACACCATAATTCTACAAAAAATTTAAACCAATAAATTTATCTTGCAAGTGATACTGAAGAAAAAAATTATTTATTTAAATAATGTTGAAAATGTTACCAAGAAAGATTCTATTTTAATTTTCCCTTGAATCAAATTAGAAGAAAATTGTAATTCCACATCACATGACAACTTATACGAGTTAAATAAATTAGTTTGACTTAGTTGGTTCAATTAATTTGAGTTGAGGGTTTAAATTTAGTCATGTAGAGTGGTTCTTACTTTATAGGAGCCCTGGTTGAGTTTATTTTGAGTTGTAATTAATTAACTCAATTTATCTGAGTTAAAGTCAGTTTAGCTAGTTCCAACTGTTGGAGGAACTAGTGATAGGTCAAAGTGTGGAACTTGAACTTCAACCAGATGCAGTGATCAATCAAATAACTAATAAATCAACCATAAATAACTTATGCATGTGGAATCAGAGAAATACCTAGTTGAGATTGGAGTTCAAGGGTAGTGCACTATCATTTATATAATCATCCAAATTGTATAGGTGGTGCATCTAGTCAGAGGAAGGACTTAGATGAATTGCATATTTTTAGATAAGGATTTCCATAATTAATAGGGCCTAATTACCCAAGGAAACAACGCAAGGAAATAGGGATCTTGGCAGGAAGAAATTTGGTTAAGTATTGGCTTAGGCTTGTCTAAAAAGTAGTGAGACAGATAGAGATAGTGCAAAGGTTTCTAAGGCATGAGCAAAGCATTATAATCTTCTTGTATTTTATGACTAATATAATATAAAATTAGTAGGTTTTTTAGCTGAGGCTTTCCCCAATAAATCATTTTCAAGTGTGATTGAAATTCTTTCTCGTTTATAATTTGTGATTTCGCGAATGTAATTTGTTTCCACAATTGGTAGAGTTGATTCAAGTCTATTGTTTTAGCATATTACAATTAGTAGTTTGAATCTACGTGAATTTTGTACATGGTATTAGAGCTAAAATCACTGTAGAATAGAAGAATACAAGTTTGTACTTGCAGGAGGAACAATTTTTGCAGATTTCTTCTCCAAATAGCAGCAAGATCAAGATGATGTTCTATTGTTTGAAGCTCGACTATGCCCTTGAGGGTAGCTCGAATTAAATTTCTTTGAGAGACCAGATGGAAGAAATATTGGAGGACAATGGATTGAATGAGTTCATTGATAAGGAAATCTTGAAACCAACTCCAGCTGATGCATACGATCTAGCATAGTGGAAGAAGTACGTAGCAAAGGCCAAAAGGATTCTACTAGAAGGAATTCAAGATCATATTGTTTCGAACCTCCATGGAAAGGAAACTCCATATGAAATGTGGAAGGCCTTAACATATTTGTTTCAGAAAAAAATGACCACAAGAAGCTGGAGCTGAAGGAAAATCTCAAGAAAATCAAGATGGAGAAGGGTGACACAATACAAAATTACTTGACCAAGTTCACCCAATGCCAGTATGAGCTTGGAAGTGTTGGTGTTACAGTTTTCGAATATGATCAGGTGAGCCCAACGCTTCTAGGCGTTCCCAAGAGTTGGAATAGCTACTAGGATTTGGTAAATGGGAGGGAGAAGCTACCAAATTCAGAGTGTTTTTGGTCCGACTTGGTGCAAGAAGAGATTCAACAGAACACCAGAGATGGATCCCCATCCAAGCATGATGATGAGGAGAAATGTGACTTGGCTGGAAAGGAAAAGAAAGGGAATTCATCCCATTCCAAATCAAATTCTGGTCAGGCAAGAAAGAATAAGGACTTGTTGAAGATTAAATGTTTTCATTGTCATGAGCTGGGACACTATGCCACGAAGTGTCCACACAAGACGGCCGATAAGAATCCCTTATGATGAGTGATAGGTGAAGCATTTGCTTCCCAATTCAAGTTGAATTTTACCCTCATCACATGCATGGTATCATCAGTGATGGGTAGTGTGTGGTACCATGATAGTGGAGCCTCATTCCATATGACCATAAACAAAAAGTTCTTCAACGACCCAAAGGAGAAGGACCTCTAGATGCACATCGATATGGGAGACGATGGAAGGTATAGCGCGACCAACATAGGTGCTATTAATTTTTAGAGGGAATTTGGTTCTCATCTCACATTTTTGGAACGGGGTCTCCTAACAAGCTGTGAAACTAGTCCATTTTGATTATTTTTGATTATATTTAATATAGTGCAGGGGTTTTGGGGTGGGTCAAAGCCCCGAACACATTGTAATGGGTCAAAGGGTAAACTAGGGGTCCAAAAACCATGGGTTGCAGACCATAGGACTGTTGAGGCTAGAATTTTATAAATAGAGATGCATTTTGGATTGTAAGAGATATGAATGGATGAGCTATTGATGCGATCTATTGTTTAAGCTATCTGTTTGGGTTTTGGGGGAACGAACTCCTGCTGGCTGTGTGCGCGGAGCTCCTAGTCTAGCTGTGTGTGGACCCTGCTGCTGTTTGCGCAGGTCGGGAAGGGAATTGTAAGGAAGGGTTGATGAATGAATGAATGAATGCGAAGGATTTTTAGAGATTTGAATCTGTGAGTATTGTTGGATGAACTGCTGATAATTACTGTGTTATGTATTTCCTATCTTTCTGCTGCGAAAGTCTGTGTACTGAATGCTTGGATCTAGATCTATTCTGCTCTATTTATATAATGCTGTGTTGATTTTATGAAAAACATATAATTGTAGATCTAGTGCACGTGGATGCAAATAGTTACATAATTAACCCTGCGAAGAAACAAGGTAATATGAATAGAACGCAGCCCTGCTTGCCTTACCCTTCCTTTCTCAGGGTGTGGAAACCTAGTTCCAACACCCACCCATACTACTTCGGGTGAGACTGTGACCTACAAAAGCAGGTCACTGCTGAAAGGGCCAGTAGTATAGGGGTTTGTTGGCAAACCTTGCACACCGAACTTGGGTTAGGACCCCTCAGGCCAACAAATGGTTCTGTTGCCGGGACCGAAAGAGGTCTGAGAGAGGAATCGGGTAATGACAAGAGAATACTGGAAGCCTGAAAGAAAAGAGATCGAGAATTGGTTCGAAAGGCAGATCTAGGAGTTCACATTAAAAGAAAATCGCAGTGAGAAGTTAACGACAGAAAGGTGGAAAAATAGGTACGTCCTTACTGAAAGCTACGAAATATTCTTTGTGAATTTTGCAATTGAACTCCAAGAGTGGTTGGCCAGACTGGTGGAATTCCAGAAGTGCTCGAAGGACGAGCGGGTCACTTTGTGGACCCTGGAGTTGCTCGAACAGCTTGAGAAAACTGATAATACTATCACATGCATGGTGGATCAATGGGTGGATAGTGTGCTGGGAGGATTTGTAACAAAATTTTCTATTGATCAGTTTGTATCATACTCTGAAGCTGAAAGACGATTTTTCAAAGGATTCCGAGGCAAATTCCTGAGGACATTACCATTGGTGATCAAGAAATTACTGTGTGAAAGAGAATTCTGTGTAGTCATACGGACTGAATGACCTCATATCTAGACGGGAGCGTGACTCGCAGTGGTAAATACTATCGAACCAACCTTGATGGAGGGAGATCCACCTACAATCCATTTTAGGAACTTGCTGCGCACGACCCCTCGGCTGTATTGCCACCTCAGACGCGTAAAGGTAAGAATTTGCCGGTACTGGCACCCCCCCTAAACAGTGATATGGATGTGCATTTGAAACTACCTACCTTCAAGGGGGTAGGAGACGAGGACATGGACTGGTTTTGGTTTGTGGCAAACTCTGTCTAGACTGCGCAAAACGTGGCAAGTGACATGATAAAGAGGGCGCAACTATCTTTAGTATTCGAAGGCAGAGCTATGGACTGGTATATGCGGTATGTTGCCCAGAATGGGACCTTCTCCATTCAAGATATCAAGGATGCTCTAAAGCAGCAATTCCGAAATCCGAAATCCTATTCCCAGCTGGTAGCGGAAGTAAAGGACTTCAAACAAGGTGCATCTGAGTTAGTATGGGAGGCTGATTAGCGATTGAAGAAAGAAATTAGGGAAGGATGGTTCAAGTATGATGATAGACAACATACGAATTGGTTCATCGCCATGTTGTTACCTCACTTGCGTACGCCGATGAGTCATCAAACCTTTGAATCACAGGAGAAAGCTGTGGAAGTCACTATGAAATTAGAAGCTGCACCCCGGGAGGATACGTCAGCAGGGGTACAAAAAAATCTAGGAACAACTTGGGGCTATGAATATGGAGATACAGAACTTGCGAAAAGAAAGAGGAAAGGACATCTGCGCAGATCTTTGGTGCATACGTTGCCAAGTGTCTGGCCATATGAAGGATTAGTGCCCTCTGCTGACTGTTTATGTGCAAGCAGGAGGGCCTAGTCTGATACGCCTAGGGGTAAGTAGGGAACTTGCCCTGTTGCGACCAGGATCAAGTGGATCTGCGCTATGGTGTGATGATTGTCGAGTAGCAGGCCTACATGATACAAACCATTGCCCTCGGCTGGGTGCGTACGTCCTAGAACTAAAGCAACAATGGTGCCGATTCTGCCGATCAGTGGGACATGATGAGCATAAATGTCAAACATATGACTTAATGATGGATCGTGGGAACTTATATCGGGTGTAATCGGACCCTGCATCGCTAAGAATGGATATGCACTTTGGAGGATCACCGGCTCGAGGTAGAGGAGGTCGGGGAGGAAGCACAGGCCGGGGACAAGGTCAGCTAATCTGTTATAACTGTGGAGAAATAGGGCACTTTTCTAGAGGATGCCCTAATCCCACCAGGCCATCGTGTAAATATTGTAGGCAGTTGGAACATGAGGTAGAAGACTGCCCAATTTTAATAGCCAGGATGTAGGAAAAGCAACCTACACCTACGTAGAACGTACATAAGGTTAAAACTAAGCTACGGGAGACAAATCCAAGTATAAAAGTCATGACACGTAGTGGGTTGGACACCTAGGGAAACAAACAAGGGCTTTCCTCTCAGAAAGGAGTGTCTTGCAATGAACAAGCACCATTGGCAGCCCCTGCGCAGCCTCAGATTGAAGAAGGAATTGAGCCCTTTTTAAAGGCATGTCTGAAGTTGCTATGGAATCTTCAGGCCGTAGAAAATCTCCTAGCATTACTAAATACCTGCGCAGCTCGGCCCACCTTGATCCCTGAGACCAAGGATTTACAAAAACTGTACAGCTATAATAAACACACCGGGAGAGAAATGCGGTTAACTACGCAGATCAAAGACTATGAAATGGAATATGTTATCTTAGATCTTGGATCGGATGCCAACGTCTTACCAAAAAAAACATGGCAACGAATGGGAGAGCCTAAGTTGGAATGGTCTACTATCCAGCTGCGAATGGCGAATCAACAAAATATCATCCCTCTGGGTAGATTACCAAAAGTCATGGTGGACATTGCAGGGGTCGGGCCCTAGCTGATTTTGAAGTAATAGAAATAGTAGAAGATGCAGACCCTTACCCTATGCTCCTTGGATTGGACTGGGCAATAGACATGGGAGGTGTCATCAATCTCAAGAAATGCAACATGGTATTCGAAAACAAAGGTACACGTGTCATAGCACCACTAGACCCAGTAGAAGGTGCACGGTACACATAGCCAACCTATGAAAAGGAGGAATTGGATCACATTTATAAGATAACTGCGCAGGACGAAGATCGAGTTAACCCCACAGAAGAAGGAATGCTCTGTTGGGAAAATGACAGTGAATGATTTTTTGACTCCGATGAAGAGTTGGAGAATTGGCAAGGTTGGTTGCATGAGGTTTCAGCGCTGTGAAGCCTTCAGACCATTAGGAATTTTCGTCGCATCTATACCACAGAAAGAACCTCGCCCTGCCAAGAGGACGCAGGTGAAGATTAGCAGCCTGATGAACCAAAGAGTCCTACGAACTGTAGGCCAAAAGCATTATCGCTAACGCTATGCGAAACACCTATGCAAGGACCGGTATTCTTCACTCAAGGGAAATAGTGGAGTAGGGTGATCCTACGCATAGGGACCCCTCTGGCCAGATGGGCTCCGAGGTCAGTTGACCTATGCGGATACCTGATGCGGAGCAACACTCAAGAGCGCGATCGAACCTTTCTCGGACAGAATTATCGGGGTACCGCAACCCTCAACATGCGTAGGATTACATACCTATTTGAAAATCAGCGAACATCTCAAGTAATAAATGGCATTAGGACGTATGACACAACCATCTCAAACAGGGACGTCCTGCCCGCGTGCGAACCAAAGGCCTCGACAAGACTGCTAAAAAACTTGCAGATACACCTCGCTTCGACCCTCACTCCAGGTATGAAAACGACATACAAGCATCATCTATGGTTTGAAAAATCATGGACATGACCTAGGGCACGAAGGATAGCTGCCGGCATGTCCCGATCTCCAAAGAAAAGACCCCCGCAAGTACGAAAAATAGGTGGTAGGGTGTCAATGCTGCAATTAATGAAAAGAACGGTCCACAGGATTAAGGGTACGTGCCACAAACAAGCTCCCTCACCAATTCATAATTCTGGAGTGGGCGCGGATGGTTGGACAGCTTCGCGCCAGACTATTTATTCACCCTTTCATAGGCTTTGGATATATGCGTTCTGGTTTTTTGTGTCCATCCATACTCTCTGTAATGCTCGTCTCTCTGTTAAAAGGATGGACCCCAACCCGCCAAAGGAAATGCTAAGAGGATCGGGGGATGCTGAGTGCAGTAATAGGAGTGCGCATGGGATTTCGATAGAAGGGATTATCTATGAACCTCGCCCTGCAGGAACGTTGCGGTACCGGGACCTGTTGTGACTTCTCTGCCGTTTCCGAACGCCGCCCCCTAGAAGCAATGTATGTCTACTCCCTCGCGCTTCCATAGTTCGCATTTCCGACCCAATTATTAGGGATGTTCAAGTAGAATTAACGCAACTATCTAGTACAGAGTTACAAGGACTATCCTCCAGAGTGTTGCGAGAGGTTCACCACCATGAACGAGACAAGCGACAACAGTGTGACATGCCTCCAGAAGAACGAGCCCAGCGGATTTCCATGGTCATTGATGCTACGCATATTATTTAGGGGCAGCTGGCGCAGGGAATCCAATTGGCCGAAACGGCTACGCAACTATGGATGGTAGTACAGCAACATCCCACGCTTTAGCATGTCCAACAGGAATTACAGCAGGCAGAAGTAGTTCTGGAGCAAGTCCGGGCCTCCACACCTTCCCCCGTCTCCGCACAACGCCTAGCCACCATGGACAAGATTGAGGACCTTCACCACTCCAAGAAGGTTGTTTGAAAACGATTGAAGCCTGGTCTAATACCACACTCTAGCTTGCACACAATGCTCATTCTTCCATCGCACGTCTCCACCGACTGTTAGAACGGGTTGCTGCGGATATAGATGGGCCTGCTTCTCTGGCGCTGGTCAACATTGCGCAACACACTGCGGCCCAAAGTCAAGACGTACTCCCTCCATTTGTCCGTAGTCTGGCTACCTTGCGCACACAAATAGACGCCACACCAGTGCAGTGACTCGGGACGAGTCACAATATTGTGTTGGGGGACTGTTGGAACGGGGTCTCCTAACAAGCTGCAAAACTGGTCCATTTTTATTATTTTTTATTATATTCAATATAGCGTAGGGGTTTTTGGGTGGGTCAAAGCGCCGAACGCATTGTAATGGGTCAAAGGGTAAACTAGGGGTCCGAAAACCATGGGTTGCGGACCATAGGAATGTTGAGGCTAGATTGTTATAAATAGAGATGCATTTTGGATTGTAAGAGATAGGAATGGATGAGCTATTGATGCGATCTATTGTTTAAGCTATCTATTTGGGTTTTGGGGGAACAGACTCCTGCTAGCTGTGTGCGCGGAGCTCCTAGTCCAGCTGTGTGCGGACCCTGCTGCTGTGTGCGCAGGTCGGGAAGAGAATTTTAAGGAAGGGTTGATGAATGAATGAATGAGAAGGATTATTAGAGATATGAATCTGTGAGTACTGTTGTATGAACTGCTGATAATTATTGTGTTATGTATTTTCTGTCTTTCTGCTGCGAAATTATGTGTACTGAATGCTTGGATATAGATCTATTCTTCTCTGTTTATATAATGCTGTGTTGATGTTATGAAAAGCATATAATTGTAGATCTAGTGCACGTGGATGCAAATAGATACATAATTAACCCTGCGAAGAAACAAGGTAATTTGAACAGAACACAACCCTGCTTGCCTTACCCTTCCTTTCTTAGGGTGCGGAAACGTGGTTCCAGCACCCACCCATACTACTTCGGGTGAGACTGTGACCTGCGAAAGCAGGTCACTGCCGAAAGGGCCAGCAGTATAGGGGTTTGTTGGCAAACCTTGCACACCAAACCTAGTTCAGGACCCCTCAAGCCAACACACATTGAAAGATGTCATGTATTTTTCGATATTAAATAAGAATTTAGTTTATGTTGCTATGTTGGAAGACCGTGAATACAATGTGATTTTTAGCAAAGGAAAGGCGTTCTTTTGTCACACAGCCATGTGACAAGTGAATAATATTGGGTTTTGGGTAAAGAACCGATACAAATTGAATGTAGAAGATTGTGATTCCTTGAGCGTGAAAATAGAGAAGGTGGAGATCCGAGACATCAGTGAGTTATGGCATAGAATATTAGGCCATCTACACCATAAAGCTTTGAATATCATGCAACATATTTCTATAAGACTTCCAAAGGGTTCAATTAAGCAACGTGACACATGAAAAGGGTGTAAATTGGGGAAGTACACCAAATCCAACTTTCATGATAAGGAAAACCGAGTGAAAGCGATCCTTGAAAGAGTTCATCGATATGTGTGTGGACCGTTCTCAACATCCTCCACTACCAAGCACAAGTATTATGTGATTTTGTAGATGAATTTTCACGGAAGTGTTGGATATACTTCATGCAGAAGAAAGACCAGTTGTTCTCAAAATTTTGTGAGTTCAAAGATCTTGTTGAAAAATACACAAGCAGGAAAGTGAAGGCTCTCAGGAGCGACAAGGGTGGAGAATATGTGTCAAATGAATTCAAGAACTTCTTGTTGGGTGTGTGTTACATGGTTTTGAGCATGATTGTTTTCTGTCCATGGTGTTTTGTAGATCCGATCAAGGGGGCTACAATTATGTTCTATTCTAGGGTTAATGGATTGGGGTTTATGAATGATTTGACATGTATATATATGATTATAACATTGAAAGGAATATAATGAAAAATAAATCTGGTAGTCTCGGTTTTGGGATCCAGGGGAAAATATCTATGTATATGTGTTTCATGTTTATGTTCTTGCCATTGTTTATTTTCTATTTTTAATAATTCGTTTGTAGGTAATTTCTGTACATAGTTAAAATCTACACTTGGAATTATTGTTTTAACTGAGGGGTTTTTCTTAGGCTTGTGGTAGACCCTGTTCAGTGGGAGATCTGCGTGATCGATTGTTGCGGTGAAAGAAGATGGCAAGTAATGGAAAGCTAGAGATAGAGAAATTTAATGGTCATAGCTTTGAGATGTGGAAGCTCAAGATGGAGGATTTGATGGTGGATAAAGATCAGTGAATCATGGTAGATCTAGGTACTAAACCAACAACAATGTCAGATGAAGACTAGGTGAAGTTGGATCAGAAAGAAAAGAGTACAATATGGTTGTGCATCTCAAATTCGATATTGTTGAATTTATAAAGGGAAGCTATGATGAAAGATTTATGGGACAAGTTAGGGAATTTGTACTAATCTACGTCTTTGGTGAACAAAATGTTCTACGAAAAAAATTGTATAACCTGAGGATGAAGGATGGATACTTGGAGACAGAGCATCTGAATGCCTTTAATACTGTGGTAAGCCAATTTTTATCTATTAATATTAAAATCTCAAATGAAAATAAGCGCATCAGTTTGTTGTGTTCTCTAATAGATTCGTGGGATAGTTTGGTTGTTGCAATAGGTAGCAATACAACTACCTTGAAGTTTGATGAAATAGTCTCATCCCTTATGTCAGAGGAGATGAGATGAAAAAATATGGAGGGCCAGAATGGAGAGAAGGGTCTTCAAATATTGCATGGTAATGGTATGTCTAATTTCTCTCTAGATTGTGATTTCAGTGAACATTGTGTATATGGGAAGCATAATCGGGTGACTTTCCCCTATGGTGCTAAGAGGGCGAAAGGGATATTAGAGCTTGTGCAAAATGATGTGTTTGGACCTATGTCAGTTCCATCACTGGGTAAGTCGGTGTACTATGTGTTATTTATAGACGACTTCTCAAGGAATACATGGGTATATTTCCCCAGAAATAAATATGAAGTCTTTGACAGATTTAAAGAATTTAAGGCTCTGGTAAAAAACCAAATAAAGAATAAGATAAAGGTGTTGAGGACATATAATGGTGGAGAGTTCTACAAGAAGGAATTTGAAGAGTTCTGTAATAAATGTGTTATAGCACGATAGAATACTACTCCATACACACCTCAACAAAATGGACTTGTAGAAATAATGAACAAGACGTTGATGGGAAAGGCAAGAAGCATGCTCAGTGGTGCCGAGATAGGACAAGAATTATGGGCAACGGTGATGGAGACTGAATGTTACGTGGTTAACAAATCACCTTGATCAATTTTGGGGGATAGGACTACACATGAGGTACATACTAGTAAGAAAACCTCTCTTTCACATCTGAGGGTATTTGGTTGTGATGCATATGTACATGTTCCAAAGGAGAAAAGAACGAAGTTGGATAGTAAATATGAAAGGTGCATCTTTATTGGGTTTAAGGATGGTTTAAAAGGTTATACGATTTGGAACCCATAAATAAGGAAGGTTGTGTGCAATCGAGATGTGGTGTTTAGAGAGGTGAAATGTTTTATCAAACATGAAGTCCTGGAAAAGGAACCCAAGAATATAGTGTTTGAGCTAAAGGAGGAAGAATAAAACTCTACAACAAAACAAGATTCAGAAGAGGAAGAGCCTCAAACTCCAACTTTGAGAAGACTAGTTCGAGAAAGAAGGCAACCAAAAAGGTATAGTCCATCTACTTTATGTTCAAATTTTGCTTTATCTATCACTGATGATGATCCAATAACTGTTAGCGAGGCAGTGGATTCAGAGGATGGAAAATTCTGGAAGGAGGCCATGGTTGATGAAATGGCATCCTTTCACAAAAATGAAGCATGGGATCTGGTGGAGTTTCCACCTAGAAGAAAACCCTTTGGAAAAAAATGGGTGTTTAAGAAGAAGATGAATGCAAAAGGCAAGGTGGAGGAAGGTAAGGTGGAGAAATACAAAGCTCGGTTGGTAGAAAATGTTATTCCTAGGTGTTGGAATTGATTTTGGTGATATTTTTTCTCCTATTGCAAAAGTAGCTTATATTATATTACTTTTATCTGTTTCTTCTACATTTGATTTTGAGGTAGAATAGATGGATGTGAAGACAACATTTCTTCATGGGGATCCGGAAGCCAAGATCTACATGAAGCAACTTGAAGGCTTTGCGATGAAGGGTAAGAAAGAAATGGTATGCATATTAAAAAAGTCTTTGTATGGGTTAAAACAATCACTAAGGATGTGGTATTATAAATTTGATACACATATATGGGGACTTGGCTTCACCAGAAGCAAAGCGGATCACTATGTGTCTTTTAAATTAATTGGTGACCATGTTATTTATTTGGTATTGTATGTGGATTATATGTTGTTGATTGGAGATTACAAATAGATCATCCATGATTTGAAGACCCAATTGTCCTCCAAATTCGACACAAAGGATCTTGGTGCTGCAGATTATATTTTGGGCATGGAAATTAAACAAGATCGGGCTAAGAGGAAGATCTGGTTAAACTAAGGGAAATATGTGGAGATAATATTGCAGAGGTTCAATATGGAGGATAGTAAATTGGTGAAGGTTCCTATTCCTGTAGGTGTAAAGTTATATTCTAAATAACTTACCAAGACACAAGAAGAGGAAGAGGACATGTCCCGTGTTCCATATGCAAGTGAAATGGGTAGCTTGATCTATGCAAGGGTCTGTACTAGACGAGACATTGCACATGCAGTGGGAGTATTGAGCAGGTTTATGTCAAAAAAGGGGAAGGAGAATTGGACAACAATGAAGAAGGTTTTCAGATATTTTCATGTCACTAGTTATTATGGTTTGTGTTATTAAGGAAGATCAGGATTGGACAAATTTTTGGACATTCATGGCTTTGTTAATGCAGAATGGGATGGATATCTAGATAAAAGAAGATCTACAAGTGGGTATGTGTTTAACCTATTTGGAGGAGCAGTCAGTTGGATGAGAAAAATATAGTTTAGAGTGGCTCTTTCAACTACAAAGGTTGAATACATGGTAGCCACTCATGCAAGAAAGGGAGCATTTTGGTTGCAGAGATTGTGTTCAAGTATGGAGTTGGTACAATGAGCTATAAGGATGGACTGTGATAGCCAAAATGAAATTTTATTGGCAAAGAACCTTGCTTATCATTCAAATACAAAGCATATTGATGTTAAATATCACTTTGTGAGGGATATGGTCGAGGACAAAAAGGTGTTGTTGGTAAATGTGGAAACTTTGAGGAATGTTGCAGATGCATTGACAAAGTATGTGTGCATTGATAAGTTTTCTTAGTGTAGAAAAATAATGGGCGTTGCAGAGCTGCACCAATGATTTAGCTCTCCCGTGAACCCCTTTGTGGAAAATAAAAAAACAAGTGGGAGAATGTTGGGTGTGTTTTATATTCTTTCCACAACTAGTCGCATGTGAGGGGGGGGGGGTGTCACAAAGGGCGAACCTACCTATGGTTTTGTGCATGGTTTTTTGCACATGGTTTTGGGCATGATGGTTTTCACTGATAAGTTTTCTTGGTTTTAAGAATTAGTTTGCAGGTAATTTCTGTATAGGTTTAAAACCTACACTTCTGTGCATTAGAAGGCATTAAATGAGAGTTAATAACACCCCATAACCCACAAAAAAATGTGCTTGAATAAAGGAAGAACAAAAGAATTATGGGAGTTGCACGAGCAATGTTACATGATGAGGGCCTACCTTTCCACTTGTGTGTGGAAGCATGTAACACAACTGTGTATGTGTAGAACAAGAGTCCTAATCGGATCCTCGGGATGAGTACACCAGAGGAGGATTTTTCAAGTAATAAACCAGATGTGGCACACTTTAAAATGTTTGGTTCATCAATTTACTATCATGTTTCCAAGGATGCACAGAAAAATATAGAACTAATAGCTGAGTTGGGCATATTTGTGGGGTACACTGATACACCTCAAAACTATCGGGTGTACCTACCATCTCACAGGATAACAATGGTTCGTATAAATGTAAAATACGATGAAGGGAAGGCCATGTGAATTTCCCTTGAGAGAGAGCTTTAGTTGCATGCATATGAGGATATTTTATCTCCAAAAGAAGAAACTCAAGATGTGGAGCAACCACAAGCAGATGAAAAAAGAGTGAAGAACCCACTCATGTAGAGACATCTAGAGATGGAAGAAAGTGCACCAGATAGGATGACAGGTTGATGCATGATGCTAGAGAGAATGCGGGAGCACCCACATCATAGCATAGGAAAATAAGGTCCCCATATCGGTACACTAGCTACATGGCTCTTATGAGCGAGTGTGTAGAGATTGAGCCATGCTCATTCGAGGAAGCAGTGCAACAAATATTATGGTTAATTCCAAGGTAGAGGAGTATGACTCCATTATTAGGAACAATGCATGGGAATCTATCCCAAGATTAGAGGACAAGTTAGTTGTGGGATCCAAGTGGATCTACAAGGTGAAAAAAGTAGCAGATGGGAGTTTTGAGAAACACAAGGCCAACTTTGCAGCCAAAGGGTTCTATTAGGTGGAGGGAATATATTACGAGGATAACTTTGCTCCAGTAGCAAGGTACTCTTCAATCAGAACTATTCTAGCACTTTCAGCGCAGATGGGATGGAAAATACATGATATGGATGTAAATATAACTTTACTGAATGGAGTGATTAAGGAAGAGGTGTACATAGAGCATATAGAAAGATTTGAGACCTTCGACAGAGAGTCACATGTGTGTAGACTCTGTAATATCCCGTGTGCGGGTAGGGCCCGCAGCCACGTGTTCGGGTCTATGTAATGAGGGGTGCTGCGCAAGGGCCCCCACCCTCAGATGCTCCATGGGGTTAGTCCCACCCTTAACACCCTGGGATTCCGCCCTCACAAACAGTTCGAGACTTTGGTGTAGTGGTTGGATCTACGTGGTATCAAAGCCGAGGTCTCGAGGTCGAGACTCGCGGAGCGTGGTGGGTTGTAATATCCCGTGTGCGGGTAGGGCCCGCAGCCACGTGTCCGGGTCTATGTAATGAGGGGTGATGTGCAAGGGCCCCCACCCTCAGATGTTCCGGTGGGGTTAGGCCCACCCTTAACACCCTGGGATGCCGCCCTCACTAACATTTCGAGCTTTTGGTGTAGTGTTTTGATCTACGACTACTGTAATATTCCTATTTAGGAACAACTCATGAATCATGCACTAAAAAACGTATTTTTAGAAAAATGTGCTTTGGAAGAGGAAAATAACTCTTGTATCCTTTATATTAGACAATATGAAAACTAAATCCAAGATTTGAGCTGAAACAAATAAGACTAGGTGGGTTAAACAGATCTCCCGTACCTAGTTATCTTCAAGAGAAGGCCCAATGAGGGGCTGTAGCAAAGTAAAATTCTCTGCTGAAAGTACAGAGAGCTATCAATGCACAAAATGTGTTGATAGACACTCAAAAACTTATTTCAAGTACAACAACAACTTAGATCTGAATTTAGGATCCAAAAAGTGGGGAAAAGCAGTGATTTCGACCCTAAAATAGATGTAGCCAGAAATATGCGTAAAAATAAGGGAAACAGCTCTAGGATATGTTATCTTAGGCTATGTGGAGCTTCCATGCAAAATTTCAGCAAAAAAAAATGCGTTTTTCTATGTTAAACAGTTCCTCCATTCCTGGATAAGCTTAAAAATGCTGATTTACCATGACTTGGAGTATGCAGAAAATGGCTGAAGCATACATTGCGTGATTTTTGAAGAAATTAGATAAAATATGTCTAAAACATAAGATTTGAAGTTTATTATTACAGAGCATGAATAAAAATGGATATTCAACTCCTTTTATACATCAAATATATCACTCGGTAAGGGGATTTCATGAAAGAACAAATACAAGTATCAGATCTGTAGAATATGGATCTGGAAAATGTAGAATCACTGAAACTATGAATAGATGAGCTTAAGTATACATAATTATAGAAGAGGGCTGAAATACAGACTTTCCGGAAGAAGGGATGGCCCTTCCACAAGGAAATAAGCACCAAACTAGGGTAGAAACCCTGCTATAGCAATGCACTGGAAAAATGATGCAGTTTCTGAAGTATACTACGTAGATTATGTTGGAGGGTCCTTTGGCCTGATGCCAAGATCTGGAACTGAAGCTAAATTCTTCCTCACTAATCTCCCAGAGAAAGGAATGCTCCCTTTTCTGCAAAACTAGATCTGGAAGTGGTGTTGAAAACCCCTCACTGCAACACCCTGCAACACAACAATTCCTGCCCAACAGAAGATACTGTAGCTGGAGGAGGAAGCTTGGCCTCAAGCCTATAAGTGAGTCATTTCATAACATACTCCTTCAAGAGCTCCTCAATGAAGGAGGAGGAATCCCTAGACATGAAACTCCTCTCTCTCTAGCTAAACAGCCAAGAGAGTTTGAGTTCTTAAGCAATATCAAAATCGAATTATCTTCAACAACCATTTCCTTGTGGCCTTCCTCTTTCTTTTATAACATTAGGGTTTGGAAAACCCTAAACCACCTCCAATGAGTTAACCCTTTTCACATGGAGGGTCTCCATCTAAAACTGTGTTGATCAATGAGGAGGTTCAATGTATCTGGACACTGCTGTGATTTCGTCCTGTTGACCCAGTCAATCCTCTCAATTCCTCTTTACACCTAAGTTTATTTTATTAAGATGGCCCAGATTTTTCCATGTTCACATTGGGCATTGATTTATTTTGCTGATTTGGAGTTTTAGAGTTCCTCCTTTACACTTTTATTCATGAGTTAAGCAAATTGAAAATAAAATGCAATATTCCCATTAGCTGCAAAAATTGGGAATATTACAGTCTCCCTCGGAAAAATGTTGCTTGCCCTCAAGAAAATCTTATTGTAGATGAAAACCATCTATTCCCCTCCAAATGGCATCCACATAAGGAAGGCTTCCTCCATTTCCTGCAATAGGTTATGTATGTTTGTTTCCAAATTTGTCTTCTACAAATGCATGAGATGACTTCCAACTGTAAGGTTAGATGTCCTCTTCTTATCATGAAGTAAAAAATGACAATTACATGATGTCCAACACCATCATAAACACATGAGAGACATAAAATAAAGTAGCTCCTTCCATAAAGGCAAAGCTTCATCATGCAAGAAATTCCTCCATCCCATGTTTTATGAATTTGATTAAACATTTCTATGCTTTCATTCTTAGCCTTGCTGGCCTTGTTGGATCCAAACTCCATCATTTTAGCGTTATGAAAAAGAAGAAGGGAAGGAGAAGAATGGGTTGACAAAGAGGTCAAACCATATTCCCCTAATAATAACCGCCGGAGCAAGGCCCTTTACTGCCATCCTCCATCTCCTCCATGTAAGATGGACAAGCCAAGCTTCCCAAAAGATGATGTACATGCCTTCCTTTGCCGTAATTGATCTTTGATACATAAGGCATGAATCAGAAAATTATGAGCTATGGGGTGGTCAGCATACTCATTTAAAAGCAACCAAAGAAACAAGAGGTCTTGCTGCCTTCTTTCCTCCTCATGTGCATCATGAAACCAAACCATACTAATGGACATGTGATATGTCACATCAGCCCAATACAAAGTATCCTCATCAATGCACATCATAAGATCAATATGCCAAATTTTACACAATGCAAAACACATAGACATAGGAGATGTCATGTGGTGGCCATACTCTCTCAAGTGAATCAAAATTTTACATGCCTTCTCTTGCTACAACAAAACATTGAAATCCAAGGCATGATTCAGAAAATGATGAGCTATTGGGCGGTAACCAACTTACCCAAGAGCAGCCATAGCAACAAATACTTTTGCAGCCTTCTTGCCTTATCATGTGGATCATGGAGCAACAACACAATGATGGACATGTGAAGTGTCTCATCAACATAGCACAAGCAAGCTCCCTCATACTACATCATGTGGGAGTCATCCCTCCTCCCAAGCCAAAGTTCACGCATGAAACATACCTCCAACAGAAATACATGTGGATAAATGAGACATATTTCAAACATGGGTAAATACATGGACATGAGATTTAACATGTGATGTCAAAACTCTCCTTTTAACAACCACATCAACGATGCTTCCTTTTAATATACTCTATTAATGATGCATAAAGCATGAGATGAGAGAATGAGAATCTTTGGGTAGTGATCATGCTTACCCCAAAGCAACGAGCGTTGGCATGCCTCCTTATTCATTTAATGACCATTCTTCAAGGCATAGATCAGAGAAATAGGTGCCTTTGGAGAGTGATAGGAGTCTCCCAAGGGCAACCAGCGTAACCAAGCTTGTTGGCCCATAGATGTCTGCAAGTGATCATGTGATCTCTTGCGCATCATCCTCATCCACTCACCTCAATATGGAAGATGAGTGATGTGCTTCATAATCATGGCATCCTCCCTTTGTATAATACCATCTCCTTTGAACCAATGAAGAACCTTGCATCTCATGAAATATTGAAATGCATCTCTGTTGAGATCTCTTAGTGAGACCTTTATCCCATATATGGCCTTCCAAAACCAGTGAGGCTTTGAATCTGCAGTACGTAGAAGGTTGTCTTTGAGCTGTAGCATGCTCATTGAGAGAGTGTCATCTAGAGGGGAGAAAATACTTCTCATCTCAAGATGTCTACTCTTTATATTCTTCTTGTCCACTACTTCAAGGTTGAAGCTGCCTCTAGAATGCTCCAAGAGAGCTGAAGCCTCATTTTCACAGTCACTAACTGACAGTGCTGTAGATCTGCAAAGCGATGCATGCACTGTCTCAAAGCAAGTCACATTTCTGATCTCACAATCAGACATTGAACATAGGATAGTACTAATCCCCCTTTTTGAAACTCTACATCTCAACTCAAGAGGATGAATGTAGTTCAATAATGATGCATAGGGATAGTTTCTAATCTCCTCCTTGATTAGATCAAGGGTCCTCTGCGCTATGACATGTCTTTGCTTCAAATCAAAATTTTGATTTAATCCTTGGCTATGCATTAATATTGAAACAATATGTGCTAAAATTTCATGCATACCTCGGATCAACTGATATGTGGGGATCTCTTGACAGAACACAAGAGTTCCTCCACCCGGATCAATGATGCCTCCAACTGTTGGCAAGAATGATGGTCTCCTTTCTTCAAGCGTACCAGCATTGGTATCTTCCTTCTCCTCCTCATGCATCTCCTGATTCATGCACAGGACTCCATATGTTAAGAGCTCAAGAATACCTTGCAAAGATGCAAGTGCCTCTTCTCTAGATGCAAGCACCTTAGCAGCAAATGGTGAAAATGGAGATCTCTTGCCCAAAGTGACAAGATTGACATTCTCCTTTGTTTCCTTAGGATATGTCTCTTTGTAGCTCATATTTTTCCTCTCCTCATCAAACTCCTTGAGATTTTATTTAATACTCTTCAATGTTTGAAAAAGAAGCATTGAGATCTCTTCTTCAGTCATTCTCCCTGCTTTGTGATGACAGGAAGTGTATAGTTCTTCCTCTTCATCTTGAAACCCTTTAGGAGTTTCTTTGCATCTCTCTCCTTCATTGCTATACCTCTCACCTTCTTCAAAGAAAGTGGACATAGTGTATCTATGAGGATATCTAGGACTCTCCGGTCTTCTATTTTGCTGATAGGAAGTGCTGGGGCTTCCTTCTTCTTCTTGAAACCTCATGCAGATTTTACTGCAGCTTGTTTCTTCTTGAAACCCTCTAGGAGTCTCGGTGCATCTTCTTTCTCTCTTCTGATTTACCTCTTTGGAGAGGCCCTTCTTAGATCTGAACACTGATGAGAGTAATCTCATCCTCTCCATCATTCTGATCTCAGTTTCTTCTCTTCACTTCTCTGATAGTTTGATCTCATTGGCTATGCCAGAGATAATGTTCCAAATTTTTCCTTTAATAAATTGGAACATTATATTTTGATAATTTAACTTATAAGTTGAATAATTGGGTAAGGAGGCCCAATGAAAATAAAAACATGGATGAAATCCCTCTAGTATGAAAGGGGATTAGCCTTGGAACTAGATTTCACACCCTCATGTGTGAAAGGAGATATTTGCAAAGAAGCTTGGTTAAGTTTGACCAAGTCAACCAACGCAGGGTATGAGGTGGAAAGCACTACATGGGATAGCGCAGAGATAGAGGAGGGAATATTCCTTGAAGGGGGAAACCCTAATAGAGTGGGGCCCATGGAGAGGGAGCTCTCATGTGTTTAAAAGGAGGGCAAGGTAGCCATTGTTATTCATGCTTTCATTATTCATTTCATGTATATTCAGACATTGTGCATTCTTTTGCTATTTAGCAAGAATTGCCGGGGAATTCCTGCTTAGGATTCCTTCTCCTTTCTTGAGAGGCCTCTTGAAGGAGTTGTACTGATTTGTCTCACATCTAGGCTTAAGGCCAAGCATCCTCTTCCAGGACAGCGTTATTGCTGCAACAACATAATACTGTGTTGCAGGGTGTTGCACTGAGAAGTCACAACACCTCTTCCATTGCTTGTTTTTCGGAGGAAGAGTCTTTATTTCCTTTGGAGGATCAGTTTGGAAGCTATCAGATCTTATTGCAGATCTTGGCACTTGGCCAAATCATTCTCTTCCACCTACAGCGCAGTAACCCTCTTAGACTGCATTATTTTCATGGAGCACTTGTAGTGAGGGATTGCAGGTTGTTTGGAGGGTGAGATCTCAAGTGTACAGATCAAACTTCCACTTTGGATATCCATTGGAGGAGGTCTACTTCAGATTGCTTATCATTTCCATCCTTCTCTATTGAGTTCCTGATTTGAGTTGCAGCAGCTGCCCAACAACTTCGACATTTTTTCCATTTTGTATATTTCAGCCAATCCCTTGGAGGATTGATGTTTTATTGTTTCTAAGGGTTAGAGCTTTGCTCCTCTATTGTATTTGAGCTATATCATTTCCATATCCATGTATTGACATTGTATTGCAACAATACTCCATAATAGACTGCACTGTCATAGCCAAGGGTTTCATTTATGTAGCAATGGTTTTGTATTTCATGTACTTGTCTTGTTGAGGCCTGCATTTCCTTTCTTGAGTGGATGTTTCCTCAAGAAATTGTACTCATTTTGCTGCTATAACATTATTTGATGGCTATTTAGATCTTCATATGCTCATGGTTGTAAAATAACATTGTCTTTCTAGCTCTTGTGCTTACATTGTTGTAGTCCCTCATCGGGGACTTTCTGAGGACATCTAGTAGTGGGAGATCTGTTTAACCACTCTAGAAGGATTTATTTGGAGCCATCCTTTGGATTTTAGTCTTAGATGTATTGATATAAGGGATCTAGGTCTTGGTTTCAATTCTTGTAGCTGCCATTACTATAAAATGCGTTTTCCAGTCATGCCTAGCTAGCTGTCCTGAATTGGGAATATTACAGTGGTATCAGAGAAAATTTCTGGCTCAGCCTGTGAGTCTAAGCCCAAGAAGATCGGAATTTTGAAGAAGATGAGATTGCTCTCATCATTATTCAGATCCAGAGAGAACCTCTTCGAGGAGGTCAAGAAGATTTAAGAAGAAGAAGAGGAAGGACCATGCACTTCCTATTCTCATCAAGAAGAAGACATTGAGCATGGAAGACACTTGGATTATCATATTCTGAGTGATTACCTTGTTGAGTATAGATCTCAAACTAGAGCCTTCAAGGAGACTCTAAGGAAGAGAAGAGATCCTGCAGCAAAAGAGGAGTCAAAGGCAATAGATTTCTGCTGTCCACCTTTGATGGGTCATCTACTGCAAGAACTTGGGTGAGAGAGTTGGAGGAATTTTTCCTACTACATCCTATAGCAGGGAGAGAAGCTGTTGAAATCTCAGCGCTGCACTTGGAGGGTGAAGCCTATGATTGGTGGAGCAACCACCTGAGCCATGCAAGGGTGAAAATTTTTCAGATTTCATCCAAGGGTTGATCAAAACCTTTGATGGTGAGAGGGTAAAGGAAGGGAAGATCACACCACCACTTGAGGAGACTGGTGATAATGCTGTCACACTCATAGAGGAGCAGCCACATGCATCAACAGTTGGAGCAACCAACACTTTGGAAGAGGGAACTCTTGCAGTCCTGCAAGAAGTTCCAAATGCACATCAAGGTATGAAAAGATTTCCATAATCTATTGTTGCAGCAAATTCTTTTGATCAATGTGGAAATTTGTTTTTGAATGACCAAGGGTCAAATAACACTGCTATCATAGAGCAGCTTGGTTGCACTGCGATGTGCAACATGGAAATATTCAAGGGAGAAAACCATCATTCTCATGAGCCATTGTTGGATTGTACATCACATTGGAGGTTGGGGTTTGAAGACTTGATGGAGGATGGTAGACATCTTGGAGTGAGAAAAAATTTCTCCTTTCAAGATGACACTTTCTCAATGAGATCCTCTCAGCTCAAAGAGGAACTTCTACTTTCAGATCCAATACCTTATTGGTTTTGTAAGACTATTGTTGAGAGGGAGATCTCAAGGAGAGATCTCATTAGAGGTGCACTTCAACACACCATGGAGTGCAATGCTTTTCTTTCTTTCTCACAGGAGCAAATAGAAGATGGAGGACATCTTCAGATGGATAACATCTCTCATGCTTGTTTTGGACATTCCTTAAGCCATACACAAATGATGGGAGGTTTTTTCCTACCACCTATTTGGGTCCTCATAGGGCCTCATTGATCCTTGAGAAGATTGCATTTCAAGATCCCATGAAGTGAAAATACAAAGATTTGGTTTGGAAGAATGGTAGCCCTCATGGGAGGAGTACCAGGATGAAGAAAAGGAGAAAGCATACTCAAGTGATTGAGTGGATGTGGTTGATGAGCAAGGAGCTGGGAGGCTACTTGCAAATTTATGATACCGGGCAGCAGGAGGCTTGGCTTGTTACTCTTGAAAGAGTTTGGCCATCACTTGGCAAACACTCTTCCTAAGAGTAGGAGCATGGAGGAGAGATGGCAGGATACTTGCATCATTGGGCAGCATAGAGTATGGATGCATGGTGTTGGTATGATCTCCATACTGTTCATTGTGTTTTCATCGCATGATTTGTATGATGGAAGTATGGGGAGGCAACAAAATCTTTTTTTCTTTGCTTATTCTTGGGAGAGCAAGATAAAATTTTCTCTCACACTTTGCATGATGTTGCAGGAGGAGGGGATGGAATTATCTCCTTGACTTTTGATGATAGAGGGGTACTTCCACCTTGGGAGAAACTTCTTATGTATTGCAACATTATGGGAGATATATTTGACAAGGAGCACGTCAAATAATGGAGTTATGAGTTGGCCAGAGATTATTTTCAGAGGCCAACAACACTGTCATTTGAGAGCTTGGGGTTATTGATGGAGTTTCCCCATGATCACTTCACACTTGATGCACTTGAAGGACAAAGAGGAGATGATATATATGGAGTAGTGGATGGAGACATTTATTACCTTGGTATGGCCTCTCTTGCTATGATCTTCTTGGCTTGGATTTCCAAGAATAAGGAGGGTGATCTTTATGCAACATATGGTTCAATTCTCTTCCTAGGAATGTGCCATACTACTATGGAGGGATCATTCATAGACACATGCATCATCTTGCTCTTAGTATATGGTAAGAATATTGTTTTTACATCCATGGATTATCTAACATACCATTTTGATGCTCTTTCCATTCATATTCAGTGCATTGCTCCACAAAAGAGCAAGTTTTTCATTGGGCTCCATGGAAAAAATTGGGTCAATTGATATGATGGAAGCAACCATCTTTTATATGGCCTTGGGAAAGTGTTTTCTTTCATGTATGATCAGTTGGTATGCTCATCCATTTTCTATTTATCAGTAGACATCATGACATACATAATTATACATGTAACACAAAACAAATTGGCATGTACTTTCCTGAAGAAGCAGTTTGGAAAACTGCGCTGTCACTATTGGGAAAGCTGTTGGTACCTTCTTGCACCACATGAAACCTTCAACATTTTCTTCATTTTGTTTCTGATCATGACTTCATTTGCTGATATGGATCAGATTTGTATGAGAAGCATGATTATGAGAAATACACATGAGTTGGATGTGTCCTTGAGTGGGGAGAGTTCCCACATTTTCTGCACTACATGTTCTAATCGGAGCATGGGAGGAGAATCGAGATATGGCCACCACAGTCACATGTTTGTTCTCTTTTGAGGCGGTCCATGAGATTTATATACATCCATTGTAAAACTATGGACAAGTGCTTGATCATGTATTGTTGTTACATTCAGCCATTTACTATCCATTAGTAGATGTGATGGATCTTGTACATTGCTTGTCATGTAATTTTCTGAAGTTGTAGTGGATGAAACTGCATTGTGTCCTATTGAGATATTGTTTGTATCATGCACTAACATATAAAAATTACAACAAAATTCTCCTTGGGATACTCTATGATGATCATGTCCTATTCATCATGGATGGATTGTTTTGGGCAAGCTTGTTCTTCAATGATGGAGAAGAACTCTTTGGAGGAATATTCTTCACTTTGCCATTTGAGGGAAATAATTTTGCAGCCCAGGATAAACACACACTCTTCACTTATCATAAGTGGAGGGAAGGACAAATTTGGGTAGGCTATGATGCTTACCATGTTTAGATTTTCATCCCACCTTCATTTCTGGAGCTTGAGGTGGAAGGAGATTTTCAGGAGTTGCCTTGTTGGGAGGTGGCTCATTTTGTTTGGATGATTGCTTGGGGATGGAGGATCCACATGGGGAAGATGTTCCTAATCACATTTCAGACTCCATGCCTTAAGTGGAGACTTTCTAGTTCTATCCTTGTAGTTGCTTGGGGACAAGCAACATTTGGGAGGGGAGGACTGTAATGTTCCAAATTTTTCCTTTAATAAATTGGAACATTAGATTTTGATAATTTCACTTATAAGTTGAATAATTGGGTAAGGATGCCCAATGAAAATAAAAACATGGATGAAATCCCTCTAGTATGAAAGGGGGTCAGCCTTGGAACTAGATTTCACACCCTCATGTGTGAAAGGATATATTTGCAAAGAGGCTTGGTTAAGTTTGACCAAGTCAACCAGCGCAGGGTATGAGGTGGAAAGCACTACATGGGACAATGCAGAGATAGAGGAGGGAATATTCCTTGAAGGAGGAAACTCTAATAGAGTGGGGCCCATGGAGAGGGAGCTCTCATGTGTTTAAAAGGAGAGCAAGGCAGCCATTGTTATTCATGCTTTGATTATGCATTTCATGTCTATTCAAACATTGTGCATTCTTTTTTTGTTTAGCAAGAATTGCCGGGGAATTCCTGATTAGGATTCCTTATCCTTTCTTGAGAGGCCTCTTGAAGGAGTTGTACTGATTTGTCTCACATCTAGGCTTGAGGCCAAGCATCCTCCTCCAGGATAGGGTTATTGCTGCAACAACATAATACTGTGTTGCAGGGTGTTGCACTGAGAAGTCACAACACCTCTTCCATTGCTTATTTTTTAGAGGGAGAGTCTTTATTTCCTTTGGAGGATCAGTTTGGAAGCTATTAGAGCTTATTACAGATCTTGGCACTTGGCCAAATCATTCTCTTCCACCTACAGTGCAGTAACCCTCTTAGACTGAGTTATTTTCATGGAGCACTTGTAGTGAGGGATTGAAGGTTGTTTGGAGGGTGAGATATCAAGTGTAAGGATCAGCCTTCCACTTTGGAGATCCATTTGAGGAGGTCTACTTCAGATTGCTTATCATTTCCATCCTTCTCTATTGAGTTCCAGATTTGAGTTGCAGCAGCTGCCTAACAACTCCAACATTTTTTCCATTTTGTATATTTCAGCCAATCCCTTGGAGGATTGATGTTTTATTGTTTCTAAGGGTTAGAGATTTGCTCCCCTATTGTATTTGAGCTATATCATTTCCATATCCATGTATTGAAATTGTATTGCAGCATTACTCCATAATAGACTGTGCTTTCATAGCCAAGGGTTTCATTTATGTAGCAGTGGTCTTGTATTTCATGTACTTGTGTTGTTGAGGCTTGCATTACCTTTCTTGAGTCGATGTTTCCTCAAGAAATTGTACTCATTTTGCTGCTATAAAATTACTTGATGGCTATTCATATCTTCATATGCTCATGGTTGTAAAATAACACTGTCTTTCCAGCTCTTGTGCTTACATTGTTGCAGTCCCTCATCGGGCACTTTCCGAGGACATCTAGTAGTGGTAGATCTGTTTAACCACTCTAGAAGGATTTATTTGGAGCCATCTCTTGGATTTCAGTCTTAGATGTATTGATCTAAGGGATCCAGGTTCTGGTTTCAACTCCTGTAGCTGCCATTACTGGAAAATGCATTTTCCAGTCATGCCTAGCTCGCTGTCCCAAATTGGGAATATTACAGACTCAAGCGAGCGCTATATGGACTGAAACAATCACCCTGCGCTCAATAAACTAGGATCGACAACTATTTCACCAGGCTGGGCTTCACAAAAAGTGAAGAAAATGTGAACCTTACCATATAATGGTTGAATGTAAATTATTTAGAATAGTATTATATGCTGGTGATTTAATTCTAACAGCTGATGAGAAGACGATAAAATCTTGCAAAGAATATTTGGAAAGATATTTCGAGATGAAAGACATGGGGCTCTTGCATTATTTCCTTAGTTTGGAAATTTTGAAAAGAGATGGGGAATGGTTTGTCTCTTAGGGAAAGTATGTCAACGATATATTGAAGAAGTTTCACATGGACAACAGGAAACCCTTGGAGACTCCTCTGACAGGGAATTGGAGAAAGGAAGATGATACTTCAGGAGAAGTGGTAGAAGCTACCATTTACAAGAAACTTGTGGGTTCTCTCATGTACTTGGTGAACACACGACTGGACATGTGTTATGCGGTTAACCATATTAGTCAAGCAATGGTCAAGCCAACCACGGTATATTGGAAGGAATCTAAACATGTGTTGAGATACCTCAAAAACCACTCAATTTGGTATTTGGTCCACGAGGACAAAGGGAGTGAAGCTGCAAGGATTCACAGATGTAGATTGGGCAGGGTGTCTACTACACAATAATTTTTCACTCTGCTCACTTGATGTCCCTGATCCTAAAGTCCCTTGTGATGAATCCTATGTATTATTTCCACCTGGAAAAAATATATAAAGACATCCTATAAAGATTCAAAGAAAGATGCCTTGAAAGATCATTGAAGAAACTTAGCTAAAACCCTAAATTTTTGGGTCAATGTTTTTCTCCAGTTGCCTACCCATGCTAATGGCAGGTTGACAGTTCTATCCTAGTGCTGTCAGCGCTCTTTTGACTAAGAAAACCCCACTAAACCCTTTCTGGCAGTGTTTCCTCAAATGGAGGAGAATCTCCAACCTTTAGAAGTTTCCAGGATGGTGATCTAGATGTCATTCGATGGAGATAGGGTTGAGCTATCTCATTTAGAGCTTTTGATCTTATCAATGGGGGAATATCCCTTGGAAAGTGGACCTTCCTGCTTCTTTCATGGGCTCCTAACTCGCTCTCCCTTCCTAAAAATTGATCCCCATCCTTCCACTATTGGTTGGTCATTCTTGGGATGGTCTGATCATTCATTTCCCTCGCATCATTGTATTGTGATAACACCTACGCTATCTAGGAGAAGGAGTGCTTTAAGAGCTTCAGTGAAGGAATCAGACATCACCAAAGGGAGGCCTCCAAAATCAAGGCCATGGTTGTAAGCTTTCTCTTTCATATTTATTAATAAAATATCCAGCGTTTTCTTTCTATATTTATCTAATCATTTGCGTAAATAGTCTAATGTTACTTTATCTGTTAGATATTTGATATTAAATGTATGTTTTGTATTGGATTACATTTTATGTTGTCTCTTGATCTCTTACAGGTAATCGTATTCCACTATTAGCGAGGAGCGAGCCTGAGGGATTGTGGATTGAGGCCATCATCAAAGGATTCACACATAACATCAGGAAGAGGTAGGCCTATAGTCTCATGAGTTTCTAGACCCACTCTAGGGCTAGAAAGATCACCTTTGTCCGCAACGGGGATTTATCGTCACAACAGAATTGGTGAATCAAATAGGGAGCTTTAGTCTCTTTTCCTTCCCTTTCCTAGGTTGATTTCTGATCAGTTTGACGGATCATTGAGATATAATTCTACTTGGGTCTTTATAGGTCTGCATAGGATTTGATAGTTATTTCAGTGTGCCAGGTCTGGTTTTAGTGTGGAAATATTTTTTTATTTTTCCTTGTTTTTAATGCTCAACGTGTTTTCTACCCTTACAATAGCACTGACAGCGCTGTTTTATACAAAGCAGCCACACTGATTTGCCTTTCAACACTGTTATGTTCATCACATACGCTCTAATCTCAAGGCTAGGAAAAATTTAGGGTTTCCCCTTATCTTCCCATTGTGTCTTGACCCCTGAGAAAGTCTGTTGAGTCTGAATGACCTCCTACCATTGTATTTGGTTTTTTTGTGTTGTTCGAATGGTTGGTTTTGAATATTTGACTTGCATATGGTTAGAGTGAAGTTAAAAAAATTTCTAGGTTTTCTAGTCAATTACTCTTCGCTTGTCACTTGTGTTTATCGTTAGATATTTAATAGGCCCTGCTTTAAATTTCTATTCCAATCAACTCGAACATTGTCGCACGTTTCTTCTGGCTTGTTTTGAAGTTGTTTTCGTTTTCACTGGTCATCACTGCACTTAGAGATCACCTTCAATTAAGTGTCAAACATATGATAGCGATTGTTTGATGCACAATTTTGGAAGAGCATGTCTTATCTAGTTTTTTAATTCAAAAGAGTAAATTTAAAGTGATTTTGATTTTGAAATTTTGATTTGGTTTGTTCATCACCGTTTTGAAAAAGGAGTGAAAGTGATTTTCATCTATCCATTTTTTGAAGTAATATTGTTTTCCATTCGATAGAAAGAAAAGTGAAAAGGATTCTTTTGCATTTCTTTGTTCGTTTGGTTGATTTTACTTTAGTTCACTGATTGCATTTGAATTTTGAGCATTCAAAGTAAAATAAAAACAAAAAAACTTGTTATGCATATTAGTGAAAAGAGAAGCAATTTCATTTTTTTCAGTAAGTATGCATCTTGGGGAATAGTGAAAGTGAATTTGATCTTTAACAACTGCATTTCAATAGATTTGAACTAGTTGGGGGGCATCATTGTTTGTTGCATTAATTTCACTCTTGTTTGCACTTCTTCCCTCATTAGGTTAGAATTCATTGAAATGGAAATAATCTCTTTTAGCATTTAGCTGAATTATAGGGTTCATGTGACGTCGGTATTGAGCCTTAAATTGAGACTTAACTGAAGATAAAATTTAAAATTTATCCAATTAACCTCAAGGAGCATTTTAAATTAATGAAAACATTTATAGTTCTAGGCTAGAGAAGTGTTCCGGTGTCATTAAACATAGGAGCTGTCGCTAATAGTTTGTGTTACATTCCAGAGGTGAAACCCCATCCCACGTATGGAAGTATATAACACTATGTTCCATGTATGAAAAGTATAAGGGGATGCTCTCATCATACAGTTACACATTAGAAATGAATATTATGGATTGGACTCTCACGCACCATCAAGTATATATGGGGAGACACCACTAGGTTGCAAGCCTGCCATAGGGAATCATGTCCACCGCCATGTAGACGTGATACACCGAACACAACATTCAGGAAGATTGGTTGTAGTACGTTAATTCCTTGGTAGTTTTTCCTATAATTTATCACCAAGGTGTATATTGTAGTTCATAGATACCTAGTAATCCTTTATGCCTAGTTCACCCTTTTTGATTTATTTTTTGTTTAATTTATAAAATCAACTGCTCGCGATAACATCTTACATGTGCAGTTCTCCGGCCTCATCTTAAATTACTCAAAATTAATTCACCTTTTCTCTCTTTTATCTTGCCTTAAAGGTCATTGTGGTTGAATCGCCAGATTCACCTTCTTCCTCTTATGAAGGATCTTAAGAACCTCCTCTTTAGGTCCCCCAATTTCCAGTTTGACCCCTTGAAGCTCAAGGTGATGAACTTGGAATTGTCATAAGTGTACAAACTATTTCGTCGTGACCACCACTTGACAACTTTATTTCATCGTCATCTGAGGATCCTGAGCTGGAAATTCCCAAATTGTCTACACTGTTTACGATATTTCCTCCAAATCCATTATTCGATCCATTATTGGTCTCACCTCAATAGGCTTATAGTCCTTTTGATGAACCTGACGTTCCCCTTGTTGCTTCTCCAGTAGTATCTAGCACTACTAGCCGTCGGTTTTTTCCTCCTGAAATGGCATCTAGCGTTGATAATATTCTATTTGTGAGTGCCCCTCAAAGCACTTTATAGGAAAAAAATGAAAATCATATTCCAGAAGACATCTCATCCATGTTACGCCACTAATCCTCAAGATATAGGAAGTGGGACGAGAATACCCTCTAGTCAAGTTGCATCTTCACTTCCGCATGGGTATAGCTCTCCTGAAAGCCTTGTTTTAGGAGCTTTTGGAGATACATATTTATTTCTGGATCCCGTTTTGTCAATGGGCATTCCCCCATCTCCAAAACCATTCATTTATAATATGGTTGTCGTATCTTAAGTTGTTGTTCGACCTACAATGACTATAGGTCAAATGACCATTTCAATAGGATCCACTACCCCCCTGTCGCTATCTATTTTTAATGCGTTTTCGTCATTGAGTGGACAATCTATTGTTTCATCCATGCCTTGGGATAAATCCAATCCTTTTTACGTACCTCCCATTTCAAGTGGGGGACATCTGAACTATGGACCCATTTTGGGGGCGGGACAACCTAACACTAGTCTAGGTGGAACATTTCTTTCAAAACCGACAATGATTGTCGTAGGAACTGCTCCATTAAGTGGTAAAACTACTTCAACTTCATTTTTATATCAACAATCCCACGTTCAATATTCTCAGGTTCAAAAATCCCATCTCCAACAACCAAATTTACAATATACGTATGTTCAACAACCCAACATACCTCATCAATATGTTCAACAACCAAATATGCAATATTAGTATGTTCCTTGACCAAACGTCTCATATCTATACATCCAACAACCCCAAAATCCAATGGGTACTGTTGTGACTAACCCTCAGTTTGGTCCTTACATCAAAACTGGTCCAAATATACCTTTGGGTCAACCTGGTTCTCACCCCAATCAACCTAGTGTCCAATATCAACAAATTCCTCAGGGTCAATACTAGCAACCCCGGTCGGGGCCTCAACCTGGTACTCAATATCAAAGGATCCCTCAGTACCAGTCGAACCAACCAGGACCCCAAGCTGGGCCTCGTGTTCAACAAGGACCTCAGGCTGGACCTTATGTCCAGCAAGGACCGCAATTTCTCACCCAGTAGGGGCCTCATCAACAGCGCCAATAGGGTCCCTAAGTTCAGAAATTGTTGCAACAAGGTCCTTACAAACAATGGGGGCATTATGCGTATCAAGGTCAAAATCCGCCATATTGGGGGAATAATCTAAATCAACCAGGTTGGAACCCTCAGATGGGTAACTTCCAAAGACCGTTTTCTCCTCACCATCCTCCCTTGCCATTTTTGGCTACATTGGAATTACTGGATGTGTCTAAGCTTACAAATGACCCCATCCAACATATGTTTCATTGACCGCTAGTTCCAACCAAGATTCTGGGAGATTAACAAAAGTTTGAAGGTAAATATGGGGAAGATCCCCAAGCCCATGCCATGACGTACCACTTATAGCGCTCTTCCAATTCTTGGGTTGACGAGTCAATTTGTCTACGTATTTTCCAACGCACTCTCAGAGGTGTCGCTGCTAAATGGTATATTGAACTTCCCTAGGGTGTTTTCTTCAATTTTAACACCTTGGCCATGGCCTTCCTCACTCACTTCCAGCTACCTGTCTGGTATGAGACCGACACCCAACTCCTCACGTCCTTGAAGCAGTCAACAACTACCCATATTTTGGACCACATTCACGAATTGAGACATAAACGTAGGGTCATCAAATTCGATATCCCCGATTAGTTGTTGACTAAATGGTTGAAAAAATATTTTGTTCAGAAAATTTCCAAATATCTGACTATGGGTGGTTGTGTAACCGAAGAGGAAGTCATTTCCCAAGCTCAGTATCTCGATTTAGTTTATTCCTAATCTGGAACTATGTATGAGCTCCTACCTGATGCACTGCGACCTTCAACCGATCCGGCATCATCTCAACCTCCTACCACACCTCATGTTGATGGAATTATTGGGTTAGTGGCCCTCTGATAGTAGTGCACTCATGGCTTCTTCAAAGTACAAGTCCGCTGCTGCCACTGCACCCTCCAATCCTTCTGATAACCAGAACAATACTGGAAAAACCTTTGAGGTAAATGTTGTTCAATGTTCAATCGACCGCAGCAGAAATATCCTCAAAAGGTAAGAAAAAGGGCAAAGGAAAAATCCAAATCCGATAACCCTAAATAGGATTCCAATAAGTCATCTACTGACAACGCTTCCAAACAAAAGCCTAAATAGCCTTGTTTGATATGTGATGAGACCATTACACCAAGGATTATCCTCGACGTGCCAAAGTTTCCTGTATCTTTAAGGGTGCACCCAAGACTCTGAATGTCTTGAAAGAGCCATTTCCCTCTTAGCAGACGCAAATGGTTGATCAACCCTCTACATATAGAAACTTCCAAGTTCTTATGGTTGACACAAAATTTATTTCTATCGCCATGCGATCGAAATATTACCCGAATCCATCAAAAGCTCCTATGGAACAAGATTCCATAAATAACCCTTCCTCTTCTATACCTCCTAGTTCTAGTCCTCTCCATATTGAGAGACCTAGTAGTTATTCCATCATCAGACTACCTCCAAAAGGTGTTCTTCGGAAATTTTCTTACAATCAAAATGCATGAGATACTCAACACTATAACATTGTAGAGGATTTAGCTCAGGCGCCTTCGATGATGTCAACATTGGAAGTCATTCAGTTGTGTCCATCATGATAGAAGGCACTATTATTTTCCATTGGAGGGATTGATCTGGTGGATTCTAACCTCATTAATTTCGATCTGGAGAAATTTGTTCCTCATATCCCATCTCAGGTGGCTTTTCTGATTCAAGTCATCATTATGGTTAAAACGATTCATAGGACTATCGTTGATGAAGGCACTTCGATCTGCATCATGTATATCACTTGTTGGAAAACCATTGGCTTTCCTCCGTTGAGTCAATCCCCAAACACTTTGGGAGATTTTGACGACAGAGGTTATTGAACATATGATATTCTCAAAGATTTTCCCATCCTCTTAGAGGGAAAGATAGTGAACCTAAATTACAACCTCCATCTTAGACACATTTGGACCCATGCGATGGTTTGCATGGTTTCCACCCTCTTCCGTGTTCTTCGCTTTCCTCATCAAGGGAAGATTGTGATTGTTGATCAACTCACTTTCTCCTCCTCTGATTCTTTGATAGGAAACATTCCGTATGTTGGGAATACCTCTACCCCCTATGAGAACGTTGGGCAAGGTATTTTCAAGGAATCATCCCTTATGGGAAATTTTCCACTCTCGCCTCCTAATGTCGCCCCTATCAACACGATCTAATCCGGTCATGATCCATGGATTGTTCCTAGTCCCAAATAGGTTGAAAGCTTTGGTGAAATTATGCCTCTCAACCCTACAAAACAAATGTATCAATTCTTCTAGATTGTGAGGCTGTTTCTGAAACCAATGACAAATTGGTTTTGTCCCTGGACAATTATGTGTAGTCTCCCTGGTTTGATTCTTGGGTTTTAGATGATCCCTTGGGAGGGATATTCCCCACCAATGAGAGTATCATGGAGGTTATGTTTCTCGAATAAACTCTGTGGGACGATGGCCATCATCATTCCTCATTTCTCCCAAGCCTCGGTGAGATCTTCACTTGTCTTGTATCCCGAGTTTTATTTGAATCAACTGGCCCGCTTAAGAATCACATTTTGATTCATGAATTGTTGTCTGAAGGAAACATAGAAAATATTTCTACTACCATTCTGATTGAAATATCTATTAAATCAGAGCTTTTCAAGAATTTATATATGCAAGTTTCTTGTTCTCCTGATGAGTTCAAGATTTACACTGCTTTCTTAAAAAAGCGTGAACCACGAAATCCCTTCGACCCTGTTCTTACCGTTTGGTCATTTTCCCATGGAGGCATTATTTCCATGCTTCATAACACTTACTCGGCCAGGGGGCATGGGAAATTTATCGTTGCTATGAATTTTATCACAAATTTGGTTGAGGTAATGCTCACAAGAAATATCAACTGTAGAATCGTGGGTTTATTTCTGTTAATTATGACAAAAATCAGTTATTTGAGTTCATTTTTGAGCTCTATTTGAAGAAGTATTATGCTTGATCACAAGTATGGTACCTTGTACATTAGTGTGGTATTAATTAGTATGCTTTTTAGATTTTTTGGTGTGATTGTTTTCTTTCCAGACATGTTTTCTCTGCTTACCTAGTGTTCCACTTGGTTTGCAGATGTCATCAAGCCATTATATTGGTTTCGCTGATGGTGCTTGCCGTAGCACAGAGAGCTTATATTCTGCAGGATGGGCACCTGTTGCCCCTATTGGCGATTTGATTAATATACAACGTATTTGTTTGGGTAAAACAACTAATAATTTCCGAATATAGTTTGGTGATTGAACTATTATCAGATGCAATTGATATTGGTATTATAGATTTGGTTGTCAAATTAGACTCACAACTTGTTATGTTGCAATTAAATGGTCATTATTCATCTAGAAACCCTAATATTTTGCGCATGTATTTACGTGTTGATTATTGGAAAGGAATTTTGATTACATTACATATCAACACATTCCAAGAAACTTGAATACATTAACAAATGCATTAGCAAACATTGTATTAGATAGACATCTGTGTGACATGTAAGAAAATCAATACATCATCATGATATAAGAACACTTAGTAGCCGTAGAAAATATTGAGTCTGTCAAGTGTGTGACATCAAAATATAAAAAAATATGTGTTTTGTGACACAAATGGCTCTTCTAACCTACATCAATACAAAAATGTAAACTAAAGGCTGCTATCCACCCACATGGTGCTCATGATATCATGTGACTGCTCGGATGACTCACCAGAGTAACTAATGCGGTCTACCTAAGACCCCAAATGTATGCCTCTAGTAGGGTAGTGAAATCTAGTCAAATTTAGTGTACTCCGGGATGCCTCTTGTTAGGCCTGTCAGGTTATGTTCCACCTCCGCTAGTGGGTTTGCTCCCTCCTGATAAGGATAATCCTTGATTTGGTGACCTATCCTCCTTACAATCAGAGACATACCGACTAATCTCTCAGGTATGACATGTGTGAAAACATCATAAGTTTAGATCTCAAAATATAGGAGAAAAACATTAAAAAGTAAAAAAATTATAAAAAAAATTCTTTACCTACATCAGACCACTATGTTCCTGGCGGAAGAGGTAGATTTTTATCTCCTCTAAAATCGGTGCCTGCATGTGCATAACCCTCAACCACGATCAGTTGAAAATGCAACCAGTTGAAAATCACTGTCAAAAAATGCTTCTCTTGCCCCCCTCCAAGACAGGGAATGATCTCGCACCACCTCAGCAACCTTAGATCCCTCAACACCGGATTATATATCTCTAACTGCTGGTACTGAAATAGGGGTAATATCTCCAAGAAGAAGGTAGCTAGGATGTATCCATATCCAAATTGTTTCAATCATCTTGTCTTGCACTTAGTTAATTGGCTCTTCATATTGGCCGATAACCCCTTGCACGAGTTAAACATTGTGGGAGCTAGAAAATTCACTACATACTGGAACTGGGACTTTGTTTCCCCATGCAACACCTGCGGCTTGGCTACTCGGGCCATATGAGTTTTATTTTATCTCTTTTTTGGACTCGATAAAATAAACAAAAAAGGACCCCCTTGGAGTCATATTTTAGCTATTTTTTGACTCTCGAAAAATGAAAATATTGCTGAGTACTTGTATTTTCAAACTCGTTAAAGTAAATGAATTGACGTGATCTCAATATACATTTACCCTTTTTTTGGGTTGAGATTAATTATTTACGAAAAAGGAATACCCTGATCGAACATGGTCAAGAGGTTCTCTTAGATATCATTTTTTCGCTTTTGAATTTGAGAGATGATTTACGAAAAGGGACATGATGGAGTTTTCTATTCTGTTTCTTTTTAAAACTCTCTAAACTTGAAAGAGACATTGAGTTACTCTTTCGCTAGACTCGTTAAAAATTAAATGGCGAAAGACTTGTCACCATGACGAGACCAAGTTCCTCCTTTATAAGGCTCGTTAAAATTTCTAGGATGGATTCATTCGAAGCATGAGATTATACGTTTCGCATATGCTATCCTCTTCATGTTGGCTATCAAAAATAAAGAGGTACTTGTTAGAAATAATGAGGGAAAATTGAAAGTGGAACATCTTGTGTGTTTTGGGAATTTTGTTGCTCTTGAACATGACACTCATCTGCAATTCGTGTCGGGTTGGGGATAATCCTTCATTCATAATTTCGCTTCCTTGATTTGGGAAATCCATTTGCCTCTCATTTTATCACCATTTCTGTCATCATGACTTCTGATCCTATCTGATTTGTATCCTACCACACTCCAGAGTCATGTCACCAAAATGTTCAAGAGAAGTCCTTTTTGTCAAATTCAAACATCCTCGGCTTAAATGACCCTCTCTATAACAGTCCTGAATCACTCCTATTATCTTGAGATATCCATTGTTAAGTTTTGATAATGTGGGAATCATTATGGCCCTCCTTTGACTAATCACTTCTTGTCGACTTCAGCTCATTATCCAAGAAGATGGTTTAGAAACTCTTTTTTGAGTACCTTGGATCTTGCATGCCTCAATGGAAAGTTCTTCGTGTCCGACGACAGGTTCGCATCATTGGCCTTCGATGAGATGATTCTGCAAGTGTTCAAATCAAACTCATTTATTCACATTTTTAGATTGTGCTGTTGTACTTTGAGGGCCATCCTAATTATTGGTGGTTTCTCTCGTACCTTTTAACGGTTCTCATCATTGGCCTGTAATCAGGTAGTTTCTACCATGTTCAAGCTCAGATCATCTATTCACATGGCTCGATTCATACGTTGGGTAGATTGAGATTGAGACGAAGACTCTGGATCATATTTGTCATTATCTAGGCTATGTGGAGTTATTGAGTATTCATGATTTTACACATGATCCTGGCTATACGGATGGCTGCTTCCATACCGTGGATCTATCTCCATGATGTCCCTCAGATGGATGGCTGCAACCATGCCGTGGGTTCATGTGTTATTTGATGCCTAGTCCATAGAAATGTTGTTAGGCCTATTCATATAAGAGATTTTTATTATATTGGATTATGTTTGATTTGACATGTTTTGTGGCTGTATTCCAATTTCTTTTCCTTGGTTCGTAAATCATTTCACCCATCACTCCCTGTAATTTGTCATTCTGCTCACTTCCTATCCCTGATCCTGAAGTTCCCTGTTAATTTATGTAATGTAAAGGAGGTTACCCCCTCGAAGAGGCTGATCTCTAAGTTTTTGTTCTATCTTTTATTTTATTTTGTGAGCTGGTTGCATAAAATTTGGTATTATAGCTTTGGTTTCTAGGGTTTTTCTTCTTCAAAAAGGTCATATTGGAATTTTCTCTATAAATTTTTTTCTATGATGCTTCAAAAGTGGAAATTGAAACCACATGGAGTCGAAATACTTGTGACCCTCGTGCATGAATTTCAAATATTTTTTCACATATTATCATATATATAATCTAAGGAAGTTATGGTTTTTGCAGGCTCCAAAATTTGATCTCAAATAGGTGGCCGAGGGAAAATCGCCATAACTTTTGTTTCAGGCATCAGATTTGAATTATATAAAAATTGAGCGAAATTTTACAGACTGTAGTTTCTTGTGTATCAATTTCAGGGCCAAAGGTAAAAATAGTGATAGGTGGCACACCATACAAGTTCGATCTATTGAACACGTCCATAATTAGGTCATTGTGGGAGATCAGGCATAACTTTATCTTGAAGAATCCAAATTAGGTCTGACCTGTGGCATTGGAAAGAAGACCCAAAGGGACACTGTAATACCTGAGTTCAAATCTCGGGGATCAAAAATCACAGAGATACATCATGTTCAATATCAAGCTCCTCAAAAGCAAGAAAAAAAATTCCAAACCCGTTAAGCCCTCATAAAGCTCTACTATGACACATGAAGAGGAAGAAGTGCAACATGATACATCTAAATTACTAGACCAAGTGAAAAAAATTTCTTTGTCATAAAGAGTAACCAAAAATGAAATGGAAGCTAAGATGCATGTTTTAAATAAAGACATGGATGGTTTGAAGAATGACATGGAAGCTAAGATCAATGGCATAGAAGAAAAACTGAAATGAAACATGGAAGACATGAATAATGGTCTAAAAGAAGACATGGAAAGTTTGAAAAATTTGCTACAAGAAATGATTCCTAATGGCGAAAAGGTAGTAGATGAAACTCATGATGAGAAAACTAGAAATGTTAATCACGATTTCATAGAATCTAATGTTGGATTTAACACCCACCGTATTCCAAAAATCGATATGAGGAAGTTTGATGGCAAGGATCCGGTAACATGGATACTACAGATGGAGCAATATTTTGATCTCCATAATGTGAAAAACACAAAAAGGTACACATTGCAACTTTATATTTAGAACCCAATCAATTTGTGTAGTATCAATGACTTTTTTCTTGTAAAATACTTGTCACTTGGTCAATTTTTACAGAGGAAATGATAACACATTATGAGGATACAAAAGGAAACACCCTCTTTAGGCAATTTATAAATCTCAAACAAAAGGGTTCAATGGTGGAGCACATTGAGGACTTTCAAAAATTGAATATAAGGGTAAATGATATTCCACAGGAACATAGGATTGATGTCTTCATATGGATTTTAAAGGATAACCTCCAACATGAGGTTCAACTTTGGGAACTCGATTCATTGGAGAAGGCATTTAGGTTGGCAAGAAAATTTGAAAGCAAAATTATGGCAACAAGGAATCCTACCACTCACAACTATAAATATGGAAGTGTTTCTACTCCTAGAATTCCACAACCTACAAGGTTGACACCACAAAAATTGGAAGAAAAAAGAGAAAAATGGATTTGTTACAGTTGTGATAGAAAATACACTAAAAGTCATAAGTGTGATCAAAAGAAATTATTTTACATAGATTGTGAAGAGGAAGAAAAGGAACAAGAAGCTTCAAAAGAAGAGGATATACACTAGGAACCTACCTTACAAAAAGAATAAATGAATCCAACCATATCTTTTAATGCATTGGCAGGAGTTACTACTCCTCAAACTCTCAAGATAGAAGGACATATCAAGAAGAAAAAGGTAATAGTGTTTATTGATTTAGATAGTACCCATAATTTTATTCATTGTAAGATAGCCAAGCAATTGAATTGCTTCCTATATCTAGCACCATAGTGTCAAGTGATGGTGGCAAATAGAGGAACTATAAATTGCTCTGGAAAGTGCCATAATATCAATCTAACCATGGCGGAATATGTATTGAATAGCCTAATTCTTCCCATTCCAATGGGTGGTGATGATGTTGTACTAGGATTTCAATAGTTACAATATTTGTGTACAATAGCTTTTAATTTTCAAGATTTTTTTTTGAATTTTTTTTGAGAAGGAAAGGAAGTTGGATTAAGGGGTATCGTAGGGAAACTAGGAAATACACTGAACTCTAATGGCATAAAAAATCTTCAAAATAAAAAACAACGAGGCGTAATTGAAAAATTATGCTCACTAGAGTTTCAAACATCGAAATCATCTATTTCTCCAGATATCCAAAAAGTCTTGGACAATAATTCCAAGGTATTTGAGACTCCCAAAGGCCTCCCACCTATTCATGATCATGATCATGCTATTCATTTGATTCTAGGAAGTGTTGCTCCAAACATCAGGCCTTACAGATATCCCTATGCCCAAAAGAGAAAAATTGAACATATGATTGAATATATGCTAGAGGCCGGTATTGGTGAGCCCTCATATTGTACGAAGGGTGCTGCAACTCCCAGGGGCTACTCTAATTTACTTTATTAACTAGGGGTTTGTACAAAATTGGAGGTGACAGTGATATATACCCAACAAATGCATTGTACTCATGCCATCCTCTTCTGAGTCCTATGAAAGGGTGCTATTGCTAGGGTTTCTGTGTGAAATCTCGCCCTTATGAATTAGACCTAGAACTAAAAAAGACTCAAAAACATTAATCTATGAACAATCAAAGGGTTATTCTAAATCAAGAAGATACATCTAGCTATTTTTCAAGAAAGGAAATCTACAATTTAGGCTACTATGAGAAATAGAAGTAAACTAGGCAACATTCATGAAGTAAATTGCTGAATTGAAATTGAAAAAAGGAATAATAATCTAATCATGCATTGCTAGGCCAAATGGCTAAGTAAACTATAACTATTTTATGCTTAACTGCTATGCTTTAACAATGCATCTAGTCATGGGCTAACTATTCTTGTAAATACTTTGTTTTGCAGCAAACGAAGGATGCGCTAAGGTGGCTTAACAAGCTCTTGAACTCATGGATTCAGAGTTGAAGGCTTCTTGGAGGTTATGGCAGGGTTATGTGAGGTGGAAGATTGTTTCTGGGCTAATGGAGAGGCTAACTGGCGCTACTACAGGTTTCCTGTAGTGCTACAGGATGTCCTGTAAATGCTACAAGAAATAGGCTGAGGGTTTTTTGAGGCCAAAATTGATGAGGAGAGGGGTAGGGAAGGTCAAAAGAAGGTGTATTTAGGTGGATGGAAGGTGGCCAAATCCTTGGACAAGCTCAAAATTTCTTTCAAAGCCCATCTTGCACTTCTAGGTTTTGTCTTGGTGTGGTGGTGAAAATCTCAAAAACAGGGCTGAGGGCGATTTTGTTGAAAGGAGGTTGGTGAAGGGTGAGAAATGGAGCTAGGGATGCTGGTGGAGTCCTTATTTTCTACTCTACTCAAACCTGCAAGAAAACTACTTGTTCATGCAATAAACATTGACAAATCTATGATGAAGAAGATGGAAAATATGAGTTGAATTTTATAAGAAAACCTACTTATGCATTCAAACAGAAATCTAACTCAATATTCTCAACATGTTCATGAAAACTGCAACAACCTATCTATTCTTCCCAATAAGTCATAAACTGAAGAGTAATTTTGGGCCCGTGTTGAAGATCTACCATCCTCAAGCTCCAATGAAAGAGGTGAGAGAGGGAGGCTTTGACACATAACTTTTGGAGTTTATATGCTAGAACCATGATCTACAAGATCCTAACTACAAAAAATGTGAAATGGAAGAAAACCAAAAATAATAAAATGAGATGTAATAAAAATAACTAAATCTCATAAAGTAAACTAGCTACATTGGCATAAAAAACATAAATACACAAGAGAGAGAGACTGAGGCCAATGGATTGGGCCCTAACCCACAAGCTCAACTCTCTGAAACTAAATCCGTGAAGGATAAATTGAATACTCATTTTATTGCAGAAATAGTCTCCTTACATAACAATGAAAGTCTCAAAAGTATATCAAAAGAGTTAAGAGTCTAGTAGCTTCCTCCAAAATTTGAATCCCAATAAGCTCTTGCTCTTTCCTATTTAACCTAAAGGGTAGCTACCAAAAACTCCCTAAAAAGTAGGTGATGTGTCCCCTTTGACTGTAAGAGAAGTGGAGATTTGGTGCACTTGATCTTCCATTTGATTTGGTATCTTTGATTTTGAGTTGTTGCAGGGAATCTCGAGGATCCCTTGGCTGCCTTTAAGAGTTAAGGAGGTGGACAACCCTGCTATATTCTCTCCTTGCTGTCTACTATGAGCTTTGATTGCAAAATCTTCAATAAAAATGGAATATCTTCGTGATTATCCTGCATTTAACCCGTATGAGGCATTCAAAGTATGACACGCCTTAATCACCATATACACTAAGTAACATATCGCCATAATGTAATTAAATGCAAGAAAGAGAGACTAATAAGGCTAAAAAGGTGAAAATTAACCCCTCCAATTATACCTAATGATGGGGCTCATCACCACCCCCATATCAAATTGTTGCTCATCCTCTGAGCAACTTAGTCCTCATTCTTCATTTCTTTCAGTGATTTAGTGACCCCTCTGACCTCCCAAGGAAGAAGTGTAGGGGTTCCTTTAGGAGGGTAGAGTCCAACATTATTTTCTGCCTCCTCCCATTCTCCGTTTTCCTCATCTTGGTCTTTCGCTTCACCTAGTCCCAACAAAAAAGGTGGACCAATGTTCAAGCCAAGCCATTATGTTTTCATTGCCTGCATAGCCCTCTTGTATAATTGTGCCCTTTCTAGGGCACTCCTCAATCTCCCTGGAGTGTGATATTCCATGTTTCAGAGACTAAGAGGGAGGCCATTCCACCTTCTTTGACTTTCCATTACACATTCATCTCCCAACAACCTAGAAATATCATCAAAATGTGCAATGGATTGTGCTTGTGTGCTGAGGTACTTATCTCCAAGCCTGACATCATTCTCTATCATGAGGTGATTGTTGATGACTCCCCTATGGCTGAATAATTCTACCCTTATGTGTATAGGATCTCTATTTTCTCTTCTCATCACCTTCTTTACTTCATCTCCTCTTGCTTCCTCATTGACCATCCAAGAATCTAATTCCATTAACTGCATATCTCCCAACCTAGGGTTAGGTTCCCAAATGTTTAAGTCTGTCAAAATAAGATTTTGCATGTAGAATTATGCCATCTTGGCCTTGTCTCCCATGTTGAACTGATTGAAAAAGTCAATGAATTTCCTGTAGTTCTGAAAAGGTAAGGACCCATGAAAGGCTAATGTCTTAATCTGAAATTGGAGCCACTGTTATTTGAGGTAGATGGCATAAAAGTTTGATGGATATATGTGTTGGATGACCTCCATGCACAAATATGCCATGGTGGAAATTTTCTTGTCCTTTTGCTGAAGTTGACTTGACAATCTTGCATTCTCTGCTTGTGTTTCTTGAAGCTTCTCTTTCAACATGGATTCTCTGAGTCTAACATTAGAAAAATTCCTTCCAAACTTAGTGACCTTCTCCTCCATGATCCCTATGTCATGCACAGCTCTTGTTGTAGCAATTTTCATCCACTGATGGGTGTGTGCTCTTTATTGTTCCAACTGATAAAATAAGGGTACTGCAAGATTTTTAGGAATCATTATGCCCTCTTCAATAAATGTATAGTAAAAACTGAAATGTGGTTGAGGGCCAGGGTGTGAAACCACTGATATATCTTTAGGGATAGATTTTGGGGAAGTAGGATCCTCCTTTTTATCCTCCTCTTCCTCCCCTTTGGCATCTTGGCTTTCAAATTTTTCTTATTTCTCAACTTCTTAGGCCTATTTCCCACCCACAGGTGCCTAATCTCCCTCCTCGAAGACTTCTTGCTCTCTTTATGGCACTGCTAGAGTTTCCTATAGCACAGACAAAGTTTCATGTAGAAAACTCTGTTTTGCCTGTAGCAAACCCTCCCCTACTTACTTTTCGTTATTTTCTATCTTTTGAGTGTCAGTGGGGGTTGGTAGATGTGTAGGGGATGCCAATCTAGATGAATGTCTCCTCCTATAGGTCACATGTGTCCTATAAGGTGAGGTGACCTCTTTAACTTTCCCTTCTTCCAGCCTTATCTCATCATAATTTTTGGGTGACTCCTTAATTGTTATAGGTATTTTGGTTGGATTCTGTGGCTTCCCCTGCCTTACCTAGACACTCTTTCTAGTCTTGAAGTACATGAGTGTTTTTATTTTTCTCTTGGCCTTCACTAGTGTGCTCAAAGTGGATAAGGTAGCAGCCACTTCTTTCTATGTTATCTTAGGTGATATGCCGGTCTGTTGAGGAGAGGTATCAATGCCTAGAATAAGGTCTAATATTTCCTCCTCCGTTTCATCTACCTCTTTTTCTTATTATGTTTCTAGGGTTTCTATGTTTTCTATTTCCACCCCCATCTCTTCTTCTTCCTCATCTTCTCATTCTCTCTCTTCAGCCTCCCCTTCTTCTTCTTCTTCTTCCATTACCCTCTCTCTAAGACTAGATGCAGAGGTTTATATATTTTGGGTGGCTATGAAAGCTTTATTATCCATATCTATGAATGATGACAAGTGCACACAGAGGCTCAATATATTTAGAGCATCATTCACTATCATCTTGATGAGGCCATGGTGAGCTAAGTGCTGGTACATCCTTTCCCTCACCTTTTGGCTCATGTCCCTAATTGAATGCCGGAGAAAATAGGGAATGCTTAGTATTTATTCTAGAGGGAGTTCTCCTTGAAATCTAAGTTCATTAAACAACTTGAAGTGGTATCCATAAAACACACTAAGTCTACCCTCACAGGAAATGAATTTCATAATGTGGAATGCTACTGCATCCTAAGGGTATGGAAGGCTTTCTATCCTCACTCAATTTTCGTCTTCAATGAATTATTCACCTGGAAGAAAGAAGCTCTTTTTAGATGAAGTGTTGGACAACCTATCTTCCTTATCCCACTTGACTCTTAGGGGAAAAGTGGTGATTATACTAATTAACTCAGGTGTAATTGTGATAGTTAGGCCTTTAACCACAATGGTGGCCCTCTAATATGTTTGTGATTGCAGGGCCACTGCAAATTCTCAAGCTATCTCCTCATCAAAGCCCTTGAGGAGCTTGATGAAACCTAATCATTGGTGGTTCCTAAAAATCTCCACCACCTGAGGGTGCAATATTATCCTTTTGATATTTGTGGCCCCCCTTCTGTTAAATCCTCCTACAATTTTATGGTTATGTGAGGAAGGTCGTTGAATGATTTTTTCTGATAGTTATGGTGAAGTGTGGCCTTAGAAAAAATATATTTTAAATAAACTCAGGCTACCTTGATTCAACCTTTTAATTCTAGAATTATTGCTGATTGTGTATAAATTTCATGGAAAATTCACAACTTTGGGGAGTTTCGGGCACTGACCTCTGACCTTTGGTGTTTTTTTATTATTAGGAGATGGTGGTCTTAGGAGTTAATACCACCTATGAGTGGTTCTTATTTTCACTTTTTCTCACTGCTGAACCTTCTGTGAATTTTCCTGTAGCATCCACAATTTCCAGTAGCACGGGGTTTGCATGTAGACTCGGTCTTGGTGCTGCATTCTTCGATGGATCCTCTGATTTTATTTCCTTCGATTTCTCTAAAAATGATAAATGAAATGAGAGGAAAGAGCCATCATTTCCCTTTATGGCAAATTAACCGAATTTGGAGCGGAGTGATGACTTGGATTGTGGCACGAGTTTTCCTCTTCAGGACTGTTAGTCCCACTCCACTTAATCATTGCCTCTACCTCGGAATCTCCTCCATGTCCTTGTCAAATCCTAGTTAACTGATTTAAATTTCCCAGGCGGCATGTACACTCAAATTCTTGTTCACTTTAACTTCATAAGGGTGGCCAAGTTAATTAGCCACCTTTTTTCCTTTTTAATCTCTAATTCTTGACATTAATTCATTTTGGTCAGCACGAGTGCATAGCGAGAGGGTGAAGGGCCATACCTAAGCCTACCAATTGCTGAGGAGTTGTAGACATCATTTGATGCAGGGAGCTAGAGTTTGGTGATAGCCATGACTGTTTTTCCTTTTGCTATGTGTTTTTTTTTATACATTTTGTAAGTGAGCAACTTATTTATGAGTGAGCTGCATAACATTTTTATTTGATTTTTATTTTTTTAGGTGCTGAATGGAGGTCCTCAGGTGATCTTGCTGGTGTGATCACCCTTCTGGAGTCTGTTGGTGGTCCTTTGAATCCATTTCCATTGATTTATTCTCACTTTTTGACCTTGTTGTGCCATGTACAAGATTGCTAGAGGAAGTAATCAACTTCCTGTAGTAGTCACTTCTCTACTTCTTTGGAGCTCAAAATTGCTGAGAAATGAAGGGAAATGGTGTATGGAGGTTAGGGATGGAGCTATGGAGTGAGTGGAGTGATGGAGATGTGAGGGTAGAGGTCGCATGTCCAGATATAGGTAACCTAGCTTCTAGTGGTGAAAAATAGGGTTTAGAGAGTGAGTACTTATGCATGGTATGGAGTGAGGGTTAGGAGTAGTAGGTATAGGAACAAAATCCATTTTAATTTTTCTTGAAGTTTATATGCCCTTGAGAGCTTCATTTATATAGGTGAGTTTCCTATAGCAGTTACAGAGTTTCCTGTAGCACTACAGGAAATCCTGTAGCAACTAGGACATCATGTAGAAATTACAGACAAGAGAAAAAAAATGGGTTTTATGGTTACTTGAAGGGAGAAATGGGTGGATGGATGCATGCTAGAGTTTCTTATGGAGTGGGTAGGCAGAGGAGAGAGAGAAGATAGGAAGAAAACTACTCCTATGTGTCTAAAACCGCCTTTGATCAACAACCTGCAAAACATAAATAAGTGAGTGAATATGTATGGTGTTTTTTTTTTGTTGTATTTTTTCCTTCTTTTTTGTTAGGACAAGTGGCCTACCTCCACAGAGGTTTTCAACCCACAAGCCTACCTTGGGTGCCTCAAGGATGTTTTCACCCAAGTATTTTTATTATTTATTTATTTATATTTATATTTGTATTTTTTAATTTTTAATTTATATATATTTTTTTAATTTTTAATTTTTTAATTTAATTTTAATTAATTAATTAATTAATTTTTATTATTTATTTATTTAATATTATTTTTTATTTTTATTTTTTGCTCTAGGACTGTCTCATGGAGGGTTTCAACCCTGGAGTTGGCCTTGGGTGCCTTAGAGAGGTTTTCACTCAATCCTTTTTATTATTTCTTTTTCTTTTTTATTTTTTTCTAGGAGGGGGAGGCATTAGAAATTGTGGAGCTTTCAGTGACATACACCTCCCAGTTTATGGAATTTATAAACTCATCCATAGACAAGGGATTCTTGTATACTTTGAGCCTGTAACCATTGACAAGTAGGGGGATTCCCTCCTCATCTATGGTTCTGATCTGAACTGTGCCATTATCATAACATTTTTCCACTTTATAAGGTTCAAACCATCTTTTCATTAATTTTCCTTTGAAGTCCTTGAACCTTGCATCATAAAGCAACACCCAATATCCTTCTTGAAATGTATTTTCCTTAATGAGCTTGTCTTGCCAAACCTTCCTTTGTAGCTGAATCACTTATTTGTGAAGGAGTGCTTGCATCCTGAATTCATCCAAACCATTTAAGTGCAACAACCTTTATTGTTGGGCTTTTGTGATATCTAGGTATAACTTAGTTTCCATCCTCAAGGTGTTGTATTCAAACTCAATGGAAAGAAGAGCTTTCTTCCAATAGAATAAGTCATAAGGAGTGAACCTTCTGGTTGTCTTCCAAGTGGTATTGTAGGCCCAAGTGGCTTCCACCAATCTGTCTGCCCAATATTTCCTACTGCTTCTCACAAGCTTGGTGAGGATATTCTCCAAGGCTCTATTTATCACTTCCATCTAGCCATTTGCTCGAGGATGGTAGGCAGTGGAAGTCTTATGCTTGATCTTGTGCCGGCTCAGAATATTTTCAATGATATGAGATTTAAATTGAGCCCTCTGATCAGCGACTAACTCTCTGGGGTATCCAAACTTGTAGAACACATTATCTCTCAAAAAATATACTATTTTCTCCTCTTTTTCCACCCACACAACCATTTTTTTAGCCCACTTGGTTAGGTAGTTAGTGCAGGCTATGATATACCTCTTTTGCCCATATGGTGTGTCAATGGGTCCAATGAAGTCCATTACCCATTTTTCAAATGGCTCTAGAGACACCTGATGGTGCAGAGGCATTTCATCCCTCTATGTAGGTTTCCCCATCCTTTGGCACTGGTCACACCTACTAGTGTATCTCCTGGCATCTTGGTGGAGGGTAGGCCAATAGTAACCTGCCTGCAAATATTTGAAGGTTGTTCTTTTTGCATCAAAGTGGCCTCCATATGGACTATCATGACATGCCGAGAGGATGTAAAAAAATTCTTCCTCCCTCGTGCATCTTCTAAGAATTTTGTTAGGGCCCAACTTGAAGAGATTTCCACCAATCCATGTGAAAGGGGCACTTTTTCTGATGATCTTGTTCTTCTCCCTGGATGAGAGGTTTGGATGGAATTTTTCAGCAACCAAGTAATTAGTTATGTCATAAAACCACAAAGAGAGTGATGAGATAGAAAATAAGTGTTCAACTGGAAGTTGGTCATCCACCATTCCTTCCTCATCTACAGGTAGAGTCAGTCTAGATAAAAAATCTATAACAACATTATCCTTCCCTAGTTTATCAAAAATTGTCAGGTCAAACTTCTGTAATAACAAAAACCATCTAATTATTCTAGCATTAACATCAATTTTATTCATTAAGTACTTGATGGCTACATGGTCAGTGTGTACAAAGGTATGGTAACCAGTGATATAATGTCTAAATTTGTTTAAAGCATGGTCAATGGCTAACAATTCATTTTCTGTGGCAATATAGTTGAGTTTGGCCTTGGACAAATTCTTGATAATGAAATATATGGCATAGGGTAATTTGTCTTCCAATTGCCCCAAAGCTGCCCCCACAGCTTTTTCTGATGCATCTGTGTGGATGTGGAAAGGTAGAGCCCAATTTGGACCTCAGATAATGGGGGAAATAGTTAACTTTTCCTTAATGAGCTCAAAATCTTCTTGACAGAGAATGGACGAGATAAATTCAGAATATTTGGCCAACAAACCAAATAATGGCTAAGACAATTTGCTGAAGTCTTTGATGAACCTTATATAGTAGCCAACTAAGTCTAGGAAGCTTCTGACATATCTCTTCTTTTGAGGAGCATGCACCCTTTTTATGATGGTGATTTTGTTTGGGTCCACTTGTATTCCTGCTTGTGATATTAAGTGGCCCAATAATATTCCTTCTCTTTTTTAAGAATTCACACTTTTCTGGACTCAGGGAGAGATGCATCTCAATTCACCTTCTCAACACCTTTCCCAAATTGGAGAGAGATTCTTGGAATTCATCCCCATAAGGTGTGAAATCGTCCATGTATATTTATACCAAGTCATGGACTAGCTCTGAGAAAATATTCAATAAATCTCTTTGGAAAGTAGCCGGAGCATTGTACAACCCAAAGGGAAGGACTTTGTAAGCGAAGGTTCCCCAGGGTCATGTAAACGTAGTCTTGTCTTGGTCTTCAGGGCTAATTTGGATCTGGTTATACCAACTAAACCCATCTAGGAAATAATTTTTTTTTCCTGCAAGGACATCCAAAACTTGATCTATAAAGGGCAAGGGGAAATGGTACTTCTTGGTGGATTTGTTGAGTTCCCTATAATCAAATAATATTCACCATTTTCAATTATTATTTGGGACTAGGATAAGAGGAGATACCCACTCACTCTCTGATATAGGATAGATGAAACCTACATCCAATAATTTTTGCAGTTATTCCTTTACTATGTCTTTTAAAGCTGGATTCATCCTTCTTTGGGGTTGGCACATAAGCTGCACCCTTATTTAAGGTAGATATGATATGTGCACACCGAGGGAAGTGCCCCTTTCATGTATTTGAAGTCGCAAGCAAATGCATCAAGGTTTTATTTCAGAGCTGGCGTAACTTCTCTTCTTCTTTAGATGATAGGGATGAGTTAATTTTCAGAGGTTTTGATTGGCCAAATTCCACAGCCTTGGTGGTTTTAGAAGTTGAATCCAATAATTATAGTTCCATCCAAGGGTGGCTCTCAGAGTATTTGATTAAGTCATCAAGTGGACTGTCAATGGGGGGCTCTTTCTGAATGATTTTATCGATGAGGTCATCCTGATCAGGTTGCCCCCCTCTAAGAATAGTAGCGCATAATGTTGTATACTTAATCTTCTTCTTATTCATCCTCCAACCATAAAGGCAGGTCATGGTAAATGGAAGGATGGGCAAGAGGATATAATACCAGCTATTTAGACAAGGGGCCATTCTTTATAGTCATGTTTCCAGCCCGACAACTGATATAAGCATAGACATTAGCTAACCAAGGTCTCACTAAAATGAGAGGATATCCATTAAACTTGGTTTTTGGCTGGAGAACCAGGAAATATGTAGGGTACTCCCAAGAGTTGATTAAAACTATAACATCCTGAGCAATTCCTTCTGGAGCTACTGTGGACCGATCTGCAAGTTGCAGAACCATTGTGGTTTTCCTCAAAGTCCCTTAGAGGTTGATTTTAAGCATAGTTTCCTTGGTCATTACATTGATGGTAGCCCTAAGATCAATCAGAGTATGTGGGACTATGAAACCTTCTATGTATACATCTACGATTGGAATACCAGGGTCCAGGTACTTCGGGAAGGTCACCCTTCCCAACATTAAGTCTGACAACTATCCTACTACATTGATGGTGGGGGTATCTTTCTTCTTTATCCTAGGTTTCTTAAAGCAAATTTCCTTGATGAGCCTATTGTAGATAGGGACATCCTTAATGTCCCGGAGAAGGGGTATTTTTACACACAAAATTTTCAGTTCTCCCAGAAGCCTAGTCTTTTTTGGGGTGTGCTGACTAGAGTGGATCAAGTGCTCAGGAAAAGGAGGTTGTTGGATCTGAGTGTTATTTTCTTCCTTTTCCTCCTCAAAATCTGCAGGTGAAGATGGATGATTTTTTTTCCGAGATTACTCTTCCTGACTTGAGATTGATATCATGTATCTCCACAACATAAGTTGGATAGGATGTCTCTCCACTGTAAACCTGTTGTGCTTGCTTGTTGTTCGAGTTGAGATTGGGCTGTGCAGGCATCTGGGGTAGCTTGAGGGGAGCTAACGAGTGAGCTGAGGTTGAGGTTGGGGTGGATGTAGTAGAGCAAGTGATTTATTATGTTGAGGCCTCCACCCTTGTGATGGGTTGCTCCACTGAGGTGGTTGAGGAAGATACTGCTAAAATGGTTGGTTCACAAGCTGAGGATGATATGGAGGGTTTTTCAACCAAGTAGGAGGTGTAGGCCATTATGGAGGAGTAGAGGTGTACCAAGGCTGCATTGGTGCATTTTGATTTTTATGGTAATAGGAGTAAAGTGCACCTTGCATACCCTGCTGATATGACCTAGGCCCTTGAGACCTTCTCTGATTTATGAAATAGAGTTTATTCGGTCCTACTTCCCCACCTTGATATACAACTTTGAGCCCAAGTAAGGAGGGTCACTTATTCGTGGCATGATTATCTTCACATAGTAAGAAAACCTCTATAAAATTCAATGGACATTAATTCTGAGTGTGTTTTCTAGTAAATCTAGGGCAGAAGATAACCAAGGATATTTCTGCTTCCTCTTGATTCCTCTTGACCTTCATTGTGTCCATTTGCAAATCAAAGGTGTGCAACATCTCACTCTTTAAGTCCTCCAACATATTTCCAATATCATGCTTGATGGAGGTGGAAGAGGAAGGGGTGTTGGTCATACTTTGGCTAGCTCTACCTTTCTTCATAACTGCCCTATAATGGTTCCCGAAGACAATTTTGATGTCCTCATAAGGCAACTAGTAGATATCTCCTACTAATAGCATATTAAGGGTTTATATCACCTCCTCCCTGATCCATCAGAGAAGTAAGAATTTAAGTGATCCGGGATCAATGGTGCAGTTAGCTCTTCTATAATTTAACTGAAATATTTATTCATAATATTCTAGGGATTCATCAGGCCCTAGAGTCATCCTAAATATTTCCTCTTTAGTTTTCTTGGACCTACATTAGTCCTGGTACTTATATTTAAAGGCCTCTTGCATATGTTCCCAAGTAGTGATGTCGTTCCCAGGCGTCTACCCATGAACCAGCATAAGGTTGCATCCTTGAGGATGGATGGGAATATCTTTAGCTTTTGATCATCTGAGGCATAGTCATAGGTCCGACAGACAAAAACAAATTCAAATATCAAGGTGTCAAGATCCTGAAAGGCAAGTCCATGGAAATGTGAAAAGGTTGAGGGAATGATGTTATTCATCCTATTTTCCCCATCTATTTCTCTAATGGGAAAGACTCCTTAGGTCCCAATCCCAGTCATGGCTTGGATTGGTGAAGCAGGCTCCTTAGGTGAAGAAAGTTCTTCAGGCCAAGAAAGTTATTCTTCTTCTATAATAGGTTCTTCAAAATGTTCAAGAGACTCACCTATGGTGTGTTAAACCTCATAGTCACTGAAGAAGGGTGAAGGGTGACTTTGTGGGGATGTGGGGGTTTTGATTAAAAATTTTCCTTGGTTACCCCTACTCCTACAAGGCATGAAAGTCAAACTATTTTTGTATTTTTCAATATTTTTGGAACTGCATGTAAAATAAAATAAAAAATAATGCTAAAACATAATCGAAGCATCCACTTAGACACCTCCCCGAAAACGGTGCCACAAAGTGATGAGCCTTGGTATTGCACCAAGGGTGCTGCAACTTCCAAAGGCTACTCTACTTTACTTTATCAACCTGGGGTTCATACAAACTTGGAGGTGACAGTGCTATATACACAACAGATGCATTCTACTCATGCCATCCTCTTCTGGGTCCTATGAAAGGGTGCTATTGCTAGGGTTTCTAAGTGAAGTCCGTCACACTTCTAAGTTAGACCTAGAACTACAAATGACTCAAAACCATTACTCTATCAACAATCAAAGTGCTATTCTAAAGCAATAAGATACATCTAACTATTTTTCAAGAAAGGAAATCTACAATTTAGGCTATTGTGAGAAAGAGAAGTAAACTAGGCAACATTCATGAAGTAAATTGCTGAATTGAAATTGCAGAAAGGAAGACTAATCTAATCACACATTGTTGGGCCAAATGGATAAGTAAAATATAAATATTTTATGCTTAACTGCTATGCTTTAACAATGCATGTAGTCATGGGCTAATTGTGCTTGTAAATACTCTATTTTGCAGCAAAAGAAGGAGGCGCTAAGGTGGCTTAAGAAGGTCTTGGACTCATGGATTCAGAGCTGAAGGTGTCTTGGAGGTTGTGGCAGGGTTAGGTGAGGTGGACGATGGTTTCTGGGATGATGGAAAGGCTAATTGGCAATGCTACATGATCTGCTATCGGTTTCCTATAGTGTTACAAGATGTGTTGTAAATGCTACAGGAAACACGTTGAAGGTGTTTTGAGGCCAAAATTGATGAGGAGAGGGGTAAGGAAGGTGAAATTAACATGTATTTAGGTGGATGGAAGGTGGCCAACCGCTTTTCCAAGCTCAAAAATTCTTTCAAAGCCCGTCTTGCACTTATAGGGCTGCTCTCAGTGTGGTGGCGAAATTCTCAAAAACAGGGCTAAGGGCGATTTTGTTGAAAGGAGGTTGGTGAAGTGTGAGAAATGGAGCTAGGGATGCTGGTGGAGTCCTCCTTTGCTGCTCTACTCAAACATACAAGAAAACTACCTGTTCACGCAATAAACAATTACAAATATATGATGAAGAAGATGGAAAATATGAGTTGAATTTGATAAGAAAACCTATTTATGCATTCAAACAGAAATCTAACTCAGTATTCTCAACACATTCATGAAAACTAAAACAACCTATCTATTCTTTCCAATAAATGATAAACTAAAGAGAAATTTTGGGCTTCTGGTGAAGATCTACCATCCTAAAGCTCCAATGAAAGAGGTGAGAGAGGCAAGCTTTTAAACACAACTTTTGGAGTTTATATGTTACTATACCATGATCCACAAGATCCTAAGTACAAAAAATGTGAAATGGAAGCAAACCAAAAACAATAAAATGAAATTTAAGCAAACTAGCTAAAAATCATAAAGTAAACTAGCTACAATGGCACAAAAATAAACATAAATACACACGAGAGAGAGACTGAGGCCAATGGATTAGGCCCTACCCCACAAGCTCATCTCTATGAAACTAAATCAGTGAAGGAGAAAATGAATACTCATTTTATTGTAGAAATAGTCTCATTACATACCAATGAAAGTACCAAAGTCTATGACAAAAGCTAAGAGTCTACTAGCTTCCTCCAAAATTCGAATCCTAATGAGCTCTTTCTCAAACTTATTTAACCTAAAGGGTAGCTACCAATAGCTCCCTAAAAATTAAGTGATGTGTCCCCTTTGACTGTAAGAGAAGTTGAGCTTTGGTGCACTTGATCTTCCACTTTCTTGGCTACCTTTGATTTCGAGTTGTTAGAGGGAATATCGAGGATCCCTTGGCTGCCTTTAAGAGTTAAGGAGGTGGAAAACCCTCCTATAATCTATCCTTGCTATATACTCTAAGATTTTATTGCACAATCTTCAACAAAAATGGAATATCTTCTTGATTATCCTGCATTTAACCCATATTAGGCATTCGAAGTATGACAAGCCTTAATCACCATCTACACTAAGTAATGTATGACCATAACGTAATTAAATGTGATAAAGAGAGACTAATAAGGCTAAAAATGTGACAATTAACCCCTCCAATTATACCTAATAATGGGGCTCATCAGGTATATTTCAACCTAGTCAAAGTTATTTCTCTTCTCCAGTCGTATTGGTGTATAATAAGGATGGATCATGGCGCATGTGTTTGAAATATAGGGAGCTCAACAAGCTCACTATTAAAAATAAATTTCCCATTCTTTTCATTGATGAATTATTTGATGAATTACATGGAGCAATTTACTTCACCAAGTTGGATCTCCGTTTAGGATATCATCAAATTAGAATGAAGACTGAAGACATTCCAAAAACAACATTTATAACTCATGAGGGTCATTATGAATTCTTGGTCATGCCTTTTGGCCTTACCAATGCACCTTATACATTTTAATGGTTGAAGAATTCCATTTTCAAAACCTTCCTCATAAATTTTGTGTTAGTATTTTTTGATGATATACTAATCTACAACAAGTGTTGGAAGGATCATGTTCAACATGTTGACAGGGTGTTCAAACTATTGGAGGAGAAACAATTATATGAAAAAACCTCCAAATGTTTCTTTGCAGTACATGAGGTGGAATACATGTTTCATATTGTATCTTGCGAGGGTGTTAAGGTAGACCATAACAAAATTAAAGCCATTAAGGAATGGAAAATGCCCACAACCATAAAGCATCTGCGAGGATTTATTGTGTTAACAAGGTATTATCACAAGTTTGTTAATACTTATGGGAGAATAAAAACACCTCTAATAACATTACTGAAGAAAGATGCATTTTCTTGCACTCCAAAAGCAACTAAGGCCTTTGAACATTTTAAAGAGGCAATGTGCCAAGCACCGGTCTTAGCTACGCCAGACTTCACAAAAACCTTTATTGTGGAATGTGATGCCTTAGGAAATGGAATTGGTGATGTTTTGATGCAAGAAGGAAGACCCATTTATTTTGAAATCCGTCCAATCAAAGGAAAGTATTTGCATAAGCCTATTTATGAGAAGGAAATGTTGGCAATAGTACATGCACTAAATAAATGGCGACCTTACCTAATGGGAAGACACTTCAAGGTAAAAACAGATCATGATAGTACCAAATAATTTTTGGAACAAGGAATATCTTCATAAGGGTAGCAAAAATTTGTCACAAATATATTGGGTTATGACTTTGAAATCATCTACAAAAAAGGGAAGCTAAATGTTGTTGCGGATGCACTCTCAAGAAAGGATGAGGATGTGGAAGCATTGCTTTATGCCATTCATATTATCCAACCAGATTGGATAACTGAAGCAAGGGAGGAATGGAAGAATGATGAAGAAGTGTGGATACTCATTCAAAATTTGCAACAAGATTCCAAAACATCTGATACATTTATTTGGAAATGCGATTCATTATGGTACAAAGATCACTTATATCTTTGTAAGAATTCCCAACTAAAACAAAATATTCTTTTGGAATTGTACACCTCTCCCTTAGGAGGACACTCGACATTTTTAGAAACTTATCACATGGTCAAGATTTTTTTTTTTTGGGATGACCTTATACTTGATATTCAAAAGTTTTTGGTAGAATGTTTGGTTTGCCAACTAAATAAAGTTGAGACAATTAAGACCCTGGGTCTACTACAACCTTTATCCATTCCAAGTCAACTTTGGGAGGAGGTTTCAAAGGATTTTATCACAGGTTTACCCAAGTCTGAGGGAAAGAGTGTCATCATGGTGGTAGTTGATAGACTTACCAAATATGCACACTTTTGTGCATTATCTCATCCATTTAAATATAGTACAATTTCTACTGCATTTATGGAAACAATTCAAAAGCTACATGGAAACCCAAAGATTACTGTAAGTGACAGAGATCCCATTTTCACTGGAAATTTTTGGACGAAATTATTTTCTTGTCTGGGTACTCTACTAGCTCATAGCTCATCTTATCATCCTCAGTATGATGGGAAAACTGCGATAGTGAACAAATTTTTGGAAGGATATATTCATTGCTTTCTATATGATAAACAAACACAATGGGTCAAGTGGCTACCTTTGGATGAATGGTGGTATAAGACTTCCTTCCACACTGCAAAAAAAATGACCCCATTTATCGCACTTTATGGATATCATCCACCGTCCATCACATCATATTTAAGAGAAAATTCTAAGGTTCAAGCAGTGGGAGATCACATCGAGCATCAACAACAAGTTCTCCAACTCTTAAAGGATAACCTAACTTTGGTGCAAAATCAAATGAAACAACATGCATATCAACTTCGCAACAAAATAATTTTTGATGTAGGTGACTGGGTGTTTTTACGGCTACAACCATACAAAAAAATGTCCCTAAAGCAAGCTAAGAAGAATAATAAATTATCTCCAATGTACTATGGTCCTTACAAGGTGTTGCAAAATATTGGTACTATGGCATACAAATTGGAGCTTCCTGCATTTTCCTGAGCGCACCCATTTTTCCATGTTTCATGCTTAAAGAAGGTTATAGGTGAAAAAATCCAGTTCAAACAAGATTTCCATAACTTGACGAGGAAGGAAAAATCATATTGGAACCTGAAGAAGTAATGGAAACAAGAACTCGACAACTACGAAATCGATCAATTTCAGAGTATCTTAGCAAGTGGAAGAACTTACATGCTGAAGATTCCACATGGGAGGATGAGAATATTATAAAAAAGCATACATAACTACTCAAGAGTTGAGGACAACACCTTTTTGAAGGAGAGGGGCATGCTAGGTCCCTATAATACTAGTGTAGCCCCGTTATTGTTATTGTTGTGCCCATGTAGTCCCCATTTTGTTATTATTGTGCCCCATAGAAGCCCATTATTGTTATTATTGTTCCCTTACATTATTATTGTTATGTATGATCTGATTATATTGTGACCCCTTAGACTCCTATATATAGAAAGTATGTTTTGTCATTTGTATCATCCAAGAATTGTTCATTTGTAATGTAAAGGAGGTTCCCCCCTCAAAGAGTTTGATTTATAAGTAGTTGATCTGTATTTTCTTCTATTTTGTGAGATGGTTGCATAACATTAACTAGTTCCAACTATTGGAGGAACTAGTGAGAGGTAAAAGTGTGAAAATTTAACTTGAAACACATGTAGTGATCAATTAGATAACAGATAAATCAACCATAAATAACTCATTCATGTCAGATTAAAGAAATACCCAGTCGAGATTGGAGTTCAAGGGAAATGTACTATTAGTTGTATAATCATCCAAATTGTACATGTGGTGCATGAAGTCAGAGGAAGGCATTAGATGAATTGTGTATTTGTGGATGGGGATTTCCCTAATTAATAAGGGCCAATTACCTAAGGAAACAACACAAGGAAATATTTTTGTAATGTGTGATTGAAATTATTTCTCTTTTATCCTTTGTGATTTCACGACCGTAATTGGTTTACGCAATTGGTAGAGTAGATTCAAGTCTATTTTTTTATCATATTGCAATTAGAAGTTTGAATTTACGTGGATTTTATACAAATAATATAAACCATTGTTTAAAAGAATAATACATATTATTTATATCATATTTGAAAATTCCTTACCACAATTCATATTGGATTCAAATTGATTGTAGGAGGCATACTACCCACTGGAAGCTCATTATCTATGTAATGTATTTGTACAGTCACTCGTTTGAATTGTTTCTTTCCACGAGATAAATAACATCCAAAAACAATATTTTTCTCCAAGTATTGATCCCATGTATTATAGTCCCAACCAACCTCTTGTTAAGTGTGATCATTTATTGTGTCTTCAAGATCTATTGTCATATCCTCTTCCACCCACTGTCCTCTACACAATTTAACAGTTTTAGTTCCACGCACACATACATACATTTTTCTTTTTCTAGTTGAAGGTTTAGGCTCTGCATTTTCTACAATATCCATCTAAAATAATCAACACCATGCATTAATTCACAAGATTAGATACTATACTATAAATTTTAATAATATTGTGAAAAAGGATGGACATATCCCAAAATTCCATTATATTAAATTTTCCTAAGTAAAGTTAAAATTTGTGTACCTGATGTCTCGCATCACCCATTGTGTCCTCATTTTATTTGACACAATATGTCTCCATTGCCTCATCTGACTCTTGTAATACATAACATAATCAATAATGTTTAATACACCAATTATATAATTTCAATGAATATGCCATCCAACACAAAACTTCAATTTATTCATATATTTGACATATTGATATGTTAATTTGGAATTGATTTTATTATTTTTTTTTTTATGACCCTAGATATATATTGAGCCAAAATATCGACAAGGAAAGTATCCAACATTTCTATCCCACACAACCATCCCAATTTTAAAACATTTCCATTAATCATATAATCACATTTAATCATCATTCCTATGCATTTTCAACCAATAAGTTTGACCTAAAAGCCCTCATGGAAAAATAATAACTTTCTCTCCTCTATCCAAGTTTGCCAATGTAGCAATTCATCATATTTTCCAAAGGTCAAGTCAGAAAAAATATGCAATCCTAGTAAAAAATTATTACACTATTGGTAATGAAATTTGAAATGGGACATTATTGGACAAAACCTAACCTTAATATATAACCTTGCATAATGTCTGAAAAATATCTTACATAACTATGCTTCCCACTTATACACAACTTTCACATAAGGCAAGTTGAAGCAAGACTTAGAATGTTGTATGAAATATGAAGTATAGGTATTTAGGCTCAAAGTAAAGATATAACAATGAAATTTTTTGTAAAATAACAAAATAAAAAATCAACAGTTTGAATCAATTAGATTAGCCAATAAATGAAGCCTGGGTGTGCATTTTAGTGAAGCAAGGCAATTTTAGCTTGCTTCCGAAAAAATCATGCCCAACACTCATTTCAAGGCCAAATTTAACGATTAAAATTGGAGAGTATTTTTTTACTTATAAGTAACATTAATAAAATTAAATATTTTTATCTTTTCACATATATAATTTTTTTGTTCAAGAATACTCCAAATTGCATGGATTTCATTGGGTAAAAGGCAGGATTTGTGTGCCTCAAATAAATGCAAACTAAGACCTGTAATTATTTGGAAGTGATATAATGATGATTCATTCTTTGGGTCTGCAAAATTGGACCTCATTATTGTGGTGCAACAGTTCCCTAATGGGCCTCAATCTTGTGGTGTAAAAACACTCTCAAGGACCTCAGTTCTCGGGTATGACAACGACCTCTTTGGGCCTTCTTATCTGTGACATGAGAAAATATTATGAAAAATATATGAAGTAGATATGTTGAGCCCTGTTGTCATTCCTAGAGACAGCCTTGAGTTGTGAAAGACCAGTGCCTAGGACATCTTATATAGCAAGGAGCAATATGATATGACAGGGATAATTAGCAAAACAAAGCTCTCATGCTATCTCTTGTAAAAAAGAAAATTAATTTGAATGGGAGCAAAAATTTCAGAAGCTTGATACAGAGAAAGCAATACTGCAAAGACAAGATGTGAAACTCTAACACGAATGTATCAGACAATTCAAAGGTAGCTTACTGCAAAGAGGGCTGGATTCTAAATACTTCACAGAGATGAATAATTAGAAAGTATCTACTGCGTACGTAGAATAAAGAGAATACTAACTGTTATTGAGACAATATCTAGAAACATATATCAGCATGCGGTGGGCTTACGAAATTAAGAATCCACACATGATAACACCATTTGTAAATAAAATCTCATAGAAACTAATATAGCAGAAGTATGGGTGAAGTGAAAATGAAACAACATATCATGCCTGAGCCATATTTAAAGTGCCAGACATGTTATGGCATAAGTATCAACTAGGATAAATTCATACCGAAACCAGTGGGCTACTCACATTCCAGAACATGATACAAGATGAATGGATGTAAACGAAATGAACCGCTAAGCTACAACACATAGGAGAGAATTACACACTGTAAAGCACCAAGACCAGAATCCTCAATGAAGATAGAACTCCTTTTCATTGAGACCCAATGGGCTCTTCACATTTATATTGAGATTTCAACAACAAGCATGCAAAAATTCTTACACAGCAAAATTCTTCAGAAAATCTGGAACCCGTTTTTCTCTTCGGTTCTAGCTTATATAAAAGCCACAGAAACAAGAGCGAGAAAATATTTTTGGAAAAAATATCTTCCTCGTGTGCTGGAAATTGGTTTGAGGTCTCCATCAATAATAACCAAAATTCATGATGAGGAATTGGGGCATCTCATCATTGACAGTTAGGCTCTCGGCCGTTTTAAACAAAAATATCAAATAACAGTTTCTGACGGAAGTTAAAATGCAGGAGTGGAATGTGAATTCCACTCGAAATTTAAAAGCAACCAACTAGAATAGAAGTAAAAGACCACTAAGGCCGAATCATGAACTGACAATGTTTGCTGATGAGGTGGAGTTGAGGAGGTCACTGTCCCAGATGGTGGAATGTTGGCGGAGAGGAATCAATTTGCCCCTAATGTGACAGTAGAGGATTTTCTTCCTGTAGATCTTCACAATTTTCTCTATTTATGATTTAATTTTGGGGATGGGCTATTGATAATCAATATTAGCAGAAATCTCCAAGTTTGGCTTCAATTCTTCGGTGTCTTCCATGGCAGGTCTTCGACACTGATACTCTGACTGCTACTATAATAACCTCTCTGCGTTCCAAATCATAGTGACCATGATTTTGGAACCTGGAGTGAATACATCACTCTGAAATAGCCCTGCACAATACGATAGACTCATCAAGAAATCCAGGGAGCAGTGGAAGGATGCTATGGAGGCTTGTGGAATGATAGCGCAATTGTGAAAATGGGAGAAAATCTCTGTGAGACGGTGGAGAACAGAGCAGCTGATGGCTTGGGCGAAAATGGAATAAGCTCCAATGTGAAACATGAAAGTTTAAATGTTAGTGGAATTATGCGATGTTAATGCACGGCAAAGGTTTGATCCTTTGAATTGAAGAACAAAGGGAATGCGCGACAAAGGTTTGAAATGAGTTTGGATATGGTGGGACCCGACGATGGTGGAGGGTGATTTAATATGAACAGTTGGATCGCGTGAGGAGATCGACGGTGGTGACTAAGCGATGAAGTTAGAGGAGGTTCCAGTGAAGAAAAATGGATGGGGGCATGATGCAACGTGGGCCGTCGATCACGGAACAAATGGACGGTCAAGATGGAATTGGGAGATCGCGATCGGGGGAGATGGAGGGTGGCACCATTAAGAACTTCCGATTGGTGATGGAGCGATCAAGCGCAGACCGTTGGATCATGTGAGGAGATCAACAGTGGAGAATAAATCGGCGAGGACAAAAGAGTGGAGCGGGATAGATCTAAACCGTTGGATATAGAGGGATGAACGACTCAGATCGGATCGGGGATGTCAATCGGCGATCGCCAGTCGGGAGTGTGAAGGGAGGTGCATTTTAAACTTGTGATTTGCGATTCTCCGATTGCGCGATAACCGTCAGATCAAGGTGTTAGATCGACGGTTTAAATATAATCAGAGGGGCAAATAGGGAGGAGCGACGAGCGCTTGCGGAACATGCGCTGACCGTCGGATCTACTTAGATCAACGGTGGGAGATAATATCGATAGTCGATGGTCCCAATACACTATCGCATCGGGGGTTTCAACCTTGCAAAGAAAAACTACGCTTCACTTCACCCTTCTGATTGTGATTAGCGCCTTTTGACTTAGCGCTTGGTCTTAGTGCTGGGATTTATGGAGGGGAAGTGGTTAAGGGGCTGGCCTAGAAGGGGCTTAGCCTGTTATAAGGTGGGAAGTGGGTTTTTAGCCCGTTTTTCATGCATTTTAAGGCCAACAAGGGGTAACGGTAAGGGGGATGAAGGGATTTTCAGCCAAACAAAGGGTGTTTGTGAGGTTAAAAGGGGAATTGGGATGATTTAAAGGATAAGTGGGAAATTTAGAAGAGGAGGAAAAATGATGAAAATAGAGGTTTAGAGGGTGTTGTAGACAATTCTTGTCCCTCCTAGAGACAGTCTAGAGTTGCCATAGACCAGTGCCTAGGACATCTTATCATAGCAAGGAGCTCATAATAATATAACTTGGGTGTCAGCCAAAATCTCTCCTGCTATCTCTCTTAAAACAAGGAAAGTGATTTTGAATGGGACCAAACTCTCTCAGAAACTGATGTAGAGAAAAGAAACACGTAGGAACAACATGCAAGATTTCAATATTAAAACATCAGACAGTTAAGAGGCAGTTTACTGTAAAGAGGGCTGATTCAAATAATATACCACAGAAATCAAATATCAGAAGGTGGATACAGTGAAGAAAATATTAAGAAAATACTAGTTAACATGAGGTTGATACCCAGATACACAACAGAACCACATATGGGCTTACCAATCTAAGAATCCATACATGATAATGGCGTTTTAAAAGCACCTTCCTCAAGTAACTAATATAGCAGAAAATATGGATGAAATGAACATGGAACAGTATATCATGCCTGGGCCTATTTAAAGTGCTTGACTGTTTTAATTAAGGGCATCAGCTAGGATGAATCCTTACCAAACCAGTGAACCACTCGCATTCTAGTAATAAGATACAAGAAGATAAATAAGATGAAATGAAATGTTATATTAACACATAAAAGAAAATTACATACTGTAGGATACCACAGACCAGAATCCTCATTACAGATATAACTCCTCCTCACTGAGACCCTATGGGCTCTGAGCTTTCATATAGAAACTTTACAAGATGTATACAAACTTTTCACTGCACAGCTTTCTGATAGAAATCTGGAACCCTTACAATGTCTTTCTTCTGCGGTTTTATAGAAGAGGTAGAAAACCCTAGAGAATGGGGGCAGGTGAAAACATTAAATTGCTTAATTTGATCAAAATGGCGGAAAGATGCCTGCCCATACTTCTTGACAGCGTTGTAGTGCTGAACGTACTCTGCTGCTGCTCTATTTAGTAAAGACTATAGGAGTAGATTTTTCTGGAGACAAAATATGAGGAATAAAATATGAAACATTCTGTACTTTTGCCTTCCATATTCTGAATCCATATCTGAGATCTTAAATGCTCGAAGGCTAAGTCTCTCAAATGTTCCGTGATATTTGTTATTGCTCCATTAATTTTTTCATATCACAGCAACTACCTCCAGCTACTATCTTAAATTTCTCCCTCAGAGACTGTCAATCGAGGCGCTCTTGACCTCTGTAAGAAAAGTAGTGCATCATGGTAACTTTCCATCACGGAAAACCTGCAAAACCACAAACCTGTTAAGGAAAACCAGACATGGATGGTGAATCGTGGAGGGGTCGACGAAAATGGAGAGGAAGGCATGACCAAGAGGGAGGAATGCGTAGGGTGGCGGAGGGATTACAAGATGGTGGAGAAAATATAGTGAGATAGCGAAGAAAGAGATGGCAGAGGTTTTTAACTTAAAACCCTAAAAATAACATATTTGTGTAATATATGCATGGTGGAGGAGATATATGGTGCGCACGTGGGATGGTGACATGGAATATAGGCTATGGGGTTTGGTCGATTCTGCGGGGGTCAAATGGATCTAGACCGTTCAATTCCAAAGTAAGATCCATGGCTACAAATGCATTGAGGCAATGGAATGGTGGGCCATGGACACAATAGACACGGGTTAAAGCGCTTGCAGCTTCGGAGAATATTCACCGTTGGATGGAGGGCGCAGGATCAGACGGCCAATGATAATTTCGCTACCCGACTTTCATCCGGAGAATAATGCGCGGGAGGAAAGCGATTTTAGGCCCGTACAGAGGACACGCGGCTCATATTGAATGGAATCGCTAGCTCCATAGAGAATACTGCCCGTCGGGCGGAGGTGGTGCATAATGAAACAACTGGTTTCTGCACAGTGGGAAGGCGCGACGGGGCCCACAAGGAAGATAAAATCCGCACCATTGATCTGTGTTTTGATCCAACGGTCCGGGGTGCATGCGCTGAGTGTTTGCATTTGAGCACCTTTGGGGCTTGACCGTTGGTCCTGGGCTTTGGTTATGTGGATAGAAATGGATGCTGGGGCTGAAGCCAAAGGGGCTAGGCCCGATATAATTTTAGTTTCTGATTTTAACCTTTGTAAAATGCATTTCTTGAGCAGAAAGGGTAACGATAGGTAGAATATGAAGATCTTAGGCCACGAAATGAGTTTTGAACAGATTTGGACGAGATCAGTGGCCAAAAAATTGAATGAGGAGTTGGCATGAACAACATTGGCTCCAGCTGGGGATGGCACGTTCCTCCGTGAACGTGTCGAGAACCTGCAGACCACTGATTATTTCTGTGCATATCTTAATACTCATCAAACCAAAACTGAAGCAAAATGTATATACAGTATGGTACGTCAGGCTTGTTTTTCCTGAATCAAAATTGAAAGTATGGCTTGAGAAATTGTCCATTTACAGGGGAGTCAAGCAGATCACCCTGTAAGTTTTCCAATATGAATGTATTGTTACCTCTGTGCTCTGCAATCTTAAATGGACCAAAACAGAGGGGATCAAATTTCCTGTGTTTTCCTTTTTCAGCCCTCCGGACATCCCATCTGAGAACCAGGTCACCATTTTGCAATTTTCGGTCTTTTGCATACCGATCAAAAATGTTTTTCATCTTCTCCTGATATTCTGCTAATCTTTGATTCACCTGATCTCGTGTTTCCTCTAATTCCACCAATTGATTTATCCTTTTGACCATATCATCCGGCTCTTCCTGATTTTCCTGCATGAAACGTGCCACTGGCAAAGCTAACTGCACAGGGAACACTGCTGCTCGTCCACATACTAATTCATAAGGAGATTTCCCTGTTGCTCTCTTGCTAGTTATCCTATTCGCCCATAGAGCAAACTTTAATTGGGAATCCCAATTCTTCTGATTTTCATTAATAGTTTTCTTCAAGGCCCTCACTAGAGTTTTGTTGGAAGATTCTGCCAAGCCATTCCCCTGTGGATAGTAAGCTGTGAAGTGATTCAATATAATGTTATACTGCCGGCAGAAATTTATGAATCTTGCAGACTTGAAGGCCTGTGCATTATCGGTTACAATTCTAGCAGGACAGCCAAACCTGGATATGATATTTTCTTCCACAAATTTGATTATCACAACGTCTGTAGCATTTATTGCAGGTATGGCTTCCACCCATTTTGTAAAATAATCTGTGGCTGTTAGTATCCATTTATGTTGGCCACTTGATGGGGGATGTATTTCCCCTATAAAATCTAATCCCCATTTTTGAAATGGTTCATTTACATGAACATGAATCAAGGGTAGAGCTGCTAATTTCTGTCTTTCTGAAAATATTTGGCACTTATCACATGCTCTGACCCAAAAAAAAACATCTGTAAATAATTTTGGCCAGTAGAAACTAGCCTTCAGGATTTTATGAGCTGTAGCCCTCCAGCTGTAATGTCCTCCACAAATTCCTTCATGAAATTCTGTCATTATATTCTCCACTTCATTTTCTGTAAGGCATAATAGTAATATACCTGCAGGATCCCTCCAGTACAGCTGTCCGTTAGCAACTATGTATTTCTGCGATTTCATTCTCACAGCTCTGTATTTTACCTTATCACAACTCGGAGGACAGCTGAGTGTTAAGAGATATTCAATTATTTCATTGTACCAAGGACTAGTGAGATATTTCATGTGTATCTTTTGAGTGGCCAACTCTATTCCATGCTGCTCTTCTCCTTTCTCAGACTCCTCATTCGCCATCATGGATAAATTTATACCTAGAGCCTGATGATTTGATTCAGACAAAATTTTGGCTAGCCCTTGTTCTTTAACCAGCTTAGTGGGTCTTATGTCCAGATCGTACTCCTGTATTTTTGCAATCCATCTTTTTCTTTTGCCTTCACTAACTCCTTGAACGAGGATATCTTTGACAGCTGCTGTAGGAACATATGCAGTTATGTGGGATTGCAAAACATATTTTCTAAAGGCTTTGAGAGACTTCACCAGGGCATATGCTTGCTTTTCTAGTATGTTATATTTCAATTCTGCATCATGCAATACCTGACTGAAAAAGGCTATTGGCTGCTCATATCTATCTTCATTTTTCTGCAACGAGACTCTAGCTACTGTATGAGGTGAAGCAAATGAAAAGATCATAAATGGCTTCGTATAATCAGGCCCAGCTAGCACAGGGGCTTCAGAAAATGCCTGTTTTATCCTTGTGAATGCGTCTCTGGATTCTTGGGACCATTTCACCTCATTGTTCTGTTTAAGCATATCAGTTATATGCCTAACTATCTCGGCATAATTAGGAATAAATCTTCTCAGAAAATTGATTCGGCCTAAAAATACTTGTACTTCTTTCTTATTTCTTGGTAAAGAAATACTATTTATCACCTCAACTCTTTTAGGGTCTATTTGCACACCATCTTTAGTCACAATGTGCCCTAAAAGTTTGCCTTCCTCTAATGCAAATAAAGATTTTTGTGGATTAAGAGAAAGGCCATACCTTCTGCATTTTTCAAAAGTTCTCCTTTAATGTTCAATATGCTCATCATCATTCTTGGAAAATACTGTAATATCATCAAGGTATACCACCAAGAATTTATCCTGTTCACCAACAAAAGAAATATCCATAGCTCTCTTAAAGGTAGCTCCTGCATTGATTAGTCCAAAAGGCATCCTGGAATACATGAATGTTCCCCATGGCGTGGTGAAAGCAGTCTTCTTTTGATCTTCTGGGAATATAGCCACCTGATTATAACCAGAAAAACCATCCATCATTGACATTCTAGATGCTCCCACCACTTTCTACAGGATGTGGTCCATCTTAGGCAGTGGATAATTATCTTTTAAAGATGCTCTATTTAAATTCCTGAAATCCACACATAATCTTATTTCTCCATTCCTTTTTCGAACAGGAACCAGGTTAGCGACCCATTCAGAGTATCTTAGTGGTACAATTATTTTGGCCTATAGCAACTTCTTAATTTCCTTTTCAATTGAAGGGAGCAGCAGAGGATTTATCTGTCTGAGCTTCTGCTTATATGGTTTTGCATCTTCCCTCAGAGGAATTTTATGCTGCATTATATTAATATCAAAATTTTTTAGGTCTTGATAGGACCATGCAAATACATCCTTATATGACTGAAATAATTTCAAATATTTTCCTTTATATTCCTCTGAAGCTTTTTTGGATAGTTTTACGATTTTAGGCTCAGCATCAGTGCCCAAATTCAAGTCTTCTACTTGATTTTCTTCTATTACTTTACTGTGATGCAATGGAACGTCATTTTTATCAAATAATCTTTCTAGGGGCACTAGCCCTCTAGGGATAACATTTCCTTTCAGCTGCAGCACTTTATTACCTGCTATTTTTTCTTCCCATCTGTTTTCTGCAATATCCTCAGTTTCCTCTTCCTCATAGTCATCAATCTCCATATTAGAGAATTCTCCCACTGTTTCCAGGAATCTCTTCATTTGTTCCTCATCTTCGAATACCTGCCAGTGCTTAATATTATCTGGGATGGATGGTCTATATCGTACCTCAACTTCATACCTCAAAAGTGGGTTTTGAGGAGGATGGAATGTGCTGGCAGCCACAGCAAGAGAATCTGCTATTCTGTTCTGTTCCCAGGGCATGAACTGTATGTTAAATGCTAAGAAAAAATTCTCCACCATGTCCCATACTTCATTCCTATAGGTTTTCAGCCGAGGGTGTTTTGTTTGGCATTGATTTCTGACCCGTCTAACAACCAATTCGGAATCTCCCAGAACTTTTAAATTCTTTATATTCATATTTCTGGCTGTTTGCAGTCCCAATAGCAGTGCTTCATATTCAGCCACATTATTAGTAGCCTCATATTCCAATTTAAAGGACAGTGGCACCCATTTTCCTGTAGGAGAGATTAATAACACTCCAGCTCCATTACCTTCCTTTGAATTTGCTCCATCAAAATGTAATGTCCAAATTTCTGATTCCTGGTCTTCTGAAGGCTGCTCAGCTTGGGTTTGACCAAAGGGGGGCTCATGGGCATAATTTTGATTTTCTTCTAACATCAAACACGAGAAATCTCCCTCTTTGTTATAAACTGGGGAATTCTCTGAGCAGTCAGCCTTAGTTACCATTTTAACAAATCTAGTCTCCCTGTATAACCTCCTCTCTTGGCCTCCAAAGACTGGGATAGTAGCATATGTTAAGTCCATTTTGAGTGACCCACCAATTTTTGTACCCCAGGACCTTGATAGCAACATGCCAAAGCGGGCTGGGATATCAGCAACCACAATGTCCATAACTACACTTTTTGCTGGGATTTGTGCCAGATTGACCACTAAATCTTTAATCATCCCCAAGCATTTAACTCTTTTGGAATCAAATGAGTATAGGTCTTTATATGGTCTTGTAATTTGTAGTCCTAGTTGTTCCATGACAGATAGAGGCATAAGATTATCGGAAGCCCCAGAATCTAGCATGCAGTTGTGTAACAGCAGGTCATGAATAACTAAAGACACGTAAAAAGGAGGAGTAGAAGGGTCTATTTCCTCTACATGTGGGCCAAAGACTACCAGGGGTCTTTCTTCTTGGAGGTTAAGACTATATGGAGTTATTGGAGCTTCAGGAGGAAGTATGAAGGAAGTAACTTGAGATTGATATACAGGCTGTTTTAACAGCGCGGTCAGGGGGACTGGAATCTTAATTTTCCCAAGCTCTTTTTGTAAACTAAAAGTAGAGGAAGGCTTTTCTATTACAACTTCTTTAAATTCTTTATTTTCAGCTGGAAGTTTAACTTCTCTTGACACAGACTGGACATTAGGAGGACTAGTAACTTTGGAGGAAGAGGGAATTTGATCATTAGGTTGTAGACTCTTACCTTTTTCTGCAGCTTTTTGTACTGTTGGTTCTTTCTGAGCAAGTGCATCCCTCTGAAGTGGAGCTTCTTCCTGATCTTGAGTCCAGGTCCTCTTCCTTGAAGATCTGAGATCATATTTTACATTGAATTGTGCTTGCATGAAGTCAGCAAATTGTTTACAATAATGATCAATCTCTGCTTCTTCTTCTTCTTCTTGCAATGGGCATTCTATATCATCATTGTTTGAAAAAGCAAGATTTGAATCTTCTAATTGATAAGCAGCATCTTCAGTGGAATCGTCTGTTGGACCTTCCAAGTACAATGGGTGTGGTACCTAGTCTTGTTGCTCCTTTGCTTCCCTAGGCAATATCTGCAGTGGTGGTCTTTTATATTGAGAATTGTATCCTCTGTTTGGAGCATTATAAAAATTCTTGGGGGATGAATTCTTAGCCTCCAATTCAAGTTTAACCATATTCTTAATAATATTGCTTATTTCATCCATCTTACCTGAATCCTTCTCCTGGTTAGAGGAGGAAACTTCTTCTTTTCCTCTCCTCCCAGTATCCTGTTCAATTTTCCCCTTTGATTTCCCAGTGGAGGCAAAGTTTGCTTCCAACTCCAGAGCATCTGATTGAGCATCAGCTAAAGTGGCAGGTTTTCTTTCCCTCAAGGAGAAGCCAAAATATGAGTCAAAGGCTGCTATGAAAACTACCTTAGCAGCAGTTTGGTGAGGCTTCATCTCAGGAGGCAGGCTCAGATATAACTTATTGAATCTCTTAATAAAGTCTGACACCCCTTCATTATGTTTCTTCTTCAAAGTATTGAATTCAGTAAGACACTGTCCATGATATTTCTTTTCTCCCCATTTCCTGAGAAAAGTATTCTCCATGTCATCCCAAGTGGTCACTGAACGGTTTCCTAAGGTCTTGAACCATTTTCTGGCTTCACCATCCAAAGATTTCACAAATAATCTTAAGACCACATCTAAATGTTCAACATTAAAGTTCTTTGCAAAGGAGCAGAAAGTCTCAAGATGTTTCTGAGCATCAATTTCATTTTCTCCATTAAATCTGGGCAGAATCTTCAAATAATCCTGTGGCATATCATTTAGCACTTGGGGTAAGGCCAGTGGAGCATATTTGTTCAATAGAAAAGCTGGTACATTAGCCATTGGAGGAGGTGGGGGTTGTGCAACAATCTGAGGTACAAATGAAGGAAGGGGAGGCAGAAGGAGTGGAGTATGTGCAACAATCAGAATGTGCTGTACAGAGGTCTGGGGTGTGGATGGAAACAATTCAAGATTAACAGGGGCTACTTCTGTAACTTCTTTAATTTCCTCAGCCTCGAAAGTAGGATGAAAATCCTCTTCAATCCTGACACTTCCCCTAGGTGGAATTTCTGAGTAATATTCGAGATTTTCCTCGGTGGAATCGGGATGTTCCGTTCTGATTTCTTGAGAAGAAGAGGGCAGATAATCTTCTGCAGAATATTCAGGGATTTCAGCATGAACTGATTTCATCTCTTTCCAAACTCTTTTATGAATGATCTTCTCTGGGTCAGGCACGTAAGGTGTCTTTGACTGAAATGTATTTGATCTCAAATGTGGCTTACGAGGAGCCAGGACTACCAATAGATTTATCAAATAAATAACAGTGGAGTCGCCAAGATGAGAGATGTGCAACTCTTCAACTCTCTGTGCTCACCTGATTAGAGAGTGAATATGATTTGTCGAGGACCAGGGAAATTGATATTCTTAAGTTCGATCCCCGGCAACAGCGCCAAAAATATGTTGTAGACAATTCTTGTCCCTTCTAGAGACAGTCTAGAGTTGCCATAGACCAGTGCCTAGGACATCTTATCATAGCAAGGAGCTCATAATAATATAACTTGGGTGTCAGCCAAAAACTCTCCTGCTATCTCTCTTAAAACAAGGAAAGTGATTTTGAATGGGACCAAACTCTCTCAGAAACTGATGTAGAGATAAGAAACACGTAGGAACAACATGCAAGATTTCAAAATTAAAACATCAGACAGTTAAGAGGCAGTTTACTGTAAAGAGGTTTGATTCAAATAATATACCACAGAAATCAAATATCAGAAGGTGGATACAGTGAAGAAAATATCAAGAAAATACTAGTTAACATGAGGTTGATACCCAGATACACAACAGAACCACATATGGGCTTACCAATCTAAGAATCCATACATGATAATGGCGTTTTAAAAGCACCTTCCTCAAGTAACTAATATAGCAGAAAATATGGATGAAATGAACATGGAACAGTATATCATGCCTGGGCCTATTTAAAGTGCTTGACTGTTTTAATTAAGGGCATCAGCTAGGATGAATCCTTACCAAACCAGTGAACCACTCGCATTACAGTAACAAGATACAAGAAGATAAATAAGATGAAATGAAATGTTATATTAACACATAAAAGAAAATTACATACTGTAGGATACCACAGACCAGAATCCTCATTACAGATATAAATCCTCCTCACTGAGACCCTACGGGCTCTGAGCTTTCATATAGAAACTTTACAAGATGTATACAAACTTTTCACTGCACAGCTTTCTGATAGAAATCTGGAACCCTTACAATGTCTTTCTTCTGCGGTTTTATAGAAGAGGTAGAAAACCCTAGAGAATGGGGGTAGGTGAAAACATTAAATTGCTTAATTTGATCAAAATGGTGGAAAGATGCCTGCCCATACTTCTTGACGGCGCTGTAGTGCTGAACGTACTCTGCTGCTGCTCTATTTAGTAAATACTATAGGAGTAGATTTTTCTGGAGATAGAATATGAGGAATAAAATATGAAACATTATGTACTTTTGCCTTCCATCTTCTGAATCCATATCTGAGATCTTAAATGCTCGAAGGCTAAGTCTCTCAAATGTTCCGTGATATTTGTTATTGCTCCATTAATTTTGTCATATCACAGCAACTACCTCCAACTACTATCTTAAATTTCTCCCTAAAAGACTGTCAATCGAGGTGCTCTTGACCTCTATAAGAAAAGCAGTGCATCATGGTAACTTTCCATCGCGGAAAACCTACAAAACCACAAACCTGTTAAGGAAAACCAGACAGGGACGGTGAATCGTGGAGGGGTCAACGGAAATGGAGACGAAGGCATGACCAAGAGGGAGGAATGCACAGGGTGGCGGAGGGATTACAAGATGGTGGAGAAAATATAGTGAGATAGCGAAGAAAGAGCTGGCGGAGGTTTTTAACTTAAAACCCTAAAAATAACGTATTGGTGTAATATATGCAATGTGGAGGAGATATATGGTGCGCACGTGGGATGGTGACATGGAATATAGGCTACGGGGTTTGGTCGATTCTGCGGGGGTCAAATGGATCTAGACCGTTCAATTCCAAAGTAAGATCCATGGCTACAAATGCATTGAGGCAATGGAACGGTGGGCCATGGATGCGATAGACATGGGTTAAAGCGCTTGTAGCTTCAGAGAATATCCACCATTGGATGGAGGGCGCAGGATCAGACGGCCAATGATAATTTCACTACCCGACTTTCGTCCGGAGAATAATGCGCGGGAGGAAAGCGGTTTTAGGCCCGTACAGAGGACACGCAGCTCATATTGAATGGAATCACTGGCTCCATGGAGAATACTTCCTGTCGGGTAGAGGTGGTGCAGAATGAAACAACTGGTTTCTGCACAGTGGGAAGGCGCGACGGGGCCCACAAGGAAGATAAACTCCGCACCATTGATCTGTGTTTTGATCCAACGGTCTGGGGTGCATGCGCTGAGTGTTTGCGTTTGAGCACCTTTGGGGCTTGACCCTTGGTCCTGGGCTTTGGTTATGTGGATAGAAATGGATGCTGGGGCTAGGCCCGATATAATTTTAGTTTCAGATTTTAACCTTTGTAAAATGCATTTCTTGAGCAGAAAGGGTAACGATAGGTAGAATATGAAGATCTTAGGCCACAAAATGAGTTTTGAACAGATTTGGATGGGATGAGTGGCCAAAAACTTGAATGAGGAGTTGGCATGAACAACAGAGGGAATGAAATAAGATGGAAAGGGAGGCCTTTTTGGGCATTTTCTTCTCAAACTGAGAGGCCTTAAAACTGGGGAAAAACAGTGAATGCTAACCATATGATCAACATTGGCTCCACCCGGGGACGGCACGTTCATCCTTGGGCATGTCTAGAACTTCGTAGACTACTTGTTAATCTTCTGTGTGGGCACTACTCTTTAGCCGTTTTCATTTATCTCTTCATGATTCATCACGACACACACATCATTTGAACACAAATGAAAATAGAAAACTAATGTACAGTATGATACATCAAACTTTCTCGCCCTGAATTAGAACTGGAAGTAAGGTTTGAGTAGCTGACCGTTTACAGGGGCATCGAGCAAGTATCCCTGTTAATTTTCCAACTTGAAAGTGTTGTTGCCCCCTTGTTCCACAATTTTAAAGGGGCCAAACCAGAGTGGGTCAAACTTACCATGTTTTCCCTTATCACCTCTTCGAATATCTCATCTGAGCACTAAATCCCCAATCTGCAACTTCCTATCCTTGGCATGCTGATCAAAAAGGTCCTTCATTTTATCTTGATATTCAATTAGCTTCTGACTTACCTAGTTCCGTGTTTCTTCTAACTCCACCAGCTGATTGATTCTCCTGGTCACATCATCGGGTTCTTCTTGGCTTTATTGCATGAATCGAGCTACTGGTAAGGCTAACTGTACATGGAATATTGCTACCCTCCCATATACTAGTTCATACGGGGACTTCCCGGTTGCTCTCTTGCTGGTAATCCTATTGGCCCATAGAGCGAATTTCAACTGGGAATCCCAATTTTTCTGATTTTTGTTGATTGCCTTCTTCAGTGCTCTCACCAGGGTTTTATTCGAGGACTCTACCAGGCTGTTTCCTTGTGGGTAATAGGCCGTAGAGTGACCTAATGCAATATTATGATGTTGGCAGAAGCTGACAAACTTTGCGGATTTAAAGGCCTGTGCGTTATCGGTAACTATCTTGGCAGGGCATCCAAATCTAGATATGATGTTTTCTTCCATAAATTTTATTACCACGACATCTGTTGCATTCCTGGCAGGTATAGCTTCCACCCACTTTGTGAAATAATCTGTGGCCGTTAATATCCACTTATGCTGGCCACTTGAAGGTGGGTGTATTTCACCTATAAATTCGATTCCCCATTGCTGAAATGGTTCGTCCACGTGAACTGGAATCATGGGCATAGGTGCTAGCTTCTGTCTTTCAGCAAACCTCTGACATTTCTCACAAGCTCTAACCCGGGCAAACACATCTCCAAAGAGTTTGGGCCAGAAGAAACCAGCCTTCAGGATTTTGTGAGCAGTAGCCCTCCAACTGTAGTGACCCCCACATATTCCTTCATGAAACTCAACCATTATACTCTCTACCTCTTCTTCTGTGAGACACAGGAGCAGGATGTATGAGGGGTCTCGCCAGTACAGCCGACCGTTGGCAACAATGTACTTCTGTGATCTCAACCTCAATGTTCTGTATTTAAATTTGTCACAGCTGGGTGGGAATCTGAGTGTTAGAAGATATTCCACTATCTCTTTGTACCATGGGCTGATGAGGTACTTCATGTGTGTCTTCTGGGAATCTATCTCTACTCCCTGTGGCTCTTCTTTCTTCTTAGAATCCTCATTTGATATCATGGAAAAATTTATACCCAGAGCTTGACAGTTTGATTCAGACAGGATTTTGGCTAACCCTTGTCCCTTGATTAATTTGGTAGGGCGGATGTCTAGCTCATACTCTTGTATTTTGGAAATCCATTTCCCTCTTTTTCCTTCGCTATCTCCCTGGATAAGAATATCTTTAACAACTGATGTGATATGGGACTGCAAGACATACATACGAAATGCTTTAAGAGACTTCACCAGGGCATATGCCTGCTTTTCTAATATGTTATATTTCAGCTCAGCATCACGGAGCACCTGACTGAAAAAGGAGATAGGCTGCTCATACACAGCTTCATTTTTCTGCAATAGAACTCATGCCACTGTGTGAGGTGATGAAAAGGAAAATATCATAAAAGGTTTGGCATAATCTGGCCCTGCTAGCACAGGGGCTTTAGCAAATGCATTTTTAATCTTGGCAAAGGCCTCTCGTGATTCCTGTGACCACTTGACCTCGTTATTTTTCTTCAGCATGTCAGTTATATGCCTAAATATCTCAGCATAGTTAGGGATGAATCTCCTCAGAAAGTTAATACGACCTAGGAAAACCTAAACTTCCTTTTTATTTATGGGAAGGGAGATGCCATTTATAACTTCTACCCTCTTAGGGTCTATCTTGACACCATCCTTGGTTACAATATGTCCCAAAATCTAGCCCTCTTCCAATGCAAACAAAGACTTCTGTGGGTTGAGGGAAAGGCCATACCTTCTGCACTTCTCAAAAGTTCTGTGCAAGTGTTCAATGTGCTCGGCATCATCCTTTGAAAACACAGTGATATCATCGAGATAGACCACCACAAACTTATATTTCTCCCCAACAAAGGCAATGTCCACGACCCTTTGAAAAGTGGCCCCTGCATTAATCAACCCAAAAGGCATCCTAGCATACATAAACGTACCCCATGGTGTGGTAAAGGCAGTCTTCTTCTGATCTTCTGATAGTACAACCACATGATTGCTCCATCTTGGGAAGTGGATAATTATCCTTCAAGGACGCTCCATTTAAATTTCTGAAATCAACACATAGCCTTATTTCTCCATTTTTCTTCTGTACAGGGACTAAGTTTGCCACCCACTCAGAATATCTCAATGGTACAATGATTTTGGCCTTCAACAGTTTCTTAATTTGTTTCTCAATAGAGGGAAGCAGCAGGGGATTTATCTGTCTAAGCTTCTATTTATGTGGTTTAGCATCTCCCTTCAGAGGAATCTTATGTTGCATGATGCTGATATTGAAGGTTTTTAGGTCCTGATAAGACCACGCAAACACATCTTTATATGACTGGAATAATTTCTGGTAGAGCTCTTTATACTCTTTTGGGACCTTCTTGGACAACTTCACGATTTTGGGATCAACCTCAGTGCCAAGATTAAGATCTTCTACCTGATTCTCCTCCACAACTTTGTTTGGCTACAGGGGGACATCATTCTTGTTAAAAAACCTTTCTAAGGGCACTAGTCCTCGGGGGATGACATTCCCTTTCAGTTGCAGAAATTTGTGGCCAGCCACCTTTTCTTCCCATTTATCTCCTGAAGTGTTTTCAACCTCCTCTTCTTCGCAAGTATCAATGTCCATGTTGGAAAATTCCCCAATTGTTTCCAAGAATCTCTTCACCTATTCTTCATCTTTGAACACTTGCCAATGTTTGATTTTGTCTGGGATTGATGGCCGATACCGTACCTCAATTTCATATCTCAAGAGAGGGTTCTGAGGTGGACGGAAGGTACTGGCAGCCACTTCAAGGGAATTTGCCATCCTATTATGCTCTCGGGGCATGAAATGGATATTGAATGCCAAGAATAAATTCTCCACCAAATCCCAAACTTTGTTCCTATAAGACCTTAGCCTAGGATGTTTGGCTTGGCACTGATTCTTCACTTGTATGACTACCAGTTCCGAATCTCCCAGAACCTTTAGACTTTGTATGTTCATGCTCCTGGCTGTCTGCAGCCCTAATAGAAGTGCTTCATACTCGGCCACGTTATTAGTGGCTTCATACTCCAGCTTGAAAGATAAAGGGACCCATTGGCCTGCAGGAGAAATCAATAATACCCCAGCCCAATTTCCTTCTCTGGAGTTTGCTCCATCAAAATGAAGTGTCCAGATTTCTGCTTCATGACTCTGTATGGACTGCTCAGTATTGATGTTGTAGAATGATGGTTCGTGAGCATATTCTTTATCTTCCTCCAGAATCAAACATGAGAAATATCCCTCCCTGCTATAAACTAGAGAATTACTCGAGTCATCTGCCTTGGTTACTATCTTGACAAATATAGTTTCTCGATACAGCCTCCTCTCCTGGCCACCAAAGACAGGGATAGTGGCATAGGTCATATCCAGCTTGATTGATCCACCAATTTTTGTTCCCCAATATCTTGATAGTTGCATGCCAAAGCGAGCTGGGATGTCAGCCACCACGATGTCCATTACTACACTTTTTGCTGGGCTCTGGGCCAAATTGACCACCAAATCCTTAATCATGCCCAGGAATTTAACTCTTTTGGATTCAAATGAATAAAGGTCCTTGTATGGACGAGTGATTTGCAGTCCTAGTTGTTCCATGACCGAGAGGGGAAATAGGTTATGAGAGGCTCCCGAATCTAACATGCAATTATGAAGCAACAAGTCATGTATTACTAAGGACACATAATTCCTCAACATGTGGGCCAAATACAACCATAGGCCTTTCTTCTTGGAGGTTCAGACTGTCTGGAGTATGTACTACTTCTGGGGGGAGCATAAAGGATGCGAACTGGGACTGATATGTAGGCAATTTTAACAATTCAGTCAAGGGAACTGGGATTTTTACCTTTTCAAGCTCCTTTTGTAAACTGAGGGCAGAGGAGGACCTATCTACTGACACTTCTTTTGATTCTTTCTCTTTTGAGTCTTTGCTTTGGAGGAGAGGTTTGACTTCCTTTATGATTGGCTTGACACTAGGGGGTATAGCCACTTGTGAAGATGAAGGGATTTGATCAACAGACTGTAAAGATTGGTTAAGAGGTCTCTTACCTTTATCTGGGGTTCTTTGAGCCGTTGCCTCCTTCTGAGCAGGTGCTTCCTCTTGAGGTGTATCCTCCTCCTGATCCTGAGTGCAAGTTCTCTTCCTAGAAGATCTGAGGTCATATATTCTGTTAAACTGAGCTTGCATGAAATCAATGAACTGCTTGCAGTAGTCCTCGATCTCAGGATCTTTAGTGCTTTCATTAGCTTTTTCTTCTACGTGTTCCGGCACCTCTGCTTCATCATTTTCATGTAGGGGGAATTCAACTTCATCACTGTTTGAGAAAGCAAGGTATTCCTCCTCCTGCTCATAAGTGGTGTCTTCAGTAGGACCGTCTACTTGACCTTCCAGGTATAGAGGGTGTGGTACCTGGTCTTACTGCTCCTTCTGTTCCCTTTGAAATATCTACAAGGGTGGCTTCTTGTATTAAGGGTTGTACCCCCTGTTTGGAGAATTTTGGAAATTCTTGGAGGGTGAATTCTTGGCCTCCATTTCAAGTTTAACCAGATTACTTGAAAGGTTCTTAACCATCTTGTTCATCTCCTCAATCCTGTCATTAGCTGAATCTATTTCTTGGCTCGAGGTGGATACCTCTTCTTTTCCCCTTCTTCTAGTATCCTGTTCAAGTTTTCCCTTGGATTTACCAGTAGAGGCAAAATTTGCCTCCAACTCTAGTGCATCTTTCTCTGCATCATCCAGGGTGGCCGGATTTCTTTCTCTCAGAGAGAAACCAAATTCAGAGTCAAAAGCTACCACAAAAACAACCTTGGCAGTGGTCTGGTGAGGTTTCATATCAGCGGGGAGGCTCAGATACAACTTATTAAACCTCTTGATAAATTCCAAAACTCCTTCAGCATGTCTTTTCTTGAGTGTGTTAAACTCAATAAGACAATGTCCATGGTATTTCTTCTCTCCCCATTTTCTGAGGAAAGTATCCTCCATTCCTTCCCATGTGTTGATGGAACGGTCTCCTAGCGTCTTGAACCATTTTATGGCTTCACCATCAAGAGATTGCACAAACAGTCTTAGGACTACGTCAAGATGTTCCACATTAAAATTTTCTGCGAAAAAGCAGAAGACCTCAAGATGTTTTTGAGCTTCGATCTCACTTTCCCCATTGAATCGGGGCAAGATCTTTAGATAGTCCTGTGGCATATCATTTAGCACTTGAGGTAACACTAGAGGGGAATATTTATTCAATAAGAAGCCAGGGACATTGGCCATTGGAGGAGGTGGGGTTAGTGCAAGGATCTGATGTGTAAAAGGAGGAGGAGAAGGTGGAAGTGAAGTATGGATAATGAGGGGAATGTACTGGACAACAGCTTGAGGCGTTGATGGGAATGACAAGTTGTGAATAGCAGATACTTCAGTGAACTCCTTGACCTCTTCAACTTCAGGGGTAGGGTGGAAGGAGTAATATGTGGTATCCCTTGACTCGGCTTCGTCTTTGATTCGGAAACCTCCCCGGGGTGGACTATCTGAGTAATAATCAGTCTCTCCCACAGTGGAGTCGGGACCCTGCACTTGGGAAACTTGAGAGGAGAAGGACGAAAAGTCTTCTAGGGATAATTCAGGGATCTCAGTATGGACTGATTTTCTTTCCCTCCAACTCCTCCTATTTAGGATATTTTTTGGGTCAGACACACAAGGTGTCTTTGGCTGAGACGTATCTGACCTCAGGTGTGGCTTACGAGGAGCCAGGACTGCAAGTAAATTTACCTGATAAATGAATGTGGAGTCACCAAGGTGAGGGATATACAACTCTCAACTCTCCATGCTCACCTAATTGAAGATTGAATAAGGTTTTGTCGAGGCCCAGGGATTTTAATTTCTATCAACTTCAGTTCCCCGACAACGGTGCCAAAAAGATGTTGTCATTCCTAGAGACAGTATTGAGTTGTGAAAGACCAGTGCCTAGGACATCTGATATAGCAAGGAGCAATATGATATGACAGGGATAATTAGCAGAACAAAGCTCTCATGCTATCTCTTGTAAACAGGAAAATTAATTTGAATGGGACCAAAACTTTCAGAAGCTTGATACAGAGAAAGCAATACTGTAGAGGAAAATGTGAAACTCTAACACAAATGTATCAGATAATTCAAAGGCAACTTACTGCAAAGAGGGCTGGATTCTAAATACTTCACAGAGATGAATAATCAGAAAGTATCTACTACGTACGTAGAATAAAGATAATACTAACTGTTATTGAGACAATATCCATAAACATATTTCAGCATGCAGTGGGCTTACGAAATTAAGAATCCACACATGATAACACCATTTGTAAATAACGTCTCATAGTAGCTAATATAGCAGAAGTATGGGTGAAGTGAAAATGAAGCAACATATCACGCCTGAGCCATATTTAAAGTGCCAGACAGGTTATGGCATAAGTATCAACTAGGATAAATTCATACCGAAACCAGTGGGCTACTCGCATTCCAGAACATGATACAAGGTGAATGGATGTAAAAGAAATGAACTGCTAAGCTACAACACATAGGAGAGAATTACACACTGTAAAGCACCAAGACCAGAATCCTCAGTGAAGATAAAACTCCTTTTCATTGAGACCCAACGGGATCTTCACATTTCTATTGAGATTTCAACAACAAGCATGCAAAAATTCTTACACAACAAAATTATTCAGAAAATATGGAACCCGTTTTTCTCTTCGGTTCTAGATTATATATAAGTCTCATAAACAAGAGCGAGAAGATATTTTTGGAAAAAATATCTTCCTCGCGTGCTGGAAATCGGTTTGAGGTCTCCATCAATAATAACCAAAATTCATGATGAGGAATTGGGGCATCTCATCATTGACAGTTAGGCTCTCGGCCATTTTAAATAAAAATATCAAATAACAGTTTCTGACGGAAGGTAAAATGTAAGAGTGGAATGTGAATTCCACTTGAAATTTAAAAGCAACCAACTAGAATAGAAGTAAAAGACCACTAAGGCCGAATCATGAACTGACAATGTTTGCTGATGAGGTGGAGTTGAGGAGGTCGCTGTCCCAGGTGGCAGAATGTTGGCGGAGAGGAACCAATTTGCCCCTAATGTGACAGTAGAGGCTTTTCTACCTATATATATTCACGATTTTCTCTAGTTATAATTTAATTTTGAGGATGGGCTATTGATAATCAATATTAGCCGAAATCCCCAAGTTTGTATTTAATTCTTCGGTGTTTTACGTGGCAGGTCTTCGGCGCTGATACTCTGACTATTGCTATAATAACCTCTCTGCGTTCTGAATCATAATGACCATGATTTTGGAACCTAGAGTGAATTCATCACTCTGAAATAGCCCTACACAATACGATAGACTCATCAAGAAATCCAGGGAGCGGCGGAAGGATGCTATGGAGGCATGTGGAATGATAGTGCGATTGTGAAAATGGGAGAAAATCTCTGTGAGACGGTGGAGAAAAAAGCAGCTAATGGCTTGGGTGAAAATGGAATAAGCTCCAATGTGAAACATTAAAGTTTAAATGTTAGCGGAATGATGCGATGTTAATGCACGACAAAGGTTTGATCCTTTGAATCTAAGAACAAAGGGAATGCGCGACAAAGGTTTGAAATGAGTTTGGATATGGTGGTACCCGGCGATGGCGGAGGGTGATTTAATATGAACCGTTGGATGGCGTGAGGAGATCAACGATGGTGACTAAGCGATAAATTTAGAGGAGGTTCCGGTGAAGAAAAATGGACGGGGGCGCGATGCAACGTGGGCTGTCGATCTCGGAACAAATGGACGGTCAGGATGGAATCGAGAGATCTCAATCGGGGGAGACGGAGGGTGGCACCGTTAAGAACTTCTGATTGGCAATGGAGCAATCAAGCGCCGATCGTTGGATCACATGAGGAGATCAACGGTGGAGAATAAATCGGCGGGGACAAAAGAGTGGAGCGGGATAGATCTGAACCATTAGATCTAGAGGGATGAACGACTCAGATCGGATCGGAGATGTTAATCGGCGATCGCCAGTCGAAAGTGCGAAGGGATGCACATTTTAAACTTGCGATTTGCGATTCTCCGATCGCGCGATAACCGTCGGATCAGGGTGTTAGATCGACAGTTTAAATATAATCGGAGGGGCAAATAGGGAGGAGCGACGGGTGCTTGCGAAACATGCGCTGACCATCGGATCTACTTAGATCAATGACGAGAGATAATATCGATAGCCGATGGTACCAATACATTATCGCATTGGGGGTTTCGACCTTGCAAATAAAAACTGCGCTTAACTCCGCCCTTCCGATTGCGATTAGCGCCTTTTGACTTAGCGCTTAGTCTTAGCGCCGAGATTTATGGAGGGGAAGTGGTTAAGAGGATGGCCTAGAAGGGGCTTAGCCTGATATAAGGTGGGAAGTGGGTTTTTAGCCCGTTTTTCATGCATTTTAAGGCCAACAAGGGGTAACGGTAAGGGGAATGAAGAGATTTTCAGCCAAACAAAGGGTGTTTGTGAGGTTAAAAGGGGAATTGGGATGATTTAAAGGATAAGTGGGAAATTTATAAGAGGAGGAAAAATGATGAAAATAGAGGTTTAGAGGGAATGAAATAATATGGAAAGGGAGGCCTTTTTGGGCATTTTCTTCTCAAACCGAGAGGCCTTAAAACTGGGAAAAACAATGAATGCTAACCATATGATCAACAAGCCCTATGATAGAGATATCATGACAAAGCTATGATTTCTCCACTGCATTTTTATTTCTAATGTTATCTCTACATAATTTCCTATGATGATATGGGGTGAATGCTATGTGAAAATGTTGAAAATGCAATTATCTACAACATAAAATTCTAGCCGTGAGAAAATTAACATCATTACTACTCTAATTTTTAGTAAATATATAACAATGTGAAAGTTTGTAAAATAATAAAATAAAAAATCTACAATTTAAATCAATCCGATTGGCCAAGAAATGAAGTCTGGGCATGCATTTCAGTGAAGCAAGGCAATTTTGGATCGCTTCACAAAAATGCACACCCAACCTTCATTTCAAGGCAAAATTGAATGCTTGGAGAATATTTTTTTGCTCAAAATTTATTTTAATACAATTAAATTTTTCTAATTTAGTGATCTAAAGGTCGAATTTAATGTACATGAAAGTGACAGAGCAATCGTAGTTCATGGTGTCTTCCCAAAAGTGTCAACAGTTTGTGAAGAGCAGAAACTTACTGGAAGAAAATTAGTGTGTAAAATTAGTAATTAAATAGTATACAAATTGAATCAATCAAATTTTCCAAGAAATTAATCACAAGCGTGCATTTTAGTGAAGCAAGGCAATTTTGGCCTCCTTCACAAAAATGCACGCCCAACCTTCATTTGAAGGCCAAATTAAATGATTCAACTTGGGGAGTATTTTTTTACACATAGATAACATTAATATAATTATATATTTTATTTTTTCACATATATATTTCTTTTGTTCGATAATACTCCAAATTGCATGGATTTCATAGGGTAAAATTTAGGGTTTGTGTGCCTCAAGTTTATGTCAGGATTGGATAATACACTATAAATTTTAATAATATCGTGAAAAAGGATGAACGTATCACAAAATGTTGTTATACAATTTTTTCCCAAGTTAATTCAAAATTGGAGTACCTGATGTCCTGCGTCATCCATTGTGTTCTCATTTGATATGACATGATCTATTGCCATGGCCTCATCTGGATCCTGTAATACACAACATAGTCAATAATTTTTAGTATACCAATTATATCATTTCAATGAATATGCTATCCAACACAAAACTTCAATTTAGTCATATATTTGAAAAATTGATATCATGTTAATTTGGAGTTGAAAAACAAAAATAATTTTATGACCCTAGGTATATACATCGAGTAAAATTTCGACAAGAAAAGTATCCAACATCCCTATCCCACATGGCCACACTAATTTTCAAACATTTCCCTTGTTCTTATCACATTTAATCACCATTCTTGTGCATTTTCATCCAATAAGTTTGACCTGAAAGCCTCATTGAAAAAAAAACGACTTTCTCTCATCTATGTTGTAGTATTTGTGAATTCACAAAGACCTTTTTCCTTTGGTTGAGGTTGCTTTATCTTCTTACGTGTATTGTATCTGCAAATTTCATTGTCATATCTTCTTTGACCCAATTTCCTCTCTGCAATTTAGTAGTACTATGTCGTCCACGTTCTATGCCCATGGCCGCCTTTGGATCTTTTAATACATAGCAATGACAATAATTTTTAGTACACCAATCAAATCCAATTATCAACAATTAAAACAATAAGTGTAGGGCATAATTATTGGTAGAATATATTTTTAATAGAGTATAATTAGTCCTTACAACATAAATATTAATTGATATTAGCATTTCCCCCCATGTAATACACTTTACCACTAGTGTGTATATCAATTTTTTTTCATTCCTAATTTATAACTTAGACTATATAATCATTTTAGAGCTAATTAAATTACTCCATAGTGAATGTAATGGATTATTGAAATTATGGTTATTATACTGAATGTTTTATATTAATATTTGATTTTATTTGAGAAAAATGCTATATTCTTTTAACATTTACATGTCCAATTTTTTATGGAAAAAAAAGCTTGATGGCACTAGATTGGGTGCCATTTACACTGACTTTTACGCCTCAACATGATCACATAATTTGACATGAGTTTGCACTAAATTCAATGATGGGTGAATCGAAATTTTCGACAATGAGCGAGTCGAACTTTTAAAATTCTTGTAGGCCAAAAATTCGAAATTAAATACCCACCAACTATTGAACTAAAAACAAAATTCATACTCTTTCTTTCTCCTTCGAGAATTTTTTTCATGATTGATAGGCACAGACCCAGAAATAAAGAAATATAATTGTCAATGTACTCAATTCATTATGTATATCTTATTTTAAATGAAAAGGAAGAAATATAAATATTATTCTTAGGCATGGGTTTCATTCTCCATTTTTATGGTCATATAGGTAAAGCATGTTATTCATGCTTCTAGGGTTTGTCACGTCAAAATAATATTTTTTCTTGAGTCAAAAGGGTCTATATCATTTTTTCAAGACCCTATTGAGAAAGTTGTAACATGTAAAATATATTAATTATGAGTCTAGAACGTTCTAAAAGCCTCATAACACAAGCTGGCCCTGACAGAGACAAGTTAGACTAGAAGAGGCTATTCGACCTCATGCAAAGATTATAAATAGAAGAAACTTCTACCTCATTTATCACCAATTTGATCTCTCAAGAATCAAGTTTGATATGAATCTAGAATTAAGAAGAAAGGAAGAGCAGAGGTTTAGGAAGCAAGGAGAAATCAAGAAGAAGAAGGAAACTATGTTTTTGGGCCTTGTTCTCTCACACATGCGAAGGTTAGGGTTTGATACGAAATTATGAAGGAACACAATAAAATACAAAAATAGACATAAATTTAGAGATGCAATAGAATAAAACTTCATTTCATTAATATAAAATATTGAAAAATGCTTACAGACAGAATGGAAAACAAACATGCTTTGGCGATGGTAGCTTATCTCTGAGAAGAGATGTGGCGGCTACATGCCTCCGAACTGTGTTACAATGAGGAACAAAGGAATTTTATTATTGAAAAATAATATAAAACCCTAAACAACCAAAACCTTTACTCAAGGAGATGTAACACCAAGAGTTTATGGGCCCCGTTGGGGTTAGTTGGGCATCCAACTTCCCGGGGTCATAACTTGGTCATATTATCTTTGTTTGATGCGTATGATACCTCGTTGGAAATATATCTCCAAGGAATAAAAATTCTCATGTAATTTATATGAAATTATTGGAGGAATCATGCCAAAAAAAATTCATTTTAGGCCTCAAAATGGCTCCGAAATTTCAAGACCCAAAAAACTACTAAAAATAGTAAATAAGAAAAATGATGTAACATAATAGGTGGAATAGGTTGGTAGCCACCAATATCCGCCTAGATAATTCCTCCCCCCTTAGGAAGCAATGGTACCCATTGCATGCAGAGCCTCCATGAGGTGGGGAAATTCCTATTGAACCTGGTCCTTGGTGAACCACTTTCCCTAGTGAAGGAGTTAGCTTGCTTTGACAACTCGGTATAGCTCGATCCTTTTATGGCAGGTGTTCTTGATCTATGTGTCCATGATCTGATCATTTGTGGCTTATTCCATGCAATATGGGTTTAAATATGTTGGTGTGAGTTGTTCTGCCATGTTGGATGTGTTCAATAGAGGTGGAAAGTAGGGCTGAAGGCAGTCCACATTGAACAATGGGTGCATACCAAGGAATGGTGGAATAATGAGCTTGAAGTCATTGTCCCCTGCAAAAATGGTGATGGTTTATGGCCCATATCGAAGTGGGCAAAGCTTGCGGTGGGGTCCAGCGAGGCACTCCATCTACAAATGTAGCCACTCTTTGTCGCTCACCTGGAAGTTGTATGGCACTCGATGCTGAACATGTCACTGGTTGTACTTAGCATTGGATCTGTCTAATATGTCATGAAACTTTTGGTGAATGTGATGAATGCGCTCAATGAAGTTGTTCACCTTGTTAGCTTCAGACTAGACATGAGCTGAATTTGCCTAAGTAGCCACAAATGGCATGGCTACATCAATGGGACATAGTGGCTGGGATCCCAAGCCCACCTGAAAGGGGTTATAGTGGGTTGAGTTGTGGATAGCCTGGTTATAGCTATTTTGTACATATAGGAGGCTTTCATCCCATGTGTGTGGATGCTTTGAGTTGTACATGAATATAATGTGCACGATCATCCTGTTGATGACCTCTGTCTGTCCACCAGTTTGGGGATGGAAATTTGTGGACTTGGTGAGCTTGGTGTCCAACATCGACAAGAGCTTGGACCAAAATGTACTAGGGAACTTGCTGTCCCAATTTGATATGATATACTGTGGTATCCAAAAGTGTACCCACACTCATTCAAAGAAGAGTTTAGTAATGGCTTATGATGTGATATTATTCTTGCATGCCATCATAATGGTCATCTTCGACAATCTGTCGATGACCATAAAAAAACAGTCATTTCCATGCTTAGTAGATGGAAGGCCTGACATGTAATCCATGGAGATGGATTCCCAAGGTCACCTAGGGTTAGGCAGTGGAGTATAGAGGCCTTGATTCTTGATGGTTAGTTTGGAAATGGCACAGGCAGTGCAGGATCTGATGTACTTCCCGACATCCTGTCAAAGGTTTGGCCAATAGAAATACTTCTACAATACTGCCACTATTTTCTTGACCTCGAAATTCCCAAAAACCCGATAGTAGTGCGCTTCCCAAACCATCTTGGAACACTCACTTGGAGGAACACAAAGGTGTCCTAGGTTACATAGTAGTGGATCCTGGAGGTGAAAATTTGGAACTTGCTTACCCTCTAAGAGCATCTTGTATGTGTGGCCGAATTATGGATCGCTTCTGTAGAGAAGAGGTCAATCAGAACTCTCATGCTCACAAGAGTTTAGCATTGTGGTTAGCGCCATGATCGGTGGTCAATTGAGGCAGTATGAAAAATTATTGGTACTGCCCTTATTGTACTTGATATTAAAATAAAACTCTTGCAGGTACGTGGAACACTTCTGATGGCGATCTTTCTGCAACTTCCCTTGTGTCTGTATGAACTGCAGGGGTTAGTGGTCTGTGTGAATGACTTTTTCCTTCCCCAAAATGTAATACTTCCATTGTCGGAAAGCCTACATAATGGAATACATCTCTTTGTCATAAATGGGATACTTCTAGACTGTGTTGGAAAGTGTTTCACTGTGATATGCCACTGGATGCCCATGTTGAGTAAGAACTTACCCAATAGCATAGTCAGAGGCATTTTTCTTGATCTCAAATTGTTGTTGTAAGTCTAGTAATGTGAGAACGAGTGAAAATCAGAGGTGATTTTTCAACTCTACGAACGCCTTCTGTTGAGATTCAAACCAAAATAAATTTTCTTTCTCTCCTCCCTTGGTGACTTGACTCAAGGGCCAAGTGATATGAGAGAATCCTAACATGAACCTGCAGTAGAAATTGGCAAGACCCAAAAAAATGTGGAAATTTGTTAGAGTGGTTGGGGCTAGAAAATCTTGAATAACTTGGATCTTTGCTAGGTCCACATGCGCCCACCGCTCATCAATAATGTATCCTAGATACTGAACCTATGTCATTCCAAAAGTGCACTTCTCCAAATTGGCACACAAATTGTTTTTCTGTAGTTTTTGGAGGACCTGTCGGGTGTGGTGGAGGTGCTATTCCCAAGTTCGGATAAATATCATTATGTCATCCAATTACACCACCACAAATGAGTTGGTGAATGGCTGCAAGATGTCGTCCATCAATCGCATGAAGGTTGCAGGAGCATTATTCAACCCGATGGAATGACCAGCCATTTGAAGAGGCACTCCTTGGATTTGAAGGCAATCTTCCACACATCAGAGGGTTCAATTGGTACCTGGTGATACCTGGACTTCAAATCAATATTTCTAAAATATTCCCCCCCTGAGCTTGTCCAGAAGGTCATCGATCCATGGGATTGGATACTTGTTTCGAATTATGATCCTGTTCAGTGCTCGATAGTCAATAGAGAGTCTCCAAGTGTCATCATTCTTTTGTACCAACACGATCGAGCTCCCATAGACCGAGGGGTTTGGCCTGATGTTCCCTTTCTGCAACAACTATTGGATCGGCCTCTTGATTTCATCATTCTCCAGAACAGAGCATCGATAGATCGACCCATTAGGCAGGGACACACTTGGGGTTAGATCAATGGAGTGCTTGACTTGGAAGTGTAGAGGAACCGTTGTGGCTGAGAAATTTTTTTCCTGGTGTTCCTCCATGACTTTGTCCATCTGCTACTCCCGCACCGGGGTGTGCTGTTTAGATGTTGCGGCCACAATATTCTTATTTCCCAGTGGGAAAATCATAATGAAAACAAATTTCCTAGTTTTGGAAATAATCTTACTGCATTTCTTGGTAGTAATCAAAGAGATGGCAGAAGTCAGTACTACCTCCGATATCCTGTATAACTTATTTCCCAAAGTAATAAAACATAACGAGGCCTAAAATCATACACAACATGTCTCTTCCACAAGTATGGTGTGCCTAATAATACATCAGAAACTTCAATAAGATCAATATCACACAGTACCTCATTCATGAAGGGCTTGATGCTATAGGGAAGGAAACACTGCTGGCTGACGCAAATATCTCTTCCATGGTGAAGCCACCCGATGGTATATGACTACGGGTGTGCTGTGGTCGGTAGACCGAGCCACTTCACAACCTCTACTGAAATGAGGTTCTTTTGGCTTCCGCTATCAATAATGAATTGCAGTGGAGAACCCTTCATCCACATGTGGGAATGTAAGAGGCGCTCCCCCTCCTCTGGATCTTTGAGTTCCTCCTTCTGGATCTTGGTGGTGGCCACAATGGCACTGGGTTCTGCATCAATGGTTTTCTTCCCTTTATCATTCCACTTGTTAGGTTTTGAATCAGAGTCAAAACATGCATTTGGTTCGGATGCCTTCAGCGCGACCACCAACTACTGTTTGGCTCGACACTCACTTGTGTTGTGAGTGGAGCTTTTATGAAATTCACATCACTTCCCCATGTCCTTATTTGGATTTGTGGTGTTTTTCTTCTCTTTTTGCTTCATGAGGTTGTCCCGAGTTGCCCCGCTTTGTCTTTTCCCCTTGTTCTATGGTCTGGGGGCGCCTTTCCCTGGCTTCAGATCCATAGATCCAAAGTCTCGCTTCTTCTACTAAAATTTATGCTTGATCTTGGCGTCATATCGATGTGTCATGCCAAACGAGGTAATGTCAAGGAACTCCATTTCCTCTAGAATGTATTTGTGCAAATAGCTGTGGTACTTAAGCACTAAGTGTTTCTCTAAATCTTTAATACCCAACTTTGTGCGTAGGGTATGGAACAAATTCATCAGCTTGTGCACGTCTTGCTCCCTTTGTTGCCGCATCATGGTCCATTAGATGTACTTGTCCTCATAGCTTCCGACAGGGTAATATTGTTCTTTGATTCCACCTGGAACAAATTCCAAGTGGGTGCGGCTGAAAAAAGTGAGGGTTCTTCCTCATCCCTCTGTTAATAGTAGGTTTCCCACTAATATTTGACATGGGGGGCGACTTTGAGGAGCACAAAGGTAATATTTTATCGATCGAAGAAATAATGGACCAAAAAATATCCTTCCAAAAAATTCATCCATCTACCTATGGCATTTTCATCTATTTGGCCCTCAAATATGGGAATGTCAAAGTTTACTTGTACCTTAAAAGGAGTGGTGCCTCTAGAGTGGCTGCTGGATGAAGACCACCGTTGGGTAGTCATTGAAGGATTTGGGAAAATTTATCCATCATTGTGTTCCTTTGTTTCTTGAGGGCCTCCTAGAGAAGTATTTTGATAGGATCTCCTGCTCCCTGTATTTATTTTCTTGCGACATGGGAGGCCGTTGATGTTTGCGAGGATGATCTTGCAAAGGTTCAACCAGATCGAGCCCTAACTCCTTATACCCCGACCTCGTTGAGGATATGCAAAGAAAGATCGAGAAAGAGAAGACCGCTCTGATACCATTGATCCAGACTTATGCAGGAATGTAATAAAATACTGAAATATACATAAACGCAGAAATGGAACAGGAATAACACTTCATTTCTTTAATATAAAATACTAAAAAATTCTTACAGATAGAAAGGAAAATAAAAATGCTCGGGAAATGGTAGCTTATCTCTGAGAAGAGATGCGGTGGCTACATGCCTTCGAACTATGTTACAATGAGGCTCAAGGGCATTTTTATTATTGAACAATAAGAGAAAACCCTAAACAACCAAAACCCTAACCCGAGGATATGGAACACCAAGATTTTATGGGCCTCATTGGGGTTAGTGGGGAAACCAACTTCCCGGGTTCGTAACTTGGTAATATTATCTCTATTTTATGCGTATGATACCTCGGTTGAATTATATCTCTAAGGAATACAACTTGTAATATGATTTCCATGAAATCACTAGAGGAATCATGCCCAAAAAAGTCGTTTGGGGCCTCAAAATGACTCCATAAGTTCAAGACCTGAAAACTGCTAAAAATAGTAAATAAGAAAAGTGACGAAATAGACTAGGTGGAATAGATGGGTGGCCACTAATATCCACCTGGATTAGGGTTTTTTCTGCAGCTTCAAGGAAGGTTGAGAATTATAAGTTTGAATTACAAATCCAAGTTGCAGGAGAGCCAAATACTTTGATTTGGTTTAGTTTGACTTGGGAGACCTTGGCTTGTTTGAAAGAATAATTCTTGAAGAGTTGACACATGCTATAATTAAGGTTTCTAAAACTACTGCAGGGTTGAATATTGCAGGTCAAAGTTGTCGGGTTGAAGTTGGGGGCCGAAGTTGAAGTTGGAAGCTAGTTGAAGTAGAATTGATCTTTGTTAATTTGGTTGATCTCTAACCTTGTTTGAAGGGATTCTTAGAGGGTTGACGTGGTGCTTGAAGGAGGACTTGGTTTAGGGTTTTGAGTCTTGTTTTTCTTGTTTTAAGCAGATTCTATAAGATGAGAATATATTCTTTCTAGGTTTTCTCTTTAGAGGGGTTTTCCCCTGGCTTGGAGCCTATATCTTGTGTCCATTGTCTTGATTGATTTTTTTCTTGTTAATTGTTTTATGAAAACATCTAATAAAGAAACACAAGAAGCTAAATAAATTTCACAAGAAATTATTAAGGTTAAGAAGAAATTGAATTAATAGTTTCCTTACTCCATTCTCCAACACTCTACCCTCGCCTAAGTTTTGATCCGGGAGCTTCGAAGTCCACTTGTTTTGTTGCGGATTGAAAGTTTCAATATTGCCTTTTTTTGCTTGGATTCATGGCGGTATTTTGAATACTGCAAAACAAATAGAAATTTTTTGATAAGCTACAATGGATTTTAAAGAATACTAAGGATTCAGACAAATCTTACACGATATTTTTATTTTTCTCCCTTTTTGGTCCAAAAATTGTAGTTTTAAAGTAATCCATTGTCAGTTCCATGAAAAGAGGTTGGATTTACGATTAAATTGTGGATAGTTATTCATGTATTGGTGAAAATGGTCTGATTATCATAAAGGTTTACTGAAAATTTAGGTAGATTATGTGTATGTGATGGCTAGATTGCTTACCTCAGCTCAAATTGTTTCCATTCAGACAATGTGATCTCTTTCCTTGCACGCTATTTTCCTTGGCTCACCTCCATTAACAGGATTTTCTATCCCAACCTAAAAACGTAGAGAAGGGAATGAAGAAGACAATGGACATATTTAGGTAAGCCATTGGAATTATAGATATGTATTTGTTTGAATTATTTATTTGTTTGTTTTTGTTCAAATTCCAAAATTAAAAGTATAAATTTATTTTATATATCTAAGGACATGAGACTAACGAGGAGAAAGAGGCCTTGGCTTCGATGTTGGGGATGGAGGTAGTTCACAAACTTGATAGTGTGGAATTGAAAACGCTCGCTAGATACATAAAAAAAAAATCAGCTTAAACCACTAAAAAATTCCAAGCACATCAACTAACTCAAAGGGAATTAATTGATTCCCAAAAAAATCCTGGATCGAATAGAAGATCAAGGAGGAAATCATTAAGCATAAATACTAATAATTTGGAACAGGAAATAGAGACTCCAAATTCCTAATCCAGTCTTGGGACACAAATCTCTTCTTCCACCACACCAAATTATGAATCTTGCATTGGTAGCTATGATACAACAATAGAATACGACTTGGTTTCAGGAGAAATCCGTAGATTAAATTTTGGGAAAGTTTTTATGAATAGGTTGAAGGAATCATGCCTTCAAAGGTTCGAAGACCATCTCCATTTTCCATTTCAAAGAAACTGTTTCACCTATAGAAATCAATAATTCACATCGAGATTAAATTTGGCATAGGTTGGTGCGTAAAAAAGGTTAAAATACAAATGTCTTATAATTGCAAGATATTTAGGTGAAATAAAAAAAGAAATAAAAAAACTCCCTCTTGAGAAAAGGCTCAAAAGAAGGCCAGTTGATGTAATTATAAAGGTATTGAAAGAACTTGTAAAAATGTATGAGAAGTTGGATGAATGGAGGAAGTCCAGTGGGGAGAGTACCTAGGTACTTGAATTTGTTCATAAGATTATATCAAATTTATTAGATAATTTTTATATTTTTTTTGTGCATAGTTAAATTCAATTAGTATATGTTTTAGGACAAGGCCTCCAAGGCTAGGATTGCAAATGAAGTGCCACGCATCACATTGGAAAGAAAGGTCTACAAGACTTGATTTTTGCCTTTGTAAGTATATTTAACATGTGAAATAATATATATTTTCTTATTACCTAGAAAAAAGTAAATGATTTCATATTAATTAGTTTAACTAGTCCACATGTTATGTTTTGATAGGACGACAAATATGTTTGTCATCCAAAAAACTTCAAAAAGGACATGTTACAAAATAAAAAGTGGACCGACTTTGTTATTTGGATGGAGAATGAGGTATCAATAGTTCAATTTCAATAAGTTATATGGATATTATTATGTTTATATGTCAAATGGCATTTCTTGCAACATATATTAAAGGCAACAAACCCTTGTTTTCCATATTTATCCAATGAAAATTGTTGTACATTCTAATTATAAAATTGGTTGGAATATGGTTGGAACATGATAGGATAAATGGCATCCTCATAGGGTAATATATCAATGGAATGTTTCCTATTAATACACAACATAGAAGGGCCCTAGGGAAGGGAAAACGTAAGGTTCAAATACTATACTAAGTGACAACAATGGGAAATGACCTACCGTCGCTTTAGTAAAGGTCCCCTTCTCTTTACGAACTTTCATCAATGGGAGGAGTACCAGCACCGCGCTACCAAAATCAAGGTTTTCCAAGTAATTCCCTTCTTGAAGCTATAAGTCATTATGGGATATCCCCCAAGACTAGGATTGAGGATTAACCACCATTTAAGTTGGGGGAACAAGAATACAGTCAAACCCCTTCCTTCTTCCAAGTCACCCAACAATCCTTACCCAGAGTGCACAAGGAGAAACACGCATAAGCACTTGATTTCACAATGAAAGACATACCTTTAGGATTGGATTTCCCACATTCAAACAGATGATTTCGACAGATAGGAGAGGGGACATATGACTGAACCAAGGAGCGAATATCAAATGGCACAATAGATCGGCTAAACTAGTGGTTGTCAGGGGTTGCTGGCTACTGGCTGAAGACAAATATGGGATAAAATTTCTCCTATGGGGTCACCCAGTTTTGGTGGGTAACATTTCCCACCAACCCTTGATTTTTCACCTTAGAGTCAGTTCCTGGCTGAAAGGGAACCAATTCCTACGACATCCACATATATGTTCAAAATTTTTAAAAGATTGTTAAAAATTTATTAAAATGTTCCCAAAGGTGATATATTTCCTTGTGTAACACAACTTAATCTTGGAGATGAATCTTAATGCCCAGATTGGCCTTATATTATCAAGACTTTAATTATTTTGTTGGAAAGGACAAATGATAAGAGGCCAGGGTTTATAAATTGGGCCCTTTAATAGAATCCAAATTTAAAACTCTAAGATGAAATTATGAATTATTTAGATTAAGAATGGAAGTGCAGAAGCAATGGAGAGCCTATTAATATGTATTTGAACATAACTTACAAGTATTCACTGTAACTATTAAAGATATATAAAATAAATTTGTAACTTGCTCAAATAAATATGCTACGATCATAGTTGTGCTTAAAAGAAGGAAAATGAACATGGAAAACACATAAGAGAAACAACACATACTCCAATATACCAATACCTATTGGAATCAACTTGGTGACTTTTATTATTATCTCCAAGGAAGAAAAAATGATTACACAAGCACTCAAAATGCCAAAACGATGAACGCTTTTCCAGTGGTTCTCATGTCTTTTAAATATTACATCAAAATCAGTTATAAAGGTAACTTTCAAAACATTTATAAGTACTGAACTATCTAGAACTAAAAAGTATTTTACACGTTACAAAATGAAAAATTGTCATTTTTGAGAAGTCTGAAGACTAGTGGAACATTGAATTTGAGGATTGGTGATTGGTTCCACCATTTGAGCTTCAACTTTAGCAGGAGTAATAAACCTATCACACTTCTTCAAAAGTGCTTCATCTCAGAGCTTACACTTGATCATTTTCTGGAATACAACTTTCAAATTTGAAAGCTTTGTATAATTAGGTTTTGTAACAAATAATGTCTTCATCAACCAAAGAAGTTGGAAGTCATCTGCAAATAATTCACTACAATTCTTCCCTTTAGAATCATAGTCTTTTCATGTGTTGTATTTGCTCTGATTTTAATATCCACTACTTCATTTTCATATAGTTCCAAATTAAGCAGATTTCCTTGCTGGTCCCAACAACTAGGTAGACCAACAGTAGTCCTCTGGGAAAATTTGGAATAAACTAGTAGGTTTTTCTCATTCATTTCACTGATTTCCATAACTACTTCATCTCTATCTATGATATTTAATGCCCTTAGTTCAGTAAGAATTTCCATTTAAATATTTGATCATTTTTTTTTTTCTTTCTGTATATTTTTCTGCATGCATCAATGCTTAATTCATACCCATTCAACATAATATTATTTTGAGAAATTATATGAATATATATTCCAATATAGAATGAACCTATTGGATGATATTATCCCAAACAATTTGTCTAGTCTCAATTAGAGAGATATTTCCCTTCAATTTGGTTTTTAACTCCTTGATCTCATCTTGTGCTGCTTTGTTCTTAGTGGTAAAATAATCATTATTTTATTTTGTTGTATTTAGGTGCCTCTCCTTTATATCAAGTTGTTCCTTTACCTAAGTTAGGTTGCCCTAATTTTTCTTTAGTTCAACCTTTGAAATTATGAGTTATGCCATAGATTTTGTAAGATTCTCTAAGGGGTCATTTGACTCACTTGGGACCACAATAGTGTAAACATGGATTTTTATTGATTGCTGTAAGCTTTGCACTTGTTCTTGAAAAATTACATTTTCTTTGTTTCCGTCTACTAACTCCCTCATTAGCACTTCCTTCTCTTTCTCAACTTGAGCTAGTTCAGCTGTTTAAGCGTGCTCAGTCCTAGGAATTTTCAACTTCTTCCTTAATGATTGCATCTTATATTATGTGTTTTGCAACAAGCTTTTGATAACTTCCCTAGTTTTTTGGATCTATTCCCAATTTAACAACTAGCTTCTTATAATTCACATTTTGAATATGCAGTGCTCTAGAATTTTCCTTTTCTTACTTGAGAAGATTTGAAACTTTCTCCAAAATATTTTATGCTTTACTTACTGTCAAAGAGATTTTTCTTAGGTCACTATAGAGCATTTCCCCTGCTTGTTTATGAAAATTAATCTCGTCAGGGAGTGGGATGTCAACTACATTTATGGATAGATCTAATTTCTCAAAATAAAGTCCTAAAGGAAGATAATGAACAATTTGATGCATGAGGGACAATTTTAATTGGTTCCTTTCTAAATCCATAACAGAGAGTAGGCTTGATTGATAATTTGGAGTTACTTGTGTTGTTAGTTGAGTTGTAATGTTGGTTCTCACCTTATGACTTATTTCTTCAATATGTTGATATTTCCTCTGTAACACTTCTATGGTGGAGGGAGTTTCTTCAATTGAGAATTTTTACAAATTGGTGGAAATAGAGGGGGAGGTAGATCACTATCGATTTCCTAACTACATTTTAAAATCTGGTTGATTTGAGGGTCCCTCTGTTAGTTTAAATTGTACCTCTACTTCTTCTTCTCTTTGAACCTTTTCTCTCTTTTGAAATTGTGAGTCTTCTATCTCAGTATCAATTTGTTTAGGTATATTTATCTTCAAGCTCTTCTATGTCACTATAGTGGTTTTAACAACTATTGTTTATTGGCCATGTTTCTTGATTTTCCATTTTCTCAAGTTCTGGCTTGCTTTCATGAAGGTGCATAATTAATTTCCCCTCTTTTATTTGAAATTATATGATGAGGGTCATATTTCCACTTCTCTCCTTGATTGATGTGAAATGGGTGGATAACTTGTTATGCTTTGCAAGCACCTCCCACTCAGTTAAAACAAATTAAGATCTAGCTTATACTTGACTATGAGAAATTGAATTCTTGATTCAGGTGTATGTGTTTTTAAACTGTTTTAATGCTTAAGCGTCAACACATAACAACAAATTTAATATAGGATTTCACCTGAATGTCGTGGGCTATGTCTCCTTGAGCCTATGTCAACTGACTTGGCTCTTTGGGATTATGATGAAAAATTTAATTTACAAGTTAATAAATCAAATCCAATGGTTATTTGGATTGTACCACCATCATACCCCTGGAATGGCTATTATCTCTCTCGAAATGGATCTTGGCTCCCTTAGACTTGACCTCTTCTGTCGGTGCCCTTAAGATTCCCTGAGCTTCTCTGTGGCACTAACTCCTTAAGAAATAATTTTATGTACATGAAACCTTTTCTACTCTCTCCAACATATATCATACATCCAAAATAGGCTATTCATTTTCTCAAAATGAGATTTGGCTCCCCAATCTAGGCCTCTAATCCTTGTTGGCCCTGGGCTGCCCGAAACTTCCCTGTGGCTTCTTTGGCTCTAGAAGTCTCCAAAATGCTCTTAAAATCCTTACATTTGATCCAAAATGTCCAAAATAGTCATAATATACTATTCACTTGGTTAAAAAGGTCTTTGAATGCTCTAGTTACGCCCCCAACACCTAGTGGCACACTGTGGCTCTAAGCTCACTGAAAAAATTCTCTGAAGAATATAGGCTTTCAAAAGTCCTCAAAAGCTTCTAAAAATCCCTCCATTGGATTCAAAAGGTTATAATTAGTCAGAATAGACTATTTTTTTGCTGAGAATGGTTTCTGGCTGCCCTGGTTATGCCTCATTCTCCTACTGGTCCCTGGTGGCCCTTGGAACTTCTCTTAAGCATCTAGGCCTTTAGAAGTCCTCTGTTGGCTTTGAAAACCTCACCAATGGCTCTCTAGTGTCCAAGAAATTTTAAATTGACTATTCACACTCCTAGAATGGTCGAATAATTCTTAAGATATAGCATAATCAATTTTTTCCCAGTAACCCCTAGGAAAACTCCACTAATTGTGGAGGACTTCAGTTTAAATGCAGTTAAAATAGATACTTCGCCCTAAATTTGGGTGCACTCAAAAATATCCTCCAGCGCTAACTGTTGTAATAAATTTTGAGGGTAGGGTGGTTGGACACATGTCCTTCCCCTCCGCGGTTACCGCTTACGGTTGGTGGAACCCACGGTAATAAACCACGGGATAAGTTTGAAACCCGGGTTGAACACTGTTGGTTAACATAAACTGCATGGATAAACCGTTAGATAAAAATTTCCATGTGACATGGCACATAAATATCAGCGGTTTGTGGGACTGGAGGTTTTCACTGACCACGAGTTTTTTGTTGCTGGAGATGCCATGTGAATGATACACACAGGACTGCTGGCGGGTTGGGACCGCCGATGGTCCCAAACCCACAACACGACTTCCGTTAAATGTTAAATAAAACATGTCCACTAGTATTGTTAAGACACATCATAGTGGATATGGTTAACGTGTGGGCCTGGAGAGCAGGAGGTTCCGTGGTCGAACCCGGCAGAGTCCCACAAAAAATTTAACGTGTAGTTCAAGGGCCACGTGGTGGCCTTAGGGCTGGCCACTTAGCTCCTTCTGATTGGTTCCTCTAATCTATGCCAAATGAAACTGCACCACTTGTCAACCTGTAAATGGCCTAGAAGGAATATTCTGGGGAATATTTTGAGGAATATTCCCTAGAATATTATTTTTGCTGACTGTACCCTTGCCCAGTGAACTCTGGTCAAATGTCGAAAATTGTAGTTTACTGGAATTTTCAAATCGTGATAGCTTCTTCATATGGTGTCAATTTTTCGAACCGTTTGCAGTGGCGGAATCAAGAAGATGATATCTATCTGGTCGCTTAGGTTTGACACACTTTCAAAAAATTTGAAATTTGAGCTATCACTTAGGTCCTTGATCCAATCTGATCACTCCTCCCCATTGGGAATCTTTTGGACCCCAAAAGACTGATTACCTATTCAGTAAATGAGAGTAAAACACCCTCACATTTCCAGCCTCCTTACACTTTTCCTTTCTTGGCTTAGTGCCTTTAAGCCCCAACTTGAAGTTAGTCAACACTTCCCCTCTTTGATACTCTTGTCCTCCTGTCAAGAATTATATCCTCTTTGAGCTCATCCAGAAATTTCTGGTGAGAAATCTTCAATTGAAGGTAGCTGAACATCATTTCCTTGATCATCGTTCAAAGGTGGCTTAAACAAACATACATTTTCAAAAGAAATGCATACATGAATTAATTTTTCATATGTACAAATGAATGTATGTCTTACTGGGTTAAGAAGTCAAACCACTTCTTACCAAGTCAATTCCATGGCGATTTTTGCTGCTGAAAATCTTCTTCATGTGAAACATATGTTCTCACATCAATGATGGAATATTTGGTTCCATTTTCTCCAGTATTTTATCCTCTTGCTTCAAATTCTTGGGATGATTGGTTGGATGAAATATCCAACATTGGGCAATAAGATGTCCCTTCTTCTGGCAATATGTGCAAGTCTTTTGTATCTTCTGTGCAAGTTGCCTTCGCTTCAACTGTTTCCTGCATGCCTTCAATCTCTTCCAACATCTTGAAACTTCATGGTTACACATACCACAATAGGAACAACAACTCTTTCTTTCATTCACGCATGTATATTTTCCATGCTTAACATAAATATAATCAACTTGACTATGGGAAGAATTATACCTCAAATGTTGCTTTGCATGTCCATCCTTTTTACCTTCTTGAGGAGATGTACTTGAAGAGGTTCCAACTTTATTTTTAAGACCAACATTAGTGTTCATGTCTTGATAGCTGTCAGAACTCTCTTTCTCGCCATAAGTTGGATGTCTACACACATCTTGCTGCAACACAGGCTTCAAAAAATGGAAATCAACTTGAAAACAAACTTGACATGTTTGTGGTTTAGAACTTGCAACAAAATTTCTTTTTCGAATTGTCTCAAGTGCCTGCATGGCTTTATAGTTTTTTCCATAAGATTGAACATAGCCTAGACCAAACTTCTTAGGCCTCTCCTCAACCAAAATAGGATCAATAATGCCTTGTGCATTTTTTCCTAGACCCTTGCCTTCATAGCCCATTTTTAACATCAAATTGTACCCTATACCTCTAGTGTGCTTTTCAAATGAACCTACACATCTATCTGAAGAGGAATTTGAAGACAAATTTGAGTGATTTACCGCTGCTTCACGCATGTGTTTGGTTAAGGCCTCTTGGGAATGATGGAGCTTCATCTCCATCTCATGCATTATTTTAAGAAGTTCTTCTTTATATTGATTCATAGCAACCAATTTCTCATGAAGTCTAGTGCTTTCCCTTCCATCTTAATACCGAATTTTCACCATATCCTTCAGGATGTATAAGTCTCGCTTCATCTCTTCATCAAAGAGTTTTGTAAATGGGGATTTAGAAACCTCACTTGATGAAGTTGTCATCTCTATGTAAATGAACTAAATAACTTCAACAATAATTCACAAAGCTTCAAAACAATTTGACAAGCTTATTAATAATATGGCTGTAGATTCAAGCTATTCTCTGTAGCTTGCATCACTTCTTCAAGCAGCCTCTTTTGCAAAAAATCCCTCTTGTGCTTCAAGGGTTTCCTTGAGGTCCTTTGGGTAAGGATAATGCTTTCATCCTTCTTCCTTATTTTCCTCTTCTGGACTTAGCTATGAGTAGCTCCCCTTCTCCTCTAGCAAACTCAAACTTGTAAGCATCAACCAATTTTCAAACAGTTAAATTATTTGCACTGTTAAACACCTTTCAAGTCAAACAAGAAACCTAGTGCTATGTCAAGAAAGCAACCTAGTGGCTCTCATAACACCTGATTTGAAATGGGCGGATAAATTGTTAAGCTTTGCAAGCACCTCCAACTCAGTTAAAACAAATTAAGATCTAGCTTATACTTGACTGTGCGGAATTGAATTCTTGATTCAGGTGTATGTGTTTTTAAACTGTTTTAATGCTTAAGTGTGAGGAATTAAACATTTGTTTTTGCTGATAATAAGCATTTACAACAACCATAAAGTTAAGCAAATAAGCATCAATTCATAACAACAAATTTAATATAGGAGTTCACCCGAATGTCGTGGGATATGTCTCCTTGAGCCTATGTCAACTGACTTGGATCTTTGGGATTATGATGAAAAATTTATTTTACAAGTTATTAACTCAACTCCAATGGTTATTTGGAATGTACCATTGGTTTTAGAATACGATTATAACCCTATAATGGCTGCTATCTCTCTGGAAATGGATCTCGGCTCCCTTAGACTTGACCGCTTTTGTCGGTGCCCTTAAGCTTCTATGAGATTCTCTATGGAACTAAATCCTTAAGAAATAATTTTTGCTCCCTGAAAAATTTTCTAATATATCCAGCATATATAAGACATCCAAAATAGGTTTCTCATTTGCTCAAAATGAGCTCTACCTCCCCAATATAGGCCTCCAACCCCTGTTGGCCCTGGGCTGCTCGAAACTTCCCTCTGGCTTCTTCGGCTCTAGAAGTCTCCAAAAGGCTCTGAATATACTTCCATTGGATTCATAATGTCCAAAATAGTCAGAATAGACTATTAACTTGTTGAAAAATACCTCTAGATGCTCTGGTTACGCCCCCAACACCTGGTGGCACCTTGTGGCTCTAGGCTCACTGAAAACTTCTTTGAAGGATCTCGGCCTTCAGAAGTCATCAAAATATTTTGAAAATACCTCCATTGGATTGAGGAGGTTAAAATTAGTTATAATAGACTATTGGTTTGCTGATATTGGTTTATGGCTGCCCTGGCTATGCCTCATTCTCCTAGTGGCCGTAGTGGCCCTTGGAACTTCTCTGAAGAATCTCTACCTTCAGAAGTTCTCAGCTAGCTCTGTAAACGTCACCAATGGCTCTAGAATGTCCAATAAAGTCAAAATTTACTATTCACACTCCCATAATGGTCGAATAATGCTCAAGGTAGATCATAATCAATTTTTGCCTAGTAACCCCTAGGAAAACTCCACTAATTGTGGAGGACTTCAGTTTAGCTGCAGATAAAATAGCAACTTCGCCCAAAATTTGGGCATGCTCTAAAATATTCGCCAACGCTAACCATTGTAATAAATGTTGAGGGTATGTCAGTTGGACACATGTCCTTCCCCTCCGCGGTTACCGCTTACGGTTGGCGGAACCCACGGTAATAAATCACGGGATAAGGTTGAAACTCGAGTTGAACGTTATTGGTTAACATAAACCGCGCGGATAAACCATTAGATAAACATTACCATGTGACATGGCATATAACTGTTAGCGGTTTGCAGGAATGGAGGTTTACGTTGACCACGAGTTTGTTGTTGCCAGAGATGCCATGTGAACGATACACACGGGACCGCTGGCAGGTTGGGACCGTTGGCGGTCCCAAACCCACAACACGACTTCTGTTCATTGTTAAATAAAATATGTCCACTAGTATTGTTAAGACACATTGTAGTGGATATGGTTAAGATGCGGGCCTGGCGGGTAGGAGGTTCCGCGGTTGAACCCGGCGGAGTCCCATAAACATTTTAACATGCAATTCAAGGGCCATGTGGCGGCCTCAAGGCTGGCCATGTGGCACCTTCTGATTGGTTCCTCCAATCTATGCCAAATGAAACTATGCCACTTATCAACCTGTAAATGGCCTGGAAGGAATATTCCAGGAATATTCTTTTTGCTAACTGTACCCTTCCCCAGTCAACTTTGGTCAAATGTCGAAAATTACAGTTTATTGGACTTTTCAAATCGCGATAACTTCTTCATACGGTGTCGGTTTTTCGAACTGTTCATGGTGCTAGAATTAGGAAGACGAGATATATCCAATTGCTTAGGTTCAACACACTTTCTAACACTTTGAAATTTGAGCTATCACTTAGGTCCTTGATCCAAATCTGATCATTGATCAAAACCAAACTCTACCATTTATTCAACTTGCACGAGGGCTTGTTTGCTATTATCGATGAATGGACCAAAAATTATTTCTAACTTGAAAATATACCCTTTTCATGCAATAAAAAAATGAACTTGGTCAACATTTAGAGTCTGCCTTATAAATTCAAGAGAAAATATCCTCATAGGCAAAAATATTGGAAAACGATTTGGTTGCACTCCATCCCCATACAATATTATCTCAGTGTAATCTTAAAAAATATACCAATCACCCACTCTGGTGTCCTTACTGAGTTGCAACAACTCTTTTGCTTCAAGCAAAATCCTTAGAGGTTGTTGATTGTTCAAAATAGTATATACAATGGTCGATAATGATGACAAGTAATAAGAAAAACCCTCATTATTTTCTTCTTCCTAACAACACTGGTCCATTCAATCACATATTTCATTTGTTTATTTGAATTCGACATATTCATACCCAGATGGAAAAACTTATTTTCATGTACATATAATAACATATAGACTAGGACAAAGGGATACCTAAAATTACCATAAATATGATAGTTCTGAAATTGAAAAATGATAGAGTTGGCTAGGTAAGAAGGATTATCCAAACAATATTTGGTTGAACCATCAAAAGCAAAAACCCCAAAGCTCGTTCAATTACTGTCCTATTATAATATCATATGAAAAGAGACAAAATTATAACTAATACATGATGTGCAACTTAAAAAAAAAGGTTGTTGGATAATTCATTATAGGTGGAGGAATTTGGGAATTTATGTCAGAATGAGTTTGAACAAACATTCCTTATTCTATTTAGAAATATATTTATAAGTGGGGAGTAAGGACTCATCTGAAGAGCTCTTGTGATTCTCGACTGTAGGAAAATTAAAATATTTGTTTATTAGCTTTGAAGTGACCTGTTGAGGCCTCAGAATTCCGTTGCTAAAACATGGGGAAAACCACCCAGTTGGGACCTTAAATAAACTCCTTTTCCATTTGGTATATGATGCAGGTTAACCCTGCAAACCTAGAATCTCTCCTTTCTCATGCATACACAAAATGCATCTCCAATAACTAGCCCAAATAAAACTCTAAAACTGGTAATTTCAACATTTTCTTCATTGCCGAAGCTCCTTCTTAACATATGGTTCAAAACCCACAAATCCAATAATCAATTTTCCATGTTTTTAAACCCACACCTCAAATGGCATTTAGAACCAAATCATACTCTCGCTATATGACTCTTTACTAACATTCATTTATGTAAAGGTTCCTCTTTAATTTAATATGATGCCCACTCTCTTTTCTAGCCATATGGAAATTCCATTCATATTCTCATAAAACCTTCAAACTTCAAATGTAAGGTCTCTTCCATCCATGAAAACCTTTTCCATGATGTTTAAACTATGTAAAATTTTCAAATTTCAAGAGTGGAGCTTGGTTAATTAAATTCCAAGGCATATAATTATTACACCGCAACTTATTACCCAAATGCCAAGTCTTTTAAAATAAACAAACCTTGAATTGTACATGTGCCTTTAAAAATTCCATGTTTGATATTGACTATCAAAACTAATGCATTCACATCTTCATTTTCAACTATGGCAAGTTTCAATAACTCAGTGTTTGATCAAATGTCAACAACAAGTGGCCACGTATTAACTTACTCTTCGCTTCATGTCGACTTAATGCCAATGCCTCTGCGCATGACTCTGGCATTCAACCCATCCTAGTTCAGTGTTTGTTCTGCGTTTAACACTCTCCATCTCAGATTCTGCTGTCCCATAAACTTTTTGACTGTTTAACATTCTCACAAACATTCGATTGGGAAATTATCAATAAATCAAACTAGATATTAAACTTGGACCCGCAAATACTTACCATGTCCATCATTAATTTGACAGCATTCGCACCATAGCTGCGTTCTATTTTATTCAACACTCCCATACATCAACCTTCTCCCTCGCTGGTCAACACCTTTCAATTTTAACTCCTGCGGCCTTCAAAACAAACCCATCGATTTTTAATGAAACCTCTGCATTCTTACTCCATACGAATTCAACAACGCTTTCTCTACGTCCTTGATTCCTTGTGTAGGAAATTTAACACAAATTAAATCGATTTATGTAAATCGATCCATCTTCCTCCTTTAACTCATCACCATCCGTCGAATCTGCAACATTTCTACAAAACATCATTCTAGAAATTAGAGAATTCGACCTTTGCATTATTTATCACGTCTGGCAATAAAACACTTCCTCTACGTTAAGATACGATCCATCGAATAGATTAACCTCTCGCACCGTTTCCAGGTTACCATTTCCATTACACTGTTACTTCGTAGCCCATCTTTAGTCAATCTGCAATTCGATCGGATCAGATTCAATCTGCGATCCTCTTTTCACACACGTTAGTTCAAGTCTGCAATATAACGCATTCAACCAGTTTGCAATACAACGCATTCAAGTCTGCAATACAACGCATTCAAGTTCTTTGGCACACACGCTATTAAGTCTGCAACACAACGCATTCAACTTCGATCCCATAGGAATTAATGCACTAATTCTCTGTTTTAACTAGTACCCAATATAATTCTCAGAATTCATTTCAATTATATGTGGAGAATATAAATTCTAATATCATTAAACTGCCATCAATCCTTCATTTACAGGATCAGATCGATTTATATATTGGCTTAAATGCAACATGGTTATCAATTCATACGAATTGAATACTAACCAGTCTATATACAAATTCACCATTCAACCCTTACCACATAATTTGAACCATACACAAATTGACCAATTTAGGCACATTATTCAAACCAACGTTTTCATATAAAAATGAACTTACTTATAGTAGTATTTCTTCCTGGCCTAATTTTCAATCATTGGCCCTCTTACAAATTCCCGGAGGCTTACAACCTCTTTCTCTATTCCACACTCTAATCTCACCTGCCATATTTGCCTTTGAGGCATATTAATTTATACAAATTGAATTGAACCAATTTTGGTTCACATCCCTTTAATCACTCAACAAAATCCCCAAATATCTCAACACCCCTAAAAGATATATTTTTATCCCTAAAACCTTGAAACTAATTCTAACTTAGGCTCATAATCAATTCTAAAATATCTCAAGGCTAATTTCTCTCATGGTTTCCAATTATTTGGAAACATTACAAATCCTCACATATAATTAATTTAAAATATAATTTAATCACTCAAAAAGCCTATTAATATTTCCATAAATTTTATATTTCTTCAAAAACATGAGACCCGTTAGTTTAAATAAATACAAGGTATTATCCTGGGCTAATGCTCCTGCATCAGACTCCCAAGGTAGAAAATTATCATGATCTCCTGATCATGCTTTCCAAATCTTTGTCCGCCTGGATCCCACACTTTGTTCTGCAACTTATCATTTATATTTGCTATTTGTTGCTTTTCTCCAGGTCTCCATATCTTATGCTGTCTTGCTCCACTCACTGCACTTTCAAAATCTGTCTCTGTCTTCATTTTGCTGCTGCTTCTCTTCCTTGCTGATGTCTTCCTCTGAGACACTTTCAACATGATTCTTCTGATTAGTTCAATTTCTCGGTCCAATAATTCTTTAGATTGCTGATTTCCTGCTGCCTGCTGAGCTCTTACTCGTTCAATTCTTACTTCTATGCTTGTTTCCGTTCTTACTGCCACCCAATCATCCATGCCCTCTTGTTTTCTGAAACAGAAAACTTCTTCTCTGTCTTCTCCTATCAACAACTTATTGGACTGGTACATTGTGTACTCCTTTCTGCTATCTTCATCTCTCCGCAATTCCCAATTCTGGAATTGAGATTCTTCCTGCACTGAATTTTGACTATTCAACATCCTTTCCAGCAACATAACATCTTCACTCCATGGATTAGAAATTTCCACATAATTTTCTTCTTCCTTCATCTGACTGCTCAACTGAGTTAAATGTTCTTCAGCATCTGCAACAATACCGGCATTCACAAAACAATTGTTAAAATGAAAATCATAAGGCCTCAGTGCCTTATTTTCCTTCACCAACACCTCAGTATGCTGGCCTAAATTTCCCATCTCAATCAGCACATCATTATGCTAATTCTCTCTGCCCAAACAATTCTCTGAAGAACTCTCAAGACTGTCAACCAGTTCTTCCTTCACACCATCTATTTCCAGGATGTCTTTCTGCTCTCATTCACTGTACTGAACTCTTCTGTCTGCAATCTCTCTGTTATATTATGAATTCACCAACAAGTATTCCAACAATGCAATTTCTTTGTGGCATTGCTGAAGCATCTCATCATCATGTATCATTCCTGCATTCATACACAAGCTTTCAGTTTGAAAATCACAAAGTTCAACAGTCTCAACTGTTGGTTTATATACCAGCTCTTCAAGCTCATACTCTTCTTCATTCACAAGAACTCCCTCTTTAACTGTAACAGCTTCAAGTACAAACACATCACTGCTTTCTTCTTTAGAGTATTTATCTCCTGAAAGATTCCTTTCCATACTTGCGACAACTTCACAAGATTGCGCATCCTCCTCAGTAAAACCTGTAATCACATCACAATCGTCAGCTATAAAAACACAAGATTTTACATCATCCAGCTGATATGGATTTTCCCAATAAGTCAAGAAATCATCAATGATCTCCTCCTCTGTTTCATCAATGGAAACCTCCACTTTCAACTCAGTTGCTCTGAGTTCTTCACGTCTCAACTGTATACTCATCATCTGCTCGAGCTCGCTCAGCTCTTCTGTTAACTGCATGTTTATCTGTCGATCTCTTTTCTGTTGTAGCCTCTGCCACTTCACTGTCTTTCTCATGGTCCAACCATGTCTCTGGTCTTTCACATTTTCCTGTAACAATTTCATCAATAACTCAAGATGAACTGCGATCTCAGCTTTCTCTTTCTCATACTCTTCATTAGTCAACTGCTGTCTTATGCCATTCGCCTTGGCATATTTCTCCCTCTTTCTACTGTGGCCTCTCTCTGAACCTCTGCTCTCTCCTTTATGACTTTCAGTAGTCATCTTCTTCGCCATGAGTTTCTCACCCATGAGTTGCACCAAGCCTCTGCAACAGTAAACTCTTCTGCTGCCACTTACCTCACCAATCCCTTTCTCTGGATCTGGTATTTTGGTAATCATCGGTCCTCTGCTGGAACCTTTCGAGCATTCTCCACTGCTCCTTCAGGCTTCACTCATCTTGCAAATTTATTCAACCTCTATTGAATCTTCAGGTTCTGCCACTCTCTTTTAGAATCCCTTGCTGGACTCCTTCATCACTACGCTCCAGGTGTGATCTGCTTCTTCCCGCTGAGATTTCTTCACTATGCCTGCAACCAAATTATCCAAGCATAACCTTCAACCAGAGTTCAATAATAATTATCATTAACTCACCTCCAAGATCTTGTTGATCTTGCTTCCTTCCTCAACTGCACTGCATCCCCGTGCTGCAATCTTCATTAGTTCAAAATCTGACATTTATTTACCACATGCAATTAACTCAACTTAAAAAAACTTGAATCTTCACACAGAGCTATTCCAGCTCTGATACCAAAAATGATGCAGGTTAACCCTGCAAACCCAGAATCTCTCCTTTCTCATGCATACACAAAATGCATCTTCGATAACTAGCCCAAATAAAACTCTAAAACTGGTAATTTCAACATTTTCTTCATTGCCGAAGCTCCTTCTTAACATATGGTTCAAAACCCACAAATCCAATAATCAATTTTCCATGTTTTTAAACCCACACCTCAAATGGCATTTAGAACCAAATCATACTCTCGCTATATGACTCTTTACTAACATTCATTTATGTAAAGGTTCCTCTTTAATTTAATATGATGCCCACTCTCTTTTCTAGCCATATGGCAATTCCATTCATATTCTCATAAAACCTTCAACCTTCATATGTAAGGTCTCTTCCATCCATGAAAACCTTTTCCATGATGTTTAAACTATGTAAAATTCTCAAATTTCAAGAGTGAAGCTTGGTTAATTAAATTCCAAGGCATATAATTATTACACCGCAACTTATTACCCAAATGCCAAGTCTTTTAAAATAAACAAACCTTGAATTGTACATGCGCCTTTAAAACTTCCATGTTTGATATTGACTATCAAAACTAACACATTCACATCTTCATTTTCAACTATGGCAAGTTTCAATAACTCAGTGTTTGATCAAATGTCAACAACAAGTGGCCACGTATTAACTTACTCTTCGCTTCATGTCGACTTAATGCCAATGCCTCTGCGCATGACTCTGGCATTCAACCCATCCTAGTTCAGTGTTTGTTCTGCGTTTAACACTCTCCATCTCAGATTCTGCTGTCCCATAAACTCTTTGACTGTTTAACATTCTCACAAACATTCGATTGGGCAATTATCAATAAATCAAACCAGATATTAAACTTGGACCCACAAATACTTACCATCTCCATCATTAATTTGACAACATTCACACCATAGCTGTGTTCTATTTTATTCAACGCTCCCATACATCGACCTTCTCCCTCGCTGGTCAACACCTTTCAATTTTAACTCCCGCGGCCTTCAAAACAAACCCATCGATTTTTAATGAAACCTCTGCGTTCTTACTCCATACGAATTCAACAGCGCTTTCTCTACGTCCTTGATTCCTTGTGTAGGAAATTTAACACAAATTAAATCGATTTATGTAAATCGATCCGTCTTCCTCCTTTAACTCATCACCATCCGTCGAATCTGCAACATTTCTGCAAAACATCATTCCGGCAATTAGATAATTTGACCTCTGCATTATTTATCACGTCTGGCAATAAAACACTTCCTCTGCGTTAAGATACGATCCATCGAATGGATTAACCTCTCGCGCCATTTCCAGGTTACCATTTCCATTACACTGTTACTTCGTAGCCCATATTTAGTCAATCTGCAATTCGATCGGATCAGATTCAATCTGCGATCCTCTTTGCACACACGTTAGTTCAATTCTGCAATATAACGCATTCAACCAGTCTGCAATACAACGCATTCAAGTCTGCAATACAACGCATTCAAGTTATTTGGCACACACGCTATTAAGGCTGCAACACAACGCATTCAACTTCGATCCCACAGGAATTAACGTACTAATTCTCTGTTTTAACTAGCGCCCAATATAATTCTCAGAATTCATTTCAATTATATGTGGAGAATATAAATTCTAATATCATTAAACTGCCATCAATCCTTCATTTACAGGATCAGATCGATTTCTGTATTGGCTTCAATGCAACATGGTTATCGATTAATACAAATTGAATACTAACCAGTCTATATACAAATTCACCATTCAACCCTTACCACAGAATTTGAACCATACACAAATTGACCAATTTAGGCACATTATTCAAACCAACGTTTTCATATAAAAATGAACTTACTTACAGTAGTATTTCTTCCTGGCCTAATTTTCAATCATTGGCCCTCTTACAAATGCCCAGAGGCTTACAACCTCTTCCTCTATTCCACACTCTAATCTCACCTGCCCTATTTGCCTTTGAGGCATATTAATTTATACAAATTGAATTGAACCAATTTTGGTTCACATCCCTTTAATCATTCAACAAAATCCCCAAATATCTCAACACCCCTAAAAGATAGATTTTTATCCCTAAAACCTTGAAACTAATTCTAAATTAGGTTCATAATCAATTCTAAAATATCTCAAGGCTAATTTCTCTCATGGTTTTCAATTATTTGGAAACATTACAAATCCTCACATATAATTAATTTAAAATATAATTTAATCACTCAAAAAGCCTATTAATATTTACATAAATTTAATATTTCTTCAAAAACATGAGACCCGTTAGTTTAAATAAATACAAGGTATTATCCCGGGATAATGCTCCTGCATCAGTATAGTGGCTCCAACTGGGGATAATGGGACTAGTTTCCCAATAAGGATGATTTTGAGGGTGTTGTGAATATAGCATGCAAGTGGATAATGATTTTAATCTATATGCATCTATCTAAATTATTAATCTAATATATACCCGAGGTGTTTTTCCTTTATGCGATCTAAAATGATATCTTTCAAGTATTAGTAATATAGATCATTAACAGTTGAAAGAGATGAAAATTATGTAAAATGATTCTTATAACAAAGTAGTTTGCATAGAAGAATTGTGAAAGAAATATTGCATTTATGAGTGTGATTACATATTCAATAAGAAACCATAGCTACATATTAGAACATAAGTGCATGTAATATTCATATATGATAATGTTTCAAATATATAATGCAATAAAAGATAACTGTCAATCTATGAAGACTGAATTAATACAAGTGAATATAAGTACCATATGTACGAAGTTCTACTCATGTAAACTGACAACAACGAATCTTCTTCTTCTCACTTTCGAGCAATTTAAAGAGTACAATAGTGAAACATCAATTAAACAACTTTAATTGTTAAAAGATAACAAAATGTGTCCCATTAATTCATCAAAGCACTCACAAACTTACAATAGTGCATTCTTTGTAAATGTTTTTGACAAATTTTTGGACCCTTCTCTAAATGCATGAGAAGGGTTTAAAATACTAAACTAACTATAAACTAAAATAGATTATTACAAAATTATAGAGGAGGTTTCAAACAACCTTCCTCAAAAAGCTAACTTAAACTACAATTTAGGAAATTAACTAAAAATTCTTATTTTGTGAGTCCTTCCCTTCTTTCTAATTGTGGTCACGAAGTTGGAAAATATCTAACATTGCTTTGAGTTGAGCTGGCTATGATATCCTTGATCAGATCTATCCCTTGAAAATAGCATTTGAGATTGCTGACTAGGATATTTTTGCTGAATCTGTAAGAGACTGCAGAGTTTGATGCTGATGATAAGGTTTGATCAGAAAATTCTTGTAATTTTCCTGATCAAACTTATTTACCTTTTTAATCATTACCTCCTGTGTGTCTGCTCTCTGCTTCCACTGTGTTTCTACCTGTCTTGTTTCTGAAAACACATCAGACGTGTTTTCCTCAAGAAGTTCTAATTTAGACAGTTGCTCACACATAGATTCAATAATCTCACTTCAAATATTGGCTGTCTTTGCCACTGTTTTCTCTTCTTGTTTGATCTGCGCTTCCCATTCTATGAATATAATTTATTTATGAAGCTTATCTACTTGAGGTAGATTAGCTTTCTTTCCTGAACCCGAAACTTGCCATTGAATGTGCTCTTCAATTTTCTTCTCAAGTCTTTCCTATTCAAGTTTCTGAATTGCTATTTGCTGGATCATTATTTTACTTGAATCACAATAAGGATCAATCATAGAAGCTTGATGACAAAACACTTCTTGTTCTTTCTTTAGCTTAGTGTTTAAATCAAGTGCTTCTTTGATAAATTGTTCTAATTGTGATTGACTATGTAACTTAGTAATTTCTATTTCCAGCTGTGCTTGTTTTTCATCAGTCTCTGTCTAATGTTGCAATTTGAGGCTTTCAATATCTTTATGAAATTGGGCTGTGTTGGCTTTGACTTGCTCACTGGAATTGGATTTTTCTTATTTCAAAAACTTCTCAAGTTCTTGTACTCTAGCTTCCTTTTGTTTTAATAACACTCTAACCTCAGTAGCTTTATCAACAATAGCAGTAGCATATTCCCCTGCATACTATGATAATTTGGTTAGGTGTTCAGTTGGGTCATCTGAGGAATCTTTCCGTAGTACATGAACTGATTCATCTGTAGGCTTTGGAGTTGTTTCATCAATTATACTTCTTTTATTTCTTTTAACTACAACCTTGTAACTAGGACTGTAGAAAATATCTAATGAAGGAATATATTCAGTTTGTAAAACTATCTGATCTGTGGGGTAGGCTGGTATGATTTATTTATCCTGCATTGCTGGAACTCTTTGTAGTGGATTAACAGTCTCCACTATCTTCTATGAATGCTCAGGTTTCTGGAAACTTGTTGTTTGATCAATATTGGGATTTTCTTTAGAAGTTTTTATGGCTTCAAAAAATTCCTCCCATTCATTTATAAGATCTTTTTCTTGCGGTAAACTGGACTGATCTAGCATGTCGTGACTGTGATGAATTGCTTGAGAATTTGATTCTGTCCCATTATTTCTTGTTTCCTCTAGCATATCTATCTCTTGAATGACTTGGTCAATTGTATTTTATGAGTTTTCCTTCTTAGATTCAGATTCATCTTCAGAGTGATCCAAATTATCAGATTGCTACTGTGACTAACCTGATTCATCTTCAGATATTTCTTTTATTTCATCATCCAGACTAACACTTGGAGTGTGTTTATTTTCATCTTCAATAGTTAACAAATTGAGAGGGAATTTTTCTAGTCTCTTGTTTCTATATGCTTGAAAAGCTTCAACATCCTTTTGACTTAGTTGAATAGATACATACTTGATAATATCTAAAAAATTTTCCATGCCCAGTAAAAAATCATCAAATCCATATTCCTCCCTTATAAAAGGTTTCATCTTAAGCTCTGTGATGTAATTTTTAATCACATCGTTTGGGTCATATAATATTCTCGGCATAAATACCAATTTCAATAAATGAGTTTTGGAAATGTTCTTGTAAATATGGCCAATATTAGACAAAGAAAAGGTGCCACATTGTAGAGGGAAATTAGGCCAAATAGCCTTTTTATCATCCTTCAGCTGTTTCGTAACACCATTGACAAGCTGATAGGCCATTTATTTTGTAATTAACTTGTTGGGAACATAATAGGGTAAAACATGGGGAGAAGCATAACTTCCGAATACTCTAATATATGTAAAATTATCTTCAACAAACCATCTAGCTACTGGGAGAATGTCTGCATTGGCTTCTTCAGAAACCCTAGGAGCCCTTTTGTTAAAAATCATCTGGTGTATAGGAAATGTGACTCCATAACAGACTTTATAGAATTGAAAGTGGAAATCTGAATCCCAGAGTTCTCTGTGGTAAATATGAATTGGGGTAGGGTCCTTGTTGGTACATTTCCATCCCATGGTTGGAAAACTGGAAGTAAAACAGATAGCATCCATGACATAGGTAGACATATAAAAGGGAGGTATTTCTCTGAGTGAAATAATTCTTTTATTCCTATATTCGATTATATTCTTGGCTAGGTTATTGGATAAAATTTCTACCCAATTCAGAATAGATGAATTGACGATTGCGTCAATTAGGGGAACCCAATCTCTTGAGAATCTAGTGCTATCTGATTTGGAAAATAATCTACATAACATACCAGCAGCATAACAGTAAGGATTAGGAATTTGGGAAATTGGGTACATACCAAAATTATCTTGTTTCAATTTCCGTTGGTTATCCTTCCATTCTTGGATGACTTTGATAAGGTCTGGATGTTCTCCTCTAAAATTCTGCAAATAGTCTTTGTCATATTTCTGCTGTGGGGGTGGTAGATGGTACAATGCTGTTAAATCTTCGGCCCTAAAAGAACCCATAATTTCTCCCTTAGAATTCTTGAACATTCTATCCTCAATGTTTAAGTGGTCAATTGCCCACTTAACCATGTCTGTATAAGGAAGAATATTTGGTCTTGTAGCTATCCTGTGAATGTATAAGCATGCAACGTCAAAAAGAGTTGAATCGGAGGTAGAAGCAGTGCCTATCGAAGAAACTTTGTTTATCACCCTTGGTCCTTCACTTTCAAAAAGTTTATACATCGCTTCCCATGTCGAACCGCTGCAATATTTTTTGCAGACAATATCTGAAAATAATGGAGACATATCTGTGTCTTCAGTGGACGACATCTAAGAAATTTCTTTTCCCTTTTTTCTCATTTTTCTCTTCTTCAATCCGTTAAATAGTTTCTTGAAAGCAGAGCGATTTTTTATAAGTAAGGAGTATCAAAGATGTTGGAACACCTAATCCTACATGGGTAGGTGTGGAATGGAAAAAGTCACAATGGAGTCCAAGTGACCTTAGAATGAGAAACCAAGAGTCACACCATTGTACTATAAATGTACATCATGTATAATGGAAAAAATAAGAAAGCCTCACGCTTATCCTTCATTGTGTGTTGAGTCTCTTGTGTGTGTGTGTGTTTATTCTTCTCATACACCATGTGTGTGTTTAACATGGTACTTAACATGGTATCAGAGCGGGCGATTGCTGGCCCTGCTCCAAATTGAGTGGGCCATTTGTGTTTATGGCCTATGCATATCTGCAAAAATTCTTGGCATTTTTCCAGCACTCAGATTTTTTGTAGCAGTCATTTTGCCGCATTCAGAATTTGTTTTGAAGAAGAGCAGCAGTGGTTTTGAAGAAGAGCAGCACTGCACATCTGAAGGTTGATTTCTTCCTACAATTTCTGCCCATTAAATTCTGCATTTTGGAGAGCTGTTGGAAAAATTGTTTAAAGTTGGTTTCTGAAGAAGTTTATGAGTTTTGTAGTGGAAATGATTTCTGAGTATTTTTAATTTCTACATTGAAGAGCTGCTGGAAAATTGTTCAAAGTGGGTTTATGGAAAAATTATGGGTTTTTCACTGAAAATTTCTACAAATTTCTGGATTTTTTTGCTGAAAATTTCACCATTCTCTGCTGCTGAAAGAAAAAGAAAAAGAAATATTCTCCTGCTACTTCTAAGTCTACAAGTTCTGCTGATTATTTAGAAAAAAAAATCTGCTGCTATTTTAAAGTCTCTTACTCCTCTGCTGTTTTTAAATTAAAAAAATAAAAAAAATAAAAAAAATAAAAAATAAAAAATACTCTGAACAGGGCTCGGCCCTCTTCCTACTAGTCCACATTTCTATAGGCACTACCCCCTCGCCTACCTTACAACTCGCTCCAACACTACCTCACATACCTCACGCTCTACGCACTCCTCTACCCATCATCCCACGACTGCAACTCTACCCTCACCTTTCAACACTTGGCCCTCTTACCCTCACTACCCACCCCCTACGCTCTACAACCCGCTCCCCTTACCCATGACCCCTCTCAACTCTGCAGTCTACTCTCTCTTAACACGGCCCTACTCCCTCACTCATTCCCCACGGCCTTTGGCCCACGATTCCCATGCCGCTCCTTTAACACCCCCCCTTCTTATCACTCCCTCTACCCACGCGTCTATCCTCTCCAACGTCTATCCGCTATCCTCCCTTCCCAAACGGCCTTTCGGCCCCCTTCACAAAACCCTCTCCCTGCACTCTATACTTACCCACTATGCCCCTCCTCCCTCTACGCTACGCCCCACCCAACTCACCTGCAAATGCCCTCACCTACGCTACCCACACCCCCTTCCCTAACCTACCCACTATGCCCTCCCTCCTACCTACGCTGCCCACACCCCCTTCCCTAACCTACCCACTACGCCCTCCCTCCTACCTACGCCGCCCCCTAACAACGCTCTACCCGTTCCCCCTTTGCTATTCCTCCCCACAGCAATAGCCCCCCCTCTCCATTACAATACGGCTCTCTTCATATTTCGTTTTTAAATTTTTTTTTATCCGCCCCCCCTCCATACAATACCCCTCACAATTGTTTTTTAAAATTCGACCTTTTAAATTGTCCCTAATTTTAATTAATTCCCATTCTTAATTAATTTTAATTAAAAAAAAAAAAAGCAGAGAGAGGAAGAGAGAAAGAGCAGAGAGAGAAAATGAACAACAGGAAATGAAGAGAAAATGGACTGAATACATAGAGAAAAGTGCAGATTACATTTGTGGCATTGACATAAGGGTGATTTTATGAAAAAAGACAAGTTTGCCATTATTTTTAAAACAACTCTTTGAAGAAGAAATTTCAGCTGCCTTAAAGGCCTCTTGCACAAGTCTTTTGCTGCACACTCATACAAAAATTTGCAGAAATATTGTATTGAACTGACATTGATTTGCATCTTCATTCAAGACTTGAAGTGTATTTGAGTTGAAAAATTGTTGATTGCCCTCCATCATTTGAGGAGCAGATTTTGTACTTTGAGATTTCCATAGTTGGAAATTCTTTCAAGTCATTTGTATTTGTTGTTGAATCACATTGTAAATGGGTGCATTTTCGGTTGAAGCCGACACCCTTTCAATTTTTGAGCCTAAGTTGTTGAAAATGGCTAAAATTAATGAGGCATTAGAGTTGCTGAAAAAACTCATTCATTCCAATGTTGATGACATGATAAAAATGAGAAAGAATTCTCTTTGTAACATTCAAAGGTGTTTGCAAGATGCACATGAGAAGATTGAGTTTTTGCAGTTAGAATCTCAGCTTCAACAAGACGAACTTCAGCAAAAGAGTCACCATTCTGAACCTGTTTCTGTTCAGAAGATTGAGAAGGACTCCCATCAACAGCAAGTCAGTAAAGTTGAAGTTGATTCCCATTCAGTTCCTTGCACAAGAGCAGATGTACATGTAGATGCAACAGTTCAATCTGCACTTCTCAAGCCCATTGTCAGACCTTGGGAAGAGCTTGTCCACAACAAACACTGAACTGGTCTTGGATATGACAAGGATGTGTCCTTTCATATTCCAGACTACACCAAGCCCATCATATTTCAGAGTGCCGGATTCATGTATGACAGTTCACCTGCAGCTGTTCTAGATCCTGTTCCGCTTCCACAAAAACATATTGTAAAATTCCAACACTGTGATCGAGTTGGCCATATGAAAGATCACTGTTTTGATCTTCATCCATGCAAACACTGTGGTCGGCACACCAATTCTTCACACAGATGCTTAAAAAAAAAGCCTCCTGCAAGAAAAAAGATTCATCTTGGATGGATTGCTTCTTGACAATGGACATCAGCAGCTAAGAAGATGTTTAAGACACATGTTAGAACTTGTTCTCAGATATTGAGCAAACTTGTAGTTGAGTTTTCGCCATCATCTCACCTTGTCACTGACCAGGGGGAAAATGGTGGTCATCTACAGGCTTCAATGTCAGATCAAGCGAGCCTGAGCCAAAATCTCTCATTCCATGTTCAGAGTTGTAGCCAGAGACACAGCAGTTCAGGCGAACCTAAGCCACAATTCGTCATTCCAGATTCATAGATGTAGCCAGAGACACAGATGCCCATGAGCATGCCTTCAGTTGGTGGACAACCTTAAACCATCATCTTTGGTTGGTGGATAACCTAAAACCATCACAGGTAGTAGACCTCCCTTCTTTTAGGTTGAAGGTCTCCCTTTCATATATGAGGAACACTTCCTCTAGCAAAAGCCTTAAGCTTCTTGCTAGCTTTGGTTGAGTGTTGAAGATTGCAACAAGAAACAGTGAAGGAGGCATCCTGAAACATCTTTCCAGATCCTAGTTGGAAAGTGATCACCAAAACTAGGTGGGGGCCGCACAGGTGATTTTTGTCGCAAAGTCTATTTTTAGACTATGTCTATTTTTAGACGAGACATATTCTGTTGTGGGATGCTATTTTCAGGATATTATGGTGCTGGTGTCAGATGGATTTATATTTTTGTAGCTGTCGGGTATGGTGCCCATATTTTTAGACCTGGCCAAATTAAAAATAGACTCACTAATATTTTTTATCTCTGTCAATATTTGGACTATAAACATTATCTTATCCTCTGGAGCACTTACCGAGCTACGCATGTGGCACATGCACTCGACAAAAAAGGAATTACGCTATTCCTAGGGGTTAGGTGAGCTATTGCATGGTTGACTTCAGTTGGAGCTCATGTGGCAGAGTTTGGTGGAGTTGATGAGACAGTTGATGGAGTTGTGTTCAGTTTAACTTAGTTGAACTAGTTGTATTTAGTCTAACTGATAAATACACTAGTGATGAGTGATGTGAATTAATTATTAATTAATTCACTAATTATTAACTCATAAATCAACTAAAGAATACATCAGTTGACTACAGTGCATGGAAAGTTCAGTGGAGACCAGTGTTGGAGGTGGGTGAAAGGGTGAGTCTACTATCAGTTGTGACTATAGCTATGCATGAGATTTGCACACACATTGATTGAGATTGCCAATGAGGATTGCGCAGTACAATTTGGTGGGATTCAAACTTGGATCTCATTCTTTTCCATATTGGATTGCGCAGTAGAGGCAGACAGACAGGTGGAGCAAATTGGAGCATGGGATGTGCATGATTTGAGCTTGTTTTGTGTGTAGCATGTGAGATAGTGTTGAGATCTTGTGAGGAGTTTGTGCTATGTATTGTTACATGTTCTCTATCATTATAATATACAGATAGTTGGGGGTTTTCAGCTATAAGCTTTCCCCATTACATACTGTGTTTATATGTGTGCTTGATTATGTTTTAATGTGCGCATACGACTGCTTCTATTTCCGAAAATTGATGATCAATGGTAGAAGAGATTATGTATTATGCATGAAGCTCAAATAGTGTGTAATCAGGATAATCTCAGTGAATAATTAATCTATTATTCAAATTTGTACATGGTATCAGAGCGAAAGTTGATCATCGGATCTATTACATTGATTACATTTTATTTCGGTAGACAGAGTCTGTAAGAGGGCCAGGTAGCCTCTGGATTCATCCTTTCTTTGAAAGGTGAAAAATCCAATAAATGCCCCTACATTCGATCTCTGTGCTAGAAATACTTTGTTCTCACAGATCAAAAGCGGTTGAGTTTTGAGCTGGTGGAATTCAAATTTGCGGCAGTGTTTTCTTGGTGTCGCAGTTGAGATGTATTTCAACGGATTACGATTGGAGTATGCCCTTGAGGGCAGCTCAAATTATATTGCTTGGAAGGACAGGATGGATGCGGTGTTAGATGACAACGGGTTGAAGGAGTTCATAGATGCTGAAGTCCCAAAGCCTACTGATGCTGCTCAAGTTGAGGCTTGGCAAAAGAAGACAACAAAGTGTCGAAGGATTCTGTTGGAGGGCGTGAAGGATCACATAGTGTCCAGCCTGCATGGTAAGGCTTCTCCATTTTTGATGTGGAAAGCCTTGACAGATTTATTCCAAAGCAAGAGCGACTAGAGGAAGTTGGCGCTCAAGGATAAACTCAGGAAAATAAAGATCGAGAAGAATGACACTATTCCAGTATACTTGACAAAGTTTTTCCACTGCAGGGATGAGCTTGGGAGTGTAGGAGTTAGTGTGGATGATGAGGAATTGGTGAGCTTGGCTCTCCTTGGTCTTCCGAAGAGTTGGCATTCTTATCAGGATTCTGTCAATGGTCGGGAGAAATTGCCAGGATGGGAGCGAATTTGGTCAGATCTTGTGCAAGAGGAGATAAGGCGGAGTACCAGGGATGGATCTTAATCAAAGGCATCTGATGAAGAGGATTGTGCTTTGGCTACCAAAGCAAGGAAGGGGAAGGGCAAGAAGAATGCTTCTCAATCTGGTGCAGATGGTAAAGAGCGTGACATGTCCAAAGTGAAGTGTTTTCACTGTCACGAGCATGGGCATTACGCCACAAATTATCCACAGAAGAAGAAGAACAAGCAGGCTGCTGGAGCTGCAGCTGGTGAGGCTCTTGCCTCACAATTTGAGCTGGACTTCTCATTGATCGCATGCATGGTGTCTAGTGCATTGGGATCGGGGTGGTATTTTGATAGTGGCGCTTCCTTTCACATGACGGGAGATGTGAATCTTTTTAGTGACTTGGTGGAGAAAGATCTCCAGTTGCATGTTGAGTTGGGCGAAAATGGACGATACAATGCGACCGACATTGGTACCATAACCTTTCAGAGGGAGTTAGGTAAACTCATTCTTTTACAAGATGTAGTGCATGTTCTAGGTTTAAAGAAGAATTTGATCTCAGTCGCAATGTTAGAGGATAAAGGGTATGAAGTTGTCTTCAGTGAAGGAAAAGTTTTCCTTCGGCACAAGGCAACAGGAAAAGTCAAGAAGGTTGGGATTCAAGCAAATAATCTCTACAGACTTGAAGTAGATGGGATGTCTACGGAGCTTCCTACTGTTGGGAAGTGCAAGAAAGACATGCAATTGATGCTTGAGAGGGAGCAAGTTTTGCATGCAGTAATAGTGAACCCCGGATGTGGGAGCGGGCCCACAAGATGAGGATCATGGAGTGGAAGAAACCACTCATGCAGAGAAATTTCGTGCCGTATGGGTAGAGGGAGTGATGCAAGGGAAGACACCACCAGGTGAGAGGTGGGGCGACATGCATGATTAATCCCAAGAGGAGATTTTCTGGGTAGGATTCACAGAGAGTGTGGATCTCATGAATTGAACCTAGCTGGTGGGTGCCCAATGCAGCCAAGATGATCGCTGATTTTGATGCAGGTGTATCATAGTGACAAGTACGGATACCGGAGCGCGAATCAGAGTTGACAAGAAGTGCGCAGTGCATGGGTGCAAGAGTTCAACAAAATGTTGTTGGTTCCCACCAGTGACATGCAAATGGGGCCTGCCAAGTCGAAGAATTTGATGATAGATGCATCAGACTGATTGAGTTGTTTGGAGCCTATTCAGTTTCTGAGGAGTTGCAGAGCAGATGCGTGGAGTTGCATGGCACTTGTGAAGGTTGCAGGGCGAATGCATGGAGTTGCATGTCGCATGCAAAGACAGTCCTTTCTTGTTGAGAGGGAGTGTTGAAGATTGCAACAAGAAACAATGAAGGAGGCATCTTGAAACATCTTTCTAGATCCTAGTTGGAAAGTGATCACCAAAACTAGGTGGGGGCCACACAGATGATTTTTGTCGCAAAGTCTATTTTTAGGCTATGTCTATTTTTAGACATATGGAGCATGTTCTATAAGTTTCGAGATGCTATTTATGGATGGTTGGTCAAGTTGGAAAAATAGATGGATTTCTATTTTTAGACATACTGGGCGGAGTCTATTTTTAGACTGCCAGTCTAAAAATAGATTAGTCGAATATTATTAGCTCTTAATAATATTTGGACTATAAACATTATCTTATCCTCTTGGAGCACTTTAGTTCGAGCTAAGGATGTGGCACATGCAGCTGACAGAAGGAATTACGCTATTCCTAGGGGTTAGTTGAGCTATTGCATGATTGACTTCAGTTAGAAATCATGTGGCAGAGTTTGGTGGAGTTGATGAGACAGTTGATGGAGTTGTGTTCAGTTTAACTTAGTTGAACTAGTTGTATTTAGTCTAACTGATAAATACACTAGTGATGAGTGGTGTGAATTAATTATTAATTAATTCACTAATTATTAACTCACAAATCAACTAAAGAATACATCAGTTAACTGCAATGCATGGATAGTTCAGTGGAGACCAGTGTTAGAGGTGGGTGAAAGGGTGAGTGTGACTATCAGTTGTGACTATACTTGTGCATGAGATTTGCACACACATTGATTGAGATTTCCAATGAGGATTGCGCAGTATAAGCCAGTGGGATTTGAACTTGGATCTCATTCTTTTCCATATTGGATTGCGCAGTAGAGGCAGGCAGACAGGTGGAGCAGATTGGAGCATGGGATGTGCATGATCTGAGCTTGTTTTGTGTGTAGCATGTGAGATAGTGCTGAGAGCTTGTGAGGAGTTTGTGCTATGTATTGTTACATGTTCTCTATCATTATAATATACAGATATTTGGGGGTTTTCAGCTGTAAGCTTTCCCCATTACATACTGTGTTTATATGTGTTCTTGATTATGTTTTAATGTGCGCATGCGACTGCTTCTATTTCCACAAATTGATGATCAATGGTAGAAGAGATTATGTATTATGCATGAAGCTCAAATAGTGTGTAATCAGGATAATCTCGGTGAATAATTCATCTATTATTCAAATTTCTACATTGAGTTCCCGGAAATGCTTCAAGCATTCCAGTGTTGTTGGTAATCCTAAAACCATCACAGGTAGTAGACCTCCCTTCTTTTAGGTTGAAGGTCTCCCTTTTTTATGAGGGACAATTCCTCTAGCAGAAGCTTTCAGCTTCTTGCTAGTTTTGGAAGAGTTCCGGGAACTGCAACAAGTTTTACGTTCTAGTGTTGGTGGTCATCCTTAAACCACCTTTTTTTTCCAACATTTCAGAGAGTTGATTTAGCCCAAGTGCTGCCATGTATACTTTGTAGATTTGTATTACAACTCTCTTCTTGGACTCACACATACCCCTTCGGATTAAGGGGGGATGTTGGAACACCTAATCCTACATGGGTAGGTGTGGAATGAAAAAAGTCAAAATGGAGTCCAAGTGACCTTGGAATGAGAAACCAAGAGTCACACCATTGTACTATAAATGTACATCATGTATAATGGAAAAAATAAGAAATCCTCATGCTTATCCTTCATTGTGTGTTGAGTCTCTTGTGTGTGTGTGTTTATTCTTCTCATACACCATGTGTGTGTTTAACATGGTACTTAACAAAAGAGATAAATCAATCATTTATTTTAAACATACATGAGAAGATATCATTCTATTAAAATATAACATCAATCATCATTCATAATCTCTGAATTAATATTTCATATATCTCCACACATAAGATCTATCAATCACTTTAAAGTCGTTAAGATCTTAAATTTTGTTTTAACATGACACAAGTTGCTTTACATGCTTGATTCATTAGATGGCGCTGGTGTGCATATCACAGATTATAACTTATAACCTTTTGTAATACTTACCCTTAAAGGCTGTGAAATGCGATCTGCGCAAATCCCAGATCGCAACATTTATAGGATAAAAATTAAGCGTATATTATAAGTTGAGCGAAATGCGAATTGAGATTTGTTATAAAACTGAAGAGGTCACGATAGTCGAAGGTTTTATATTTATTAGTTTATTTTCTCATCGGGTCCGCGAGGTCGCAGCTTATATCATTTTTCTTTTAAAGTTTTTTGATTGATTAAGTGCAGTGCGGTGCGATAAAGTAAATATAACGATGATTTAAGCTTTTTTGCAAAGTTTTAAATCATATCTTTGGAGAAGCTTGAGCGCATATCGCAATTCACATATTTTAAGTTTTATTTCTCTTTTGGAATTCATAAGATATGTGATTTGCGATGTGCTAAAAAAGAATAAGGCGGAAAAAAGAAAATATCTAATTTTCTAAGTTTTTTTTGTTTTTTTGTTTTAGAAAATATAAAATAATTTCCTATTTATTTCTAAAGGGTACCTATTTATAAAAATAAATGGGGGGTTGTTGTATAGCACAACAATTGGCGATTCACTTGGGTGAACCAGTTATCTCTGATATTTTTTTTTTTGGAATTTCTAAGATTTTTGAAAATAAAATAGTTATAGGAATGCAATTTCAAAATAAATAATATCTTACTAAGCAATGAAAATTTCTCTTATTCACTTATTCATAAGAATTCCTCTATTAAAGATATAAGTATGATAATATATTTCAGTCTTGACTTAGTTTAAAAAGATAAAGTAGGTGGTCTTTATATATTAGCTTTATAAAAATTTACTCTTTTATCATAGATAGAGCCTCTGTTCCAATAGGAAATTTAAGCTTTTGGCAAGGTTACCTTTTACCCATCAATGATTCATTGTCCCATCCAGTATTTCTCATAATTTTCAGAAGTAAATTTTGATCTTTGAGAATTTTATTTTTATCTATTAATTTATTTACTTAAAATCCATTGTCTTGGCCTGGTAACCAAATGATGACAGTGCCACTCACTAGTAGTAATTAAGCTGATCAAGCTAACTCTTGATGAGACCCCTTTCCTTTTTGATATAATCTCAAGTCATTACCCTATTTTGGTAGACAATATTGGTAATGTCAGCTTAACTATTTCCTTATGAACATGGTAAACAAGCTCGTGATGAGACTTATTATCTTTTAAGTTTTTCTTCTAAGCATATATTTTTTATTTTCCTTTGAATTCCTTTTGAAAATTTATAAGATTTTTTCTGGATGGGGTGAATCATTGGTCTTTTTAAGATTCTGGATGATAATGTCGAGTTTCAGATTGCTTTTCTATAAACATGTCTTTACTATGTTAAAGTTTCTTTTATTGACTGATAAATAGAATATTCAGGCTATATAAAGATGAGAGTTCATCAAAGAATAACTGATTTTAGTGAAATTCTATTTTTCAGAAAGATAAAATCAATTTGTCTTTTTAGATCTTTAGATTTTCCTTCCTTAAAATTTTTTCATTTTTTTTTATAAGAGAAAAGAAAAATGAAAAGAAAATCATCTGAGATCAAATTTGAAAAGCCAAATATCAATACTAAACAAACTTTTATTTTTAAAAGAGAAAAGCTACAGAAACTAATATACAAGAATAGACTCGGGGTTACCTCCTATTAGAATTTTTTTTTTTAAATTTGTCCATTAACAGGCAAAGAATATTTTTTGCCTGATAAATCTTGCAATATAACTGTTAATGGGCCTACTTCTTCAATTATTAGAAATGGACCTAGACAGAGTTTTTGAAACTTCATGTGTTTACCTTTTTCCTCACGCGCTTTGTCCCATTTCAATCCCAAATCACCAATTTGAAAATTCTTTGGAATGAAAGAAGTTGAATCAAACGAGGCTTTTATTATTTTTTGATGATGAGCATAAGTTTGTTTGGCTTTTTCTCTTTCTTCTTCTAACTTCAAAATTTGACCTTGTCTAAATTGTAAAGAAGAAGTAGGAGTTTCATCAATGAATTGAACTAAGGAAAGATATGGAATAAATACATTGGTTGGAAGTACAACTTATTTTCCATATACAAGATTGAATGGAGAAGTAAGAATAAAAGCTTTTTGAGTTATTTGATCTGCCCAAAGAGAAAAAATTAATGACTTATGCCAATTTCTTTGATTCTGATCAACAGTTCTTTTGATTATTCTAATCAGATTTTTGTTTGTAGATTCTGCTAAACCATTTCCTTGTGGATAATAATTAGTAGAATATTTTAGTTTAAAACCTCTTTTAATTGAAAAATCTATCGTAGTAGTTCCAGAAAAATAAGATGCATTATCAAACATCAAAGCAATAGGTAATCCAAACCTGGTTATGATATTTTGGTCAATGAAATCAACGATATTTTCTAAATTAGCTACTCTTAATGGAATTTCTTCCACCCATTTGGTAAAGTAACTTGTAGCTGTGAGAATATGTCTATGCTGTTTGGAAGATTTAGGAACAATCTCACCAATTATATATAATCCCCATTGCTCAAATGGTTGTTCAATATTGATCGGCTTTAATGGGAATGCTGGCTTTCTTTGTTTTCTAGATGTACTTTGACATACTTTACATATTCATGAATATTCATGAGCATCTTTGAAAAGTGTAGGCCAATAGTAACTTGCATGTAGGATCTTATGTGCTATTTTATTTCCTCCAAAATGTCCTCCAGCTGGTCCATCATGGAGTTCCTGCAAGACCTTCTTTGCTTCAGATTTTTCTAAGCATCTAAGAAGTACAAAATCGAAATTTCTTATAAATAACACATAATTGACTAACTCATATTGTTTATTTTTTAATCTAAGAGCTCATTTTGTCTTATAACTGAGATGATTTGGAGCATATCCATTTTTTAGATAAAAAATAAGATCAACATATTGTGAATCTGAATCATTGAGGCTTACTTTTGATATTTACACATTACTTGAATCTTCTTCTACTGGTAAATGTGATGCTTCTGTAAGCATTCTGCAAAAACCTTGACCTCTAATGATTTTAGAGGGTTTAATTTCTACATCATACTCTTGTAATGAAGTTACCCAATTAGCTCTTTTTTCTCCTAATTCTTTCTGCATCAAAAGTTGTCTTACTGAAGAAAGTGGAACTATGATTTTCGTATGAGATTTTAGGAGAAAAGGTCTAAAATGTTTTATGGATTTAAAAACAGCAAATGCTTGTTTTTCAACGGATGTGTGATTCATTTCAACATATTGTAAATTTGAACTAAATAATTATATTGGTGCTTTTATTTGTTGGTCATTCAACTGTGTTAAAACAACTATGTATGATGTATCCGATGAAAAAGTTTATAATGTAAATGGATTAAGAAAATTGGGGGTGGTCAGGAATGGAGCATTGATAATTGACTATTTAATCAATTCAAATGCTTCTATTTCATTATGTCCCCATTTGAAGACATAATTTTTCTTAATCATGTTCTGCAATGGTATGACTATTTGAGAAAAATCAGGGACAAATCTCTTAACAAAATTAATTTGCCCAAGGAAATATTGCATGGTTTTCTTGTTATGAGGGAAAGCAATTCACTTAATTTCATCAACTCTTTCAGGATCAATATAGATACCATTTTTTGAGACAATGAATCCTAAATTTTTTCCTTCATTTAAAGCAAAAAATGATTTATTTGGATTTAATGAAATGCCATACCTTTTGCATCGTTTAAAGACTTGTTTTAGGTCTTTCACATGATGATTTGCATGTTTAGAGAAAAAAGTAATGCCATATAAATAGATAACTACTGTTTTGTTTATAAGTCCTCTAAAAGCCATGTCCATGGCTCTTTGGAAAGTCGCACCTGCATTAATTAATCCAAAAGACATTTTTTGATAAGCATAAGTTCCCCACTTAGTTCTGAACGTAGTTTTGAGCCTCTCATCTGGATGAACGAGGATTTGATTATAACCTGAAAATCCATCTAGAAAAGACACGAGCTCAGAACTAGCTACTTTCTGCAATACTTGTTCCATGCTTGGTAGTGGAAAATTGTCCTTCTGGAAAGCTTTATTCAAATTTCTAAAATCAATGGAAATTCTAATATCACCATTCTTCTTCCTGACAGGTACAAAATTTGATACCCATTTTGAATGTCTGACTGGAAAGATAATTTTTTCCTTGAGAAGTTTATTCAATTCAGTTTTAATTTGATTTTCCAAATTTGGATGAATCTTTCTCAATTTATGCTGTATGGGTGTTGGAGAGGTAAATCCCCTCTGCGGATAGAGGCGATCCCTACTAGCCCAGATCAGGTCTAGCAACAATCGTATCACGCTAAGGCGCAAATTCCTAATTGAAATAGACCAAATTGCGAAGAAGGCCTACCTTAAGTCCAACGTTGTTGTTCATAGAGAAGGTAGCACTCTCGTTTCCTTACTCTGGCAGATCACAATTCTCCCACTTGTCGCAATCGAACACCTGCACACACAAGAAACACAACGAACACACAAGCGTAAACCCAATATATGCAATTATATATCAGTCAGAGAAGATAAAACTCATGATTACAAAGTATGAACAATACGAGTGGAACCATAACCAAAGTCGCTTATCATTAATTAATACAAAGAAAGATACAACCTAGCTCTGACGCTGGATCTTCCTTCGGTAGGTCGACAGCGGAATACGTCTCAGTAAAGCTCGTCGGGAATGGGACAAGCCTCTCTCTTTGGTTGTCTTGAAAATAATCTCCTTGCTACTAATTTGGCTCTATGAGGACTATCAAGGCTCTTGCAGCATTCTTTAGGCTATGAAGGCTCTTGGAGACTAGCTTGCAAAGAAAAATGGAAAAATTATATAGATGGTGGAAGGGGAGTTGGGATCCCTACAATCATGGGATTGGCCCTATCCTTAAGGAATCTTCCATGAGAGGTGGAAAACCACTTCCTCTACATGGAGATTCGGAGCTAAACCTCCCAACTCAATTTAGAGACCAGTTTAGGAATTGGTTGGAGTCAATCTTCCACCATTTTTTTTTTAAAAACACTCCTTAATAAGCCTGGTGCAGGTATAACACTGTGACAGTGCTCCAGCTAGCGCGCCCTCTTTGGAGGATTTCCCCCATTGGCGCGAGGGTTGAATTGGCTAGTCGTGCTACGGACAAAAAGGATTATTTTAGGGTTTTTCACAAGGAATTTTCTTCAGGGAAATGAATGCCCTTGTTTAGGGGGATGCCATGAAAGTGGTTTCAGGTTATGTCACTACTCACAGGTCACGGAATAAGCCCTCCAATCTGCGGGATGGGGAATTGCAGGGACGGTGACAAATTGCTATGTAACAGATGCCCCCTAAAGCATGAGGCCCAAAAAAGAGAGAGGGGTGAAATGCTTTACGAGAACGTGTCCAATTGAAAACACTGCCGTCGGAAAACCTGCATAGAGAAGTACAATTGATATCTCAAATACATGATATATGTGGTATGGGCGCAACCATCCATAACAGAGTATACAATAATCCAGATCCAAGGCATGGACGCAACCGTCCAATGAGGATCGATAAATAGAATTAGGCATGGTCGCAACCATCCAATGAATGAGTCATGTAACCAATCATAATAATCCACATAATCGAAGCCTGGATTCTAACAGACAAAATCCAGGGTCTTGCGTTCCATCTCGACTCGAAGAAAGTAAAATTTCAAGCATGTGAATATATGAGCTGAAGTCGAACATGCAAGAACATCGTCTGATTACCAGCCAATGATGAAAGTTGTTAACAGAGGTGAGAGGAACCACCAATAATGATAATGGATCTCAAGGTACTATAGGTACAATCCACGAAATGTGAACAGTGAGTTGGCATTGAACACTCGTAGAATCATCCGATCGAAGGCCAATAATGAAAACCTTACGTCGAATGCGAAGAACCTGCCATTGAGGCATGCAGGCTCCAAGGTACCGGAAGGGAGTCTCTAGATCAAATTCCTGGATAATGAGTTGGAGTCGACAGGAAGTGACCTTGATCGAAGGTGGGCCATAGTGTTTCCCACATCATTGACGCGAGACAGAGGAAAATAATGTTTGTGAATCATGATCAGATGAGAATCAGAGGAAGGTTGAAACTGTAGAGGTCAAATTATCTTGAACATATCGGCGGCACGACATTGGATCTGGCAGTATTTGACATCAAAATATCAGGGGTCATGATGACGAGGCAAAGAGCAGATGAGAGGTCAAAAGGGATTACCCTAACCCACGGAGGAAAATATAGAATGAGATGATATATCCCCAACCCGACACGAATGCAGACAAGTGCCATGTTCAAGAGCGACATACTGCCGACACGACGATGATAATGGTTCCATTTTCCCCACCATTTATAGCGAGTACCCCAATTATTTTTGAAAACAAGCTTGAAGGGGATAGCATATGCTTGCAATATAAGTCCTTCCTTCAGACGAATCCATCCTAGTACATTTAACGAGCCCTAGGAAGGAGGAACTCGAATATCGTCATTACGACTGAATCCAATGTCATCAGGGTTTAACGAGTCTGACAAAGGAAGAACTTGACGTATTTTCATGTTTAGAGAGTTTGAAAAGACAACAGAAGAGTAAAATCCAATAATCCCTTTTCGTAAATAGTTCCTCAGATCCGAAAAGGTAGAAAACTATGTCTGAGAAAACCTCCTAGTCGCGATAGGCTAGGGTATTCCTTTTTCGTAAATAATCTATCCCAGCACAAAAAAGGGGTAAACGTACACTGGGTAGATGTCGTTTCGCAGCCACTTTAACGAGATCAAAACGACAAGGGACTCGGAAATCTTTTCATGTTTAGAGAGTTAGAAAAGAGCTGAAAGATGACTCCAAAATGACTCTTTCGTGTTTTTACCGAGTCCAAAAAAGTATAAAATACAACTCGTATCACCGTCGAAGCTACGAAAAAACCTGTCGCTGCACATAAAGGCAAGTGTAAAATCCATTTTTCAACAAAATATATTAAAATATTGAGAAAAATGACTTTTAAAACCTAATTTTGACTTCAAAAGTTATAAATATGCCACAAATGGTAAAAACATATTTACTTTTACTTTTTACCTCATTTGGAGAGCAACAGTGGTCTTTTTGTGTGTGAACTTGCGGCGGTGATTGCGACTAATCCAGGACACCATTCAGATTCTTGTCAGTTCCAAGTAAGAGGCACTCCCTTAAGCTCTGTTTTGATCCATTTTTTATGAATTTCCACTGTGCATCTGACCTCTGGGGGGAACCCTTTGGAATTTTAGGGCTCGGCCCATTGGCGCGGGTATCGGGCACGAACCCGCGCCAATGGAATTTTGCTCACAAAGGGGTTGCGCCAACTGGCGCAACGCGATTTTCCACTTTAAATTCTCAAAATGTGAGCCATCCATCTGGATTTTTGAATGCAACAGAGATCTAACAAGGAATTTTAAATCATGTTGATGCAGATATTCAAGCATAATGGTAACATGGAGAAGAAGACGAAATGGCCATGTAAAATGAAGCTTGCATGAATGCACTCTGGAACTGTGGTCTCAAGAAATTCTTCCTCACGCCATGCTTACGAGCTCAACTTGAGCTATTACAGTACTTGGTTAGTATATGGGATGAAAACGAGGAACTGTTCAAACTTCGGGACCAAGTGCTAGAACTTGAGGTCTCTGATGTCTATTTCATAACTGGACTATCGTGTAGAGGCCCAGTGCCCATTATGACAGGTAGTATACCTTCTGAAGAGAAGATGGAACAGGTAATGGTGAGAGTGTTCCTAGGGGCACAGACAGGATCGGGATGTGGGAAAGTGGACATCCACATTGTCTGCGACCTAGCACTCAGAGTAGTGCTTAACACTATTACACGGGCTGCAGGATCGCAGGCACTGCATGAGGCAACCAAGGCACAAATCCTACTAGCCTCCGAGTGCATGAATCCTACACTGTTTAATTGGGCCACCGCAGTGACAACCAACATCAAAAGGCAGCTAAAAAAGTGCAAGAAATCCAAACTGAAGCAGTTTGGATACGGTTCCATTCTGGTGTTGTTCATCTTGGAAAGACTACCCATCTTTCAGGGCCAAGGGGAAATAGTTGCCGAGCTGACACCGAGGGAGCCGAGGATGGCTTGCTGGGCAGCACCTATGCCCAGGTCAGGAGGGGGCCAACAGATGTCCTAGAGGCCCGAGTTCTTTGCATGGTTACGACGTCAACTGATTGTAGTTGAGGATTGGCCCTATGCTGGGACCAATTTCACTGGAGACCCAGATTCCGCTCCCGGAGGGGGAGGACTGGGACAAGGAGCTGGGTATGACTCTCTTTTTTTTGGTTTTTATGTATTTATGATTTTTTTTGTGATACATTCCCATTCTAACAATAGTTCTTATGTGTATGCAGATGTTGGCCCAGAGAGACCTGCCGGCATGTCGCCTGTTGCACGGAGAACTCCCCTTGCATACGATCCTCAGGCAGAGGGTGCTGAAGGAGGAGAGCTGATCCAGAACCTTGAGGCAATTGCCCGGGGGATTCCAGATTATGCCCGACTAGCAGATGTTCTGATGGCATATCAGAGACACACGGTGGTGGTGCCTAGTTGCCTCCACCGACTCCTGAGATGCCTGGTGCACGCGGTGACATGTTACCACGAGCACCATGCTGATTAGACATATAGGGCTTTTTCATGCATATATTTTTGAGAGACATGTCGTCTCTAGCTGTATTATGACAAACATGTATATTTTGATTTTATCTGATGTACACAAACTGCAAACTATTCAACATATATATCTATATATCTATTTCTGGATGGATCTTTTTACATGTGATGATGTTTTTACAAGTTTCACAAATGTCTAATGCAATGTTATCTTAATGCATCAGTTGCATAACAAATGATCCAATGAAAAAGTTCACAAATTGTATCTAATCACACATTTTATTTTTATGCAAGCTTAAAAGCACACATGAAAGCACACATGAAAAATATGCTTGGAAATGAGTTTTATTTTTATGCAAGTTTAAAACAAAAACTATGCTTGAGGAAGAGGGGATTTGGCTGCTGAGTATAGGTGTAGTCGAGTTGTTGAGTGTAATAATGGGAACCTTGGGGGGGGTTATAAGTCGATCGAGATTGACCTTGAGGATTGTAACCGCCTTGGGGTTGAGCGGGCTGCTGATAGGTGGAACCCTGTTGAGCTTGATAATTAGGGCACACCGGTTGATTCGGTTGCGGCATCGAGTAAATCGGCTGTTGGGCAGGGTTGGTAGGATGTGCAGGCTGGCCTGGTTGGACAGGCTGACCTGGCTGGATAGGCTACCCTGGTTGAGCAGGTTGACCCGAGTAAACAGGTTGCGCCGGTTGTGTAGGTTGACCTGGCTGATGTGGGACACCAGGTTGTGCCGGATGAGTCGGTTGGCCTGGTGGTGGAACGGGGCCAGGTTGTGGCTGGTAACCGGTTTGACCTGCAACAGGACCATGAGATGACCCTGGCTGATGTGCAACATTCAGACCAATAGGATACTAAGGTTGCATAAGTTGTGAAGGTTGGACTTGCCCCCCAGGACCGTACAAGGGCCCAGGTTGGTACCCCGATTGACCCGCGAGTCCTTGAGGTTGCCCTGGTTGGACCCCAGGGTAAGGCTGCATAGGTTGACTTGAAGGGTTGTAAGACTATCCTTGCAGACCATATAACAACCCCTAATGGCCCGGGGGGTAGCCTTGTAAGGGCTGTCCTTGCGGGTCATAAGGATAACCAGGCTGGCCCGAAGGTTGGCCCTGAAAGGGTTGTCCTTGGGGGTTGTGAGGTTGCCCAACCTAGTTAGATGGAAAAACTTGACCATGAAGATAAGCTCCTGGAGCGGTTAAACTTAAAGGATTCCCGTACTCATCATATTGATACAGAAAAACGTAAACGGGTGTACCATCCTATGCATAATGCGAAAAATACGGGCAGTTGGGATCTTCAGAGGATTGTCCGACCTCGGGGTTTGATTGTTGTAGGGACAATCAATACTCCTCAGGAGAGATGTTCTCTGGCATAGCAGACGCTATATAGACGTCTTCGGGAAGTGATGTGGTCCTTACGGACTGAGTGGTAATAGCGGGTGTAGATGCGGCCACACAGACAGTGGGCCTGACAGGAACTGAAGTGACCTGAGGGGATGAAGTGATGGGTGTCCGTGGAGACATCCCCAATGAAGGAATAACTGGCCTTATAGAAGGAGTTGATATCCCCATAGAGGCAACGACGGTCATAATTTGACTCAAAGATCTATATCCCGCTGGAAGTGAAGGACTAGGTGAAGACATGACAGATAACTCGGGGTTGTCTTCTGGGAAAAACTGGTAATCTTCACCAGACGTGGGGATTTCCTCACCAGGAGAATGGCTGGATGAGCCCATGTCTGAACCTGCCGCTAGATCTACTAGAAGACGACGAGGACTAGGAGGAATAACAACAGTTATAAAGGGCGAACCCCGTGTAAGAGGAGGGAAATGTTCCCCTACTCCAAATCCAGACCAAGCGTCGAATAAGGGCCAATTGAACTCAACTAGTCTCCCAAAGGGAAGCTCAGACAGAACCGGCCCCCCTTCGAGAAACTCAGAAACAATGGGCTGCTGTGGTTCAGCAGAGGATTGCGAGACCTCTGATGAATTGTTCGCATATGGACTAACAATAGAAGAAACTAAGGGTTCCACCATTGTGAAAATAATGACAAGAGGAAAAGATCAAACAAACACACGGGCTGAAAAAAAAATCAAGGCACACACTCAAACAGCTAACAAGAAAATTCTAACAGGGCGTGTGATCGCAGGTGATTTATTTTACCACATTGAAACTTAGAAACTTCACCATTTCATGTTTTAAGAGTCGAGAAACAGATGAAAGGTGAATCTATCTCTTTCAGTTTTGAAGCAAGCATGAAAGGACAAGCGCTTGGTGATATTTTCAAATTTAAGGAGTCAGATAAGATCAAAATGACTGCTCATGAATGCTAGGCAAAGGGTGTACCAAATAACCGTGAACTGCAATATACACCTTGGTTTCAAAATGAAGGAGAAATCAACCAAGGACTTGACGTACATGCAGGCAATCTCCCTGATTGATGTGTCCGATGTATCACGGGTATAGGGCAGAAAACTCGGCTTCATATGGATAAAGGATAGAAACCTAGTGGGATCTCCCTTTATATACACGACGGTATGGGTAGCACAAGTCCATGCTAGTGCTGTCTAAAGCCAAGAGGTGAACGACACCTACTAGGTTTAACGATGTCAGAACACGTCTCTAACCTAGACCTCTAAATATTTCGTTAATGTTTCAATGTTGTCTTAGTGTAAATTGAATAAATTTTAATGTTAATCTTCAATTATGTTTCAATTTTTCAGGCCCTAGCGAGTTTTATGTCTCAAAATCTCCTAAATTCACACTACATGCCACAATATATCATTTCATTCGATGAAAGCTAATTATGAGAGAGTTAAGATCTTTTCACACAATAACAAAATGACCAGACAACAAACAGTGATGTCTCTAATGCAGCTAATGGAAACTAAAAAGCTTTTCTTTCAGAGTTACTAATCACTAATAACACAGAAAAGATTTAATTCACACTAACTAATCAAAAGCAAAAGAGATTTTTTTGTATTTTCAGTGTTTGAGAGCAAAGTGCACGAAACAAATGGAAATTAATGAAATGAACAATTTGAGAAGCGGTAGAAAAAGAGTAAAGCAAGCAAATTTCACTCGATGCAAACACAAAATCAAAGCTCAAATTGACAAAACAATTCCTCAAAACCAAGAGAATCCCAAAGAATCAAATGAACCATGTAATCTAGGCCCAAAATGAGACAAGGCGGAATTTGAATGAGGAAGAAACCAATCACTCAAAAAACGCAACAAAATGATAGACAACCACCAAAAAAATGCAGAGAAGCAATCACAAAGTTGACTGAACAGATAGAAACCAAAAACTCCCACGGGAGGCTCGACACAATATAGCACCTAGATGCCCTAGGGCTAGAATGAAAAATCGATAGAAGGGGGAAAAAAACCAAAGGATGAAGGCCACAGTCAGTCAAAAAAGGCTCCAGAACACTCAGGCAGTTGTAAAAATGAAACAAAAATACAGATCAAGCTCAGAAAGCTCAAAACAGAGCAAACCCTAGCACCTTACAGAATTGGCGCGACTGTCAGGCTGAATCTAGCGCTAGAACAGGATTGGCGTGGGTAATACACTGGCAACATGCGCCAATTGGCATGAATGTCAGGCTAATAAGCGCGCTAGTCGAGTTTACTAAGCAAAAATAAAAAAAGAGCAATCCAAGAAACAAACTAGTGATGGTGAAGCTAAACAAAAGCCAAACACATGAAAGGAGCCAGCCAAAAGAGTTGATCAAGCAAGCAAAGTCAAGAATCGACCGAAAAGACAAGACAATAATCCAAACCAACGTCTCCCTAGCGGAGTCGCCAATTTGTTGGAGAGGTAAATCCCCTCTGCGGACAGAGGCGATCCCTACTAGCCCAGATTGGGTATAGCAACAATCGTATCACGTTAAGGTGCAAATTCCTAATTGCAATAGACCAAATTGCTAAGAAGGCCTACCTTAAGTCCAACGCTGTTGTTCGTAGAGAAGGTAGCGCTCCCGTTTCCTTGCTCCAGTAGATCACAATTCTCCCACTTGTCGCGATCGAACACCTGCACACACAAGAAACACAACGAACACACAATCATAAACCCAATATATGTAATTATGTATCAGTCAGAGAAGATACAACTCATGATCACAAAGTATGAACAATACGAGTGGAACCATAACCAAAGTCGCTTATCATTAATTAATACAAAGAAAGATACAACCTGTCTCTGACGCTGGATCTTCCTTCGGCAGGTCAACAACAGAATACGTCTCGATAAAGCTCGTCGGGAATGGGACAAGCCTGTCTCTTCGGTTGTCTTGACAATAATCTCCTTGCTACTGATTTGGCTCTATGAGGACTATCAAGGCTCTTGCAGCATTCTTTAGGCTATGGAGGCTCTTGGAGACTAGCTTGCAAAGGAAAATGGCAAGCTTATATAGATGGTGGAAGGGGAGTTGGGATCCCTACAATCATGGGATTTGCCCTATCCTCAAGGAAGCTTCAATGAGAGGTGGAAAACCACTTACTCTACATGGAGATCCGGAGCCAAACCTCCCAACTCAATTTAGAGACCAGTTTAGGAATTGGTTGGAGTCAATCTTCCGCCATTTTTTAAAAAAAACACTCCTTAATAAGCCTAGCGCAGGTATAACACCGTGACAGTGCGCCAGCTAGCGCGCCCTCTTTGGAGGATTTACCCCATTGGCGCGAGGGCTGAACTGGCTAGTTGCGCGAGGGAAAAAAAGGCTATTTTTAGGGTTTTTCACAAGGAATTGTCTTCAGGGAAATGAATGCCCTTGTCCAGGGGGATGCCATGAAAGTGGTTTAAGGTCATGTCACTGCTCATAGGTCACGGAATAAGCCCTCCAATGTGCGGGACGGGGAATTGCAGGGACAGTGACAAATTGCTGTGTAACAATGGGTTTTCTCTCTGAGATCATAGGAATTGTGTGTTGAATTACAAAAGTATCATATGTTTTAAGATCATAATAATCCCAAGCAAAGAAACTTTTGTACATTCTAAACAATTTGATGAATGATAATCTTTCTTCTGAAGATAGACCAAGACCTAGATTTATATTTTGAGGTTTTTCTTCACTTCCTAGATTAACTAACTCAAATATTGAGGTAGAAATTTGTATTTTTGAGTTGGTTACTCTTTTAAATCTATCCTTTAGATCATATAAGTCTTCTAACTTGACAACAAATTTTGGAATAGGGTTTTCATCTTGTTCTTTCTTGATATGAGTGTCATGTTCGCTTTCATGCATGATTTGATTATCATAAGGTTCTTTAGATGTTAAAAAATCTATTATATCTGAGTCATTATTGAATAATCTCTAGTTAGTGATATTATTAGGAATAGATGGTCTAAAAATAAATTCAATAGAAAATCTATCGGGACTAAATTCTTGAGACGGGATTAATTTTGATACTACATTGGCGTGTAAATCTGCACTAGCATTTTGTATTCAAGGTATAGAAGAAATGTTTAAGGCTAATAAATGAGAAGTTAATCCTTGGACAAATGGTTGATAATGTTTTAAATGTCTAGAATTAAAATGGATAGTATCTCTTACTTGCCTAACTATGATTTTTGAATCTCCTAAAACCTTCAGATGTTTGATATTTAGATCAATAGCTTTTAATAAACCTTGAACTAATGCTTCATACTTAGCTACATTGTTGGTACAATCAAATTCTAATCGGCAAGCTAACATAGTATTTTCGCCTTCTGAGTTTAATAAAATGCAACCCGCACCTGCACCATCTTCAGATTTAGAACCGTCAAAATAAAGGGTCCAAAACAAAGAATTAACTATTTTTCTGTCTAAAAAATTAATACATCTAGAATTATCTGATTGGGAAAAATTCTCAATCTAAGATACAACCGCATTATCAAATAAAGGGAATGGATGAGCATTAAATTTTCCTAGAAATGACTGTGTAGAGTAGTTTCCAATAATGTTGTTATTGAAGGCTATTGGCTCATTAAGCTCTTCAAGATCAGTCACTGTATGTTTCATAAACTTTTCACGGTATATTTGAATTTGGTTTGGCTTTCCATTATGTGGTAACCACATATGTGACTAGTTTGTTGAAAAATATCCATGAATTTTCTCAGACCAATCACAACTTAAAATTAAACCATAAAATTTAGGAATGTTTTCCACCAAAATATCAATAATTTGAACAACTTTGGGATTTGATGACAATCTGATAGAAACAGATTTTAATTCTCCTACCACTTCTACTCTAGTTCTGTCAAGTTGTACTATATGAACTGGAGAACTTTGAGGAGTAATGTTCAATTTAGCACAAACTGATTTTGGCATTATATTCAAAGAAGCCCCTGAGTATATTAAACAATTATGAACATTTTTGTTATAGATCTCATAGGTTAAGAGAAATGGGGGAGTATGAGAGATGGATGGGTCACCTATCATAATTAAATCTGAGGCATCTATTTTTACTGAAGGAGAAGGTGGCTTACCCATTTCATTAGCAGCTTGAACTATGATTGGAGTAGGTAAGTTTGAAGCAGGAACATCTTTTAATTCTCTAAGTAAGATTTGTTGTTGTTGCTTCAATTTGGTAAGCTCATGAATTGAATATTTGCCCTAGTCTTTTCATGTCTTCAACTATATTATATTCAATGGTATCTGAGATAACCATTGTTTTAGATATAGGTGGAGAGTCTGATGTAACAAGAATTGTTTGCGTAGCATTTGAATTAGACTTTTTGTTTGTTGATTTTCCTTTAGCAGGAGTGGAAGTTTTTAGCTATTGACTAGGCTGTGTTGCTTCAGTAGTTTTTTTGCTATGTGTGCTGACAGGCAAAGCTTCAAGTTGTTCTTCATCTGATAGGATAAAATCCCACATTCTATTAAGTTCAACTTCTTCTTCTTCGTCATCTTCCTCTTCCTTCGTTTTTTCCTCTTCCTCTTCTTGATCCGATTCAACATTAGATATAATATTTGGAGGTTGAGAATTAGAGGTTTGTTTTTTCTTGAAATTTTTGAAACTCTTTTTTGAATTTGAATTTTCGGCGACTTGTTTCCTTATATCTGCCATTTCATTGGTCATGGTTTTCAAAACTTTTTGAAGACCTTCTACATCAAATGGATCTTTTGGCATCTTCTTCTTAGAATCATCTTTGAAAGAAGTTTTCTTTGATTTTTGATCTTCTTGAGAATTCTTTTTCTCAAGAGCAGTTATGCGTTTCTCTACAAATAGAGATTCTTTCATATTCTTAGCAAGTGTTGCTAATTTTTATCTATAAAAAAAAATAGATATATTAGATGGAAGGGATGAAATATACCACTCAATTTGAAATTCTGCACCAGGAACTGCTGTAACAAGAATTTTATTGAGTAGTTTATTAAATCTTGAATTAAAATCTTTTATCTTCTCACCTCGTTTAGCTTTAAGATTTGAAAGATCATTGATAAGAGTAGCAGTAGTTCTGTCATCTCCAAAATTATCCATAAATTGTTCTTCAAACATATTCTAGTTAGTTATGGAGCGAGCAGGTAATGAAAAATACCAGGATCCTGCAAATCCTTTTAAAGTATATGGAAATAATCGTACAACGCAATCTTATTCAACTACTGCATTCAAGTTGAAAACTAACATAAAATTATGAATATGTTCTTATATAGGAATACCATCATCGGTATTAAATTTTTGTAGCTATCTTTCAGGATTTTTAGGCAGAGCATGAAGAGGAGCAGGCATGTTTACAGCCCCTGGATTACTCCATGGGTTTACATTCGGTGGAGGGACTTGACTTGCCATTGGATTTTGGATGGGTTGATTGTGAATTGATGATGAGTTAGGTCGAGTACTAGGACCAAAATTTTGAGTATTGGAACTAGTGAAAGTGATACCGACTATTGGAATGAAATTTGTGGAAGTGAGTGGAGGTAATGGTGGTGAATGAGATAAGATCTCGCTAGTGATTGATTTTGATTGAGTCCTCTTTAACTTCTTCCGAGTACTACTGATAGGAAATTCAAAAGGGAGAATCCCTGTATTTTGACTTTCTGATCAAGTTAATATCCTTTGAGGTTGTAAAGAAGACGAAATACTAAGATCCAATATTTGAGAAGATTTAGGATTTTCAGTAGAAATAGATACTTTCTCCAAATTTTCTATCAAAGATTTAACTTCTGGGGAATGTTGATGAAACTCAGGAAATAGTATATTTTGAGTATCTCTAGGAGAATTAGGGGAAAGATGATCAACTTTATATTTTATAGATGAGGATCTAGATAATTTTCTAGAAGTTGATGGGGATCTAGCCGAGGGAGAGAGAGCTTTTGATTGACCTTTAGATTGATCAGAACTTTGTGCCATTCACTTGGCCCTCCTTCTAGTGCCAATATGTTGAGGCCTTAGAATTCCGTTGCCAAAACATGGGGAGAACCACCCGGTCTGAACCTTAAAGAAGCTCCTTTTCCGTTTGGTATAGTGGCTCCGACTGGGGATTATGGGACCAGTTTCCCAATAAAGATAATTTTGAGGGTGTTGTGAATATAGCATGCAAGTGGATAATGATTTTAATATATATGCATCTATCTAAATTATTAATCTAATATATACCCAGGGTGTTTTTCCTTAATGTGATCTAAAATGATATCTTTCAACTATTAGTAATATAGATCATTTAACAGTCGAAAGAGATGAAAATTATGTAAAATGATTCTTCTAAAAAAGTAGTTTGCATAGAATAATTGTGAAAGAAATATCACATTTATCGGTGTCATTACATATTCAATAAGAAACCATAGCTAAAAGAGCATGTAATATTCATATATGATAACATTTCAAATATATAATGCAATACAAGATAATTGTCAATCTATGAAGTAAGACTTAATACAAGTGAATAGACGTACCATATGTACGAAGTTCTGTTCATGTAAAATAACAACAATGAATCTGCTTCTTCTCACTTTCAAGCAATTTAAAGAGTACAGTAGTGCAACATCAGTTAAACAACTTTAATTGTTAAAAGATAACATAATGTGTTCCATTAATTCATCAAAACACTCACAAACTTACAATAGTGCATTATTTGTAAATGTTTTTGAAAATTTTTTGGACACTTATCTAAATGCATGAGAAGGGTTTAAATACTAAACTAACTATAAACTAAAATAGATTATTACAAAAATATAGAGGAGGTTTCAAACAACCTTCCTCAAAAAGCTAACTTAAACTACAATTTAGGAAATTAAATTAACAATTCTGATTTTATGAGTCCTGCCCTTCTTTCTGAATGTGGTCACGAAGTTGGAAAATATCTAACATTGCTTTGAGCTGAGCTGGTTGTGATATCCTTGATCGTACCTGTCCCTTGAAAATAGCATTTGAGATTGCTGACTGGGATCTTTTTGCTGAATCTGTAAGAGACTGTAGAGTTTGATGCTGATGATAAGGTTTGATCAGAAAATTCCAGTAATTTTCCTGATCAAACTTATTTACATTTTTAATCATTACCTCCTGTGTGTTTGCTCTCTGATTCCACTGTGTTTCTACCTGTCTTGTTCTGAAAACACATCAGACTTGTTTTCCTTAAGAAGTTCTGCTTTAGACAGTTGCTCACACATAGATTCAATAACCTCAATTGAAATCTTGGATGTCTTTGTCACTGATTTCTCTGCTTGTTTGATCTGTGCTTCCCATTCTATGAATATAATTTATTTATGAAGCTTATCTACTTGAGGTAGATTAGATTGCTTTTCTGAATCTGAAACTTGCCATTGAATGTGCTCTTCATTTTTCTTCTCAAGTCTTTCACATTCAAGTTTCTTAATTGCTATTTGCTGCATCATTATTTTAATTGAATCATAATAAGAATCAATCATAGAAGATTGATGAAAAAATACTTCTTATTATTTCTTTAACTTAGTGTTTAAGTCAAATGCTTCTTTGATAAATTGTTCTAATTTTGGTTGAATCTGTAACTTAGTCATTACTATTTCCAGCTATGCTTGTTTTTCATCAATCTCTGTCCGATGCTGCAATTTGAGGATTTCAATATCTTTATGAAATTGGGCTTCGTTGGCTTTGAATTTCTCACTAGAATTGGATTTCTCTTCATTCAACAACTTCTCAAGTTTTTGTACTCTGGCTCCCTTTTGTTTTAATAACACTCTAACCTCAGTAGCTTTATCGACAGTAGCAGTAGCATATGCCCCTGCATACTATGATAATTTGGTTAGGTGTTTAGTTGGGTCATCTGAGGAATCTTTCCATAGTACATCAACTGATTCATCTGTAGGCTTTGGAGTTGTTTCATCAATTCTCCTTCTTTTATTTCTTTTAACTACAACCTTGTAACTAGGACTGTAGAAAATATCTAATGAAGGAATATCTTCAATCTGTAGAACTATCTGATCTGTGGGGTAGGTTGCTATGATTTCTTTATCCTGCATTGCTGGAACTCTTTATAGTGGATTAACAGTCTCCACTATCTTCTGTGAATGCTCAGGAGTCTGGAAACTTGTTGTTTGATCAGTATTGGGATTTCTTTAGAATTTTTTATGGCTTCAGAAAATTCCTCCCATTCATTGATAAGATCTTTTTCTTGTGGTAAACTAGACTTATCTAGCATGTTGTGACTGTGCTGAATTGCTTGAGAATTGGATTCTGTCCCATTATTTCTTGTTTCCTCTAGAATATATATCTCTTGAATGACTTGGTCAATTGTCTTTTCTGAGTTTTCCTTCTTAGATTTGGATTCATCTTCAGAGTGATCTGAATTATCAAATTGCTGCTGCGACTGACCTGATTCATCTTTAGACATTTCTTTTATTTCATCATCTAGACTAACACTTGGAATGTGTTTATTTTCATCTTCAATAGTTAAAAAATTGAGAGGGAATTTTTCTAGTCTCTTGTTTCTGTATGCTTGAAAAGCTTCAACATCCTTTTGAATTAGTTGACTAGATACATACTTGATAATATCTGAAAAGTTTTCCATGCCCATAAAAGATCATCAAATCCATCTTCCTCCCTTACAAAATTTTTCATCTTAAGCTCTGTGATGTAATTTTTAATCACATTGTTTGGGTCTTATAATCTTCTCGGCATAAATGCCAATTTCAATAAATTAATTTTGGAAACCTTCTTGTAAGTATGGCTGATATTAGACAAAGCAAAGGTGCCACATTGTAGAGGGAAATTAGGGAAAACAGTCTTTTTAGCATTCTTCAGCTGTTTCGTAACACCATTGACAAGCTGATAGGCTATTTCTTTTGCAAGTAAATTATCGGGAACATAATAGGGTAAAACATGGGGAGAAGCATAACTCATGAATGCTCTAATATATTTAAAATTCTCTTCAACAAACCATATAGCTACTGGGAGAATGTCTGCATTGGCTTCTTCAGAAACCCTAGGAGCCCTTTTGTTAAAAATCATCTGGTGTATATGCAATATGACTCCATAACAGACTTTATAGAAGTGTATGTGAAAATATGAATCCTAGAGTTCTTTGTGGTAAATATGAAATGGGGTAGGGTCCTTGGTGGTCCATTTCCATCCCATGGTTGGAAAAATGGAAGTAAAACAGATAACATCCATGACATAGGCAGACATATAAAAGGGAGGTATTTCTCTGAGTGAAATACTTCTTTTATTCCTATATTCGGTTATATGCTTGGCTAGGTTATTGGATAAAATGTCTTCCCAATTCAGAATAGATGAATTGACGATTGCGTCAATTAGGGGAACCCAGTCTCTTGAGAATCTAGTGCTATCTGATTTGGAAATTAAAGTACATAACCTATCAGCAACATAACAGTAAGGATTAGGAATTTGAGAAATTGGGTACGTACCAAACTTATCTTGTTTCAATTTCCCTTGGTTATCCTTCCATTCTTGGATGACTTTGATAAGGTCTGGATGTCATCCTCTAAAATTCTGCAAATAGTCTTTGTCATATTTCTGCTGCGGGGTGGTAGATGGTACATTGATGTTAAATATTTGGCCCTAAAAGAACCTATAGTTTCTCCCTTATAATTCTTGAATATTCTATCCTCAATGTTTAAGTGGTCAGTTGCCCACTTAACCATGTCTGTACAAGGAATAATTTTTGGTCTTGCAGCTATCTTGTGAATGTATGAGCATGCAACGTTAAAAAAAGTTGTGTCAGAGGTAGAAGCAGTGCTTGTTGAAGAACCTTTGTTTATCACCCTTGGTCCTTCACTTTCAAAAAGTTTATACATCGCTTCCCATGTTGAACTGCCACAATATTTGTTTTAGATGGTATCTGAAAATAATGGAGACATATCTGTGTCTTCAGTGGACGACGTCTGAGAAATTTCTTTTCCCTTTTTGCTCATTTTTCTCTTCTTCAATCCGTTAACTGGTTTCCTGAAAGTAGAGCGAATTTTTACAAGTAAGGAGTTTCAAAGAGATAAATAAATAATTTATTTCAAACACACACGAGAAGATATCAATCTATTAAAATATAACATCAATCATCATTCATAATATATGAATTAATATTTCATATATCTCCACACGTAATATCTATCAATCTCTTTAAAGTCGTTAAGATCTTAAATTTCATTTTGACATGACACAAGTTTTTTTACACGCTTGATTCATTAAATGTCACTGGTGCACATATCGCAGTTTATAACTTATAACCTTTTTTAATACTTACCCTTAAAGGCTGCGAAATGCAATCTGTGCAGATCGCAGATCGCAACTTTTATAGGATAACAATTAAGCGTATATTATAAGTTGAGCAAAATGCAAATTGCGATTTGTTATAAAAATGAAGTGGTCATGATAGCCGAAGGTTTTATATTTATTAGTTTATTTTCTCTTCGAGTTTCCGGGGTCGTGACTTATATCATTTTGTTTTTAAAGTTTTTTGATTGATTAAGTGCAATGCGATGCGATAAAGTAAATATAACGATGATTGAAGTTTTTTTGCAAAGTTTTAAATCATATATTTGGAGAAGCTTGAGTGCATATCGCACTTCGCATATTTTAAGTTTTATTTCTCTTTTGGAATTCATAATATATGTGATTTGCGATGCACTAAAAAAGAATAAGGCAGAAAAAAGAAAATATCTAATTTTCTAAGTTTTTTTGTTTTTTGTTTCTGTTTTAGGAAATATAAAAGAATTTAATATTTATTTCTAAAGGGTACCTATTTATAAAAATAAATGGGGGGTTGTTGTATAACACAACATGACCTCAAAAATATTCTCCCCTAAATAAGACATAACAAGATTCCTCTGCAGGACAAGGGAAGACACTAACTGACTGACAAATTCAGGGAAATTATAGGTACGTGGGGAAATTACGTGATGAAGGTCGGATTGGTCAACTTGAAAAATATTATCTGAGTCACTAGAATGGTTAAGAATGTCTTTTTGAGTATACAAAAGGTCCAAGGAGCAATGATAATCGTATACTTTGGCTTCTTTGTCCATAAGGGGTGTATGAACATACAACGTAGAGATTGCAAATTTTTTATTCGATTTCAGGGTTTTATGCATGCTTACAATTTGAAAGAAAGGACAAGGTAAAAATGTGGAATTATGGGTTACCCAGTAACCAAAGACAATGAAGAACCGAATGTTGATGTGGAATCAACAATGTACACTTTGGACTTTGGTCATCGACAACTCTTCAATTGGAGGACAAAGAAAATAACAGGCGGGACAACCTTTTTACTTTTTTTGTAATGTGCAGGAAATTTAATAAATCTTGATGATGTAAGGGGTACAGAAGGGTGACATTGATGTATGCAGGATGATGTGGATGGGTGAGGTGGATTGATGACATGTAAGGGCCCACTCACTTTCCTATCTCGCTTGACAAGTAAATTATTTGTCACCAACTTCCAATGCGTGGTTTTCATAAAAACCATTAACCAATTTTGAGGGGTCCCCATAGTGGTTTTTGAAAATCAGAGGGGACATGTCAAAATGAATCATGGTCGTTGATTTGGAGATGGAATGTTTAGCCATCATGATTTCTAATGGGTCCTCATCCCAAAACTTTTAATTGCTTTAACTATTCGGAAAGCCTTTGATTCCTTAGGTTGATTCCAATGAGCGACGATCCAATCCCAAATTTCTGCGCGCTTTAATTTCCAATTTATAAAAGTTTCAAACCCACTTTTATACAATTTAAGGTTGTGATTTTTAGCCTGAAAGGTTAGGATTGTGGACAAAATATAAATAATTTTTTTGAAAGGGGTCTACTATATAAAATTTTTCCTAGTCCCTACATCTATATATATATATATATATATATATATATATATATATATATATATATATATATATATACTCTTTTTTTATAGGAAAATTAAAAGGTAACCTTTGACTACAACACCTTGCATAAATAACTAGGTTCCTTGAATTCTTTACCCTTCCAACTCTTCATTATTCTTCATTTGGGATTCCATCTAGGTACTAATGTATACTATAGCCTTATGCTGACCTTCGAATTGATTATCTAGGAATCTCATCTCCTTCCTTATCTCAGGCATCTTGTCACATTAACACCCTTTAGGAGGAGGATAGTTAGACATGACATGATTGTATCTAGGAATTTCCAAAATCCAAGACTCCAAGTATTGCCAAAATTAAGACTACCACCACACAGGAAAAAGAAAAAACAAGAGGATTCGAGGGACAAAGCCTTTTTGAGTATTTCACTAGACGAATCAACTCAAAAATCACTTTAAAATCAAATAGAAACAAAAAACTAATTACAAACTTATCCACACTTTCAACAAGGAAAATAGGTTTATTACCATCCATAGGTTACCTATAATTTTTCCTTGCTCCTCACATAGATGCTTAATTTTATGGAATATTTGACAACCATATAATTTATTGCAATTTTCAATATTTACTCAAGCATATTCATATTCATCATTAACCATTAAGCACTAGAGTAGTAATAGTGTGAAATTTCCTAGGGATAGAAGTCTTTGTTGTATATAATCGCATTTTAAAACAATATCAACATTTTCACATTGCATAAACTCCATATTATCATAAGAAATTATTTAGAGAGAACATTAGAAATAAAAATGTAGTAGAACATTCATAGGCCTATCATGATATCTCTATCATAGGGCTCAACATATATCCTTCATATATCTTTCATAATATTTACTCATATCACAGATAAGAAGGCCCAAGGAGGTCATTTTCATACCCAAGAATTGAGACCCATTAGGGTGTTGTTACACCTCAATACTGAGGCCCATTAGGGCGTTGTTACACCACGAGATAGAGGCCAATTAGGGAATTTCTATACTAAAATACTGAGGCCCATTAGGGAATTATTACAACACAAGATAGAGGCCCATTATGGAATTATTACACGACAAAACTGAGTCCCATTAGGGCTCTATGGTTTTATCACAGACAAGAAGGCCCAATGAGGCCACTGTCATACCCAAGAAATGAGGCCCATTAGGGTGTTGTTACACCACAAGACTAAGGCCCATTAGGGTGTTGTTACACCACAAGAATGAGGCCCATTAGGGAACTGTTACACCACAAGAATGAGGTGAAATTTCACAGATCCATAGGATGGAATGATTAGTATATCACTCCCAATTAATTACAGGTCCTGGTGTGCATTTATTTGAGGCACAAACACCCTGTATTTTACCCTATGAAATCCATGCAATTTGGATTATTATTGAGCAATGGAAGTATATATATATATATGTGAAAAATTAAAGATATTTAATTGTATTAATGTTACTTACGAGTACCCCCGATCGGGGTGTGAAGAGGGAGACGAGGAAACTCTTCATGAATAGGATGCCATGGGGCAAGAGTGGTGGGCGAATTTCCCCATGCCACCATACGCTGAGAGTGAATGCAGGCTGGAGTGGACATAAGGAAATGTTAGAAGGTTGTGGGAAAGCGAGCAAAAGGTCGCGAAAAGTGGTAAGAAAATGAGGCAACAAGTAAAAGGTTGTTAACACTGGTGTCATTAAGAGAGGGACTACAGAGAAGGTCGAGCTGATATCGTTGGAGTGAAGGCCCGAGAGGAAGGAAGAACATCCAACAGTTGAACAACGATGCCTCGGGTATGTATCTTGGCCTCACCTGATAGTAATCATGGAGTTCATGGGGCAGTTTAAGAAGCAATACCTACAAAGGTCAATGAAACTGAGTCCTGGGGATTATGATAAAGGGTCTGAGTCAAATTTTCTTTGCCTGGTTGTGTCAATTCATTGTTTACATGATATAAAGTTGGCCCAAATGGGCTTGGTCTGGTACCTCAACCTAATTACAGTTAGTAAATTTGGTGCCAAAGTCATTAAAATGATTATTTCAATGTAGTATTGGGATAGCTACTTGCATATAGGAGTCTTTGAGGTTGTAAGCCCAACTAAGGGCGGTTTTTGTGCTTCCTGTGGCCAGGTATGGCTTGAATAGGTTACTCCATATGGGAATTTTTTGGTAATTGGAGTAGGGGAATGGTCACTATATGTAGAAGACTGTTGTACATGCATAACCTTAAACAGGATGGTGTCTGGGGTGTCCTGAATGAAGCTTATGGCTGCGGTGGAAACACTAGGATAGAGGGGAATATTTAATGGGTGCATTGCAAAATGAAAGCCCAAGAGAGTGAGAACTGGTTGGATAAGTCCACTTAGGGCCATAATAATGATATAAGAATTGTATCTCCATTGGGCAGCTACGTGAAGAGAAGATTCTGCAACAGACAAAAACCAAATAGAGGGGAACATTGTGCACGCAGTGGCTCCATATGGTCCAAGGGAGGGTTCAGGAAACCAAGTAAGACCAACCAAAGTATGGATCTCTCAAGCCTAGGGGCATGGAGAGAAGTCAATGCATGCAACCCGAGCAAGGGAATTATTGAGGGGGTGGCCGATTGGGAGACCGACCGGATGAAAATTGGGAAGAAGATGTGGTTATGTCAGAAAATAATTAACAATATCATTTTTTTTGAATTTAGAGGTGTGCCTAGCCTATATATCTCGCTGGGCTTTACAAGGTGGGTGGGAACCTCAGTGTGGATTCGAGTGCATGAAAAGTTTCTGGGGGGCCTCGGAAAGTGGAAAATGGTAAAGGTATAGTTAGGTAAAGGCAATAGAGGGAGGGGTGGTAAGCCAACACAAACTGAAAAAGATAAAGGAAAAGAAAAGGGAGTAGTATCATCAAGTAAAACTCAACGCAAAATAGGCATAAAAAAATCAAGAGAACATGTAGAACTTACTGCACGCATATGGAGTAGGGACTCCAACTCAAGTTAAATCATTGATATTTGTATGGGAGAAAGACCTGAACACTAAGGTAGAGGCAGAAATTTCAAATGACACAATGGAACCCATGGTGACAGACCCTGGAAATACAAGAGGCCGACTGACCCTGTTTAAGCAGCCAGTCCACCTCTACTAGACCATGAAATTCTTGATGGCGAAGGCCACAATGGTAGTACATGATGTGGGAGGAGACCCAAAGGTAGCACCGAGTTTGGCTGAAATATGCAGGGATATATAAGAAATACAACTGTAGGTGCATCATCAAAATGTACATCTTGGTCGAATGGAAAGGCAACTCCAGAATCTACACCAAGTGGAAACGCTCGGGATGAGTGCAAAAGAGCCAACACTGATTGAATCATCTGATGAATAGCTATAGAAAGTTTGGAAAATTTTGTTTATGAATATTTGATGTGGTCGGCTATCATTTAATTTCATAATAATATGTTTAAAGAGACTATAGTTAATATAGCATATAAGGCATTTAGAGATACAAAATCAAACAATTTCAGTTTTGGTTGGAATTTAACTCATGGAGGTGGCCAAAGACTTGGTTTCCTACGGGCAAGTTGAGGCTACTAAGAACATATTATGATGTAACCTACTATTTATTTTTAAATGAATGAATAGAGAGGCTCTACCAAATTTACAAAATAAAAATAAAAATGTTACCTATGTGTAAAAAAATACTCTCAAAGTTGATTCATTCAATTTTTCCTTGAAATGAAGGTTGGGTGTGCATTTTTGTGAAGGAGGCAAAAATTGCCTTGCTTCACTAAAATGTATGCTAGGATTCATTTCTTATCCAATCTGATTGATTCAAATCATATACTATTCATTTAGTGATTACTGGTCCTGGTGTGGATTTATTTCAGGCACACAATCCCTTCCTTTTACCGTATAAAATCAATCCAATTTGGAGTATTCATGCACAATAGAAATTTAATGAGGACGAGTTATTGTCCACCAAAATTTAATGAGGATGTACTTAATGCTATGTGAGAAGGCATGCTCCCCACACATTTAAAGGTCCTCTTAGGTCATGTATAAATAGGAAGAAACTTCTAATTTGTAAATATTAACACATTGGTGATGTTGTCTTATTTTTTATACATAGTTTTTATTTTTCAATATAGATTATAGGAAACATACCCTTGTTTTCCATATTTAGCCAATGAGAAATGTTGTACATTATAATTTTAAAATTGGTTGGAATATGGTTGGAACATGATAGGATAAATGGCATCCTCCCAGGGTAATATATGGGTGGAATGTTTCCCACCATATCGATGGAATTTTGCCCACCATACTTGCATTAAATAACTAGGGTATTTGGATTCTTTACCCTAATTCCATATCTTCATTCTTCTTCTTTTTGGATTCCATTTGGGTACTAATATAGACCATGGCCTTATACAGTCCCTCCAATTGACTCACTAGGTGTATTTCTAGAATTAAGACTACCACACAGGAAAAAAAAACAACAAGAGGATTGGAGGGATAAAGACTTGTTGAGTATTTCACAAGACCAATCAACTAAAAAATCACTTTAAAATACAAATAGAAAAAAAAAACTAAAATTACAAACCTATCCATATTTTCAACCAGGAAAATAGGTTCATTACCATCCATAGGTGACCTATAATTTTGCCTCTCTCCCCACATAGATGTTTAATTTTATGGACCATATTTGACAACCATATAACTTATTTCACTTTTCAATATTTATCAAGCACATTTATAATTAACCATTGACCAATAATGATCCGTACTTATGTAGGAATGCAATAAAATACATAATTACATAGACACAGAGATGCAATAGAAATAAGACTTCATTTCATTAATATCACATAACTAAAATATGCTTACAAACATAATGAAAATAAACTAGCTAGGCACTAGTAGCTTATCTCTGAGAAGAGATGTGGTGACTACAAACCTCTGAGCTGTGTTACAATGAGGCTCAAGGGCCTTTTTATTATTCAACAACATGGGAAAACCCTAAGCATCCAAAAACCTAACCCTAAGAGATGAAGCACCAAAACTGTGCACCCCGTTTGGGTAAATTGGTACATCAACTTCTCGGGGATGTAACTTTGGCATACGATCTCTGTTTGATGTGCACAATACTTCGTTAGAAAGATATATCCAAGGACTACAAATTTTGACTGACCATTGGTCAATGACTTATGACGGTCCCATATTTCCCAAAAAATGTAGTTTAGGGCCTCAAAACAGCTCCAGAAGTTTAGGACCCCAAAAAATGCCAAAAATAGTAAAATGTGCTACAATTAAGGAAACTACATGGTGGGGCCCCAAGTGGAATAGGCGGGTGGCCACCAATACACACCTAGATAATTACTTCCCCCTTAGGAAGAAATGGTTCCCATTGCATTGAGTTCCTCCATGAGATAAGGAAACTTCTGCTTAACTTGGTCCCTGGTGAGCCACTTGCCTTGGTGCAGGAGTTGGCCATCTTTAACAACCTGATACAGTTGGATATTTTTCTAGCGATTGTTATTGATTTTCATGTCCATGATATAATCCGTGGTGGCCTATTCCATGCAATCTGGGTTTAACTCTGTTTGTGTGAGTTGTTCTACCATGTCAGAGGTGTCTAGTAGAGGTGGAAAGTAGGGCCAAAGGTGGTCCACATTGATCATTGGGTGTAGAACAAGGAATGGTGGAATAATGAGCTCGAAGGCATTGTCCCTTATAGCCTTGATAATGGTGTATGACCTATATCAGAGTAGGAGAAGCTTGCAGTGGGGTCCAACGAGGCGCTCCTGCAAATGTAGCCACACTTTGTTGCCCGCCTAGAAGTTGTGTGGCACCTGATGCTGATCATGTCATTGCTTGTAATTGGCATTGGCTCTATCCAATATGTCATGAAACTATTGGCGGATGTGCTGAATGCTCTCAATGAAGTTGTTTGCCTTGTTAGCTTCAAACTAGACATGAACCAAATTGGCCTGAGTAGCCACAAATGGCATGGCTATGTCAATGGGACATAGTGGCTGGAATCCCTAGCCCACCTGAAAGGGGCTGTGGCTGGTTGAGCTATGGAGAGCCCGATTATAGCTGTGTTGTACATAGGGGAGGATCTCATCCCATGTGCGTGGATTCTTTAAGTTGTATATGCGCATAATTTGTACAATCATCCTATTAACGACCTCTGTCTGACCATCAGTTTGGGGATGGAAAGTTGTGGACTTGGTGAGCTTGGTGTCCAGCATTGACTAGAGGATGGAAAAAAATGTACTAAGGAACCTACTATCCTGATCTAAGATGATAGGTTGTGGGATCCCAAAGTGTACCCACACTCGTTTAAAGAAGAGTTTAACAGTGGTTTATCCTATGATATTCTTCTTGTAGGCTGCCATAATGGCCATATTTGAGAATCTGTCAATGACTGTGAAAACACTGTTAATGTCATGCTTACTAGAAGGAAGGCCTGACATGTAATCCATGGAGATGGATTCCCAAGGTCCATTAGGGGTAGGAAACGAAGTATAAAGGCCTTGCTTCTTGATGGTCGGTTTGGCAATGGCACAGGAAGTGCATGATCTGATGTACTTCTTGACATCTAGTCGAAGGTTCGGCTAATAGAAATACTTTTGCAGTACTGCCACTATTTTCTCGACCCTGAAGTGCCCAACGACCCGACTGTAGTGCGCTTCCCAATTCATCTTGGTACACTCGTTTGAAGGAACACAAAGGTGTCCCAGGTGACATAGCAGTGCATCCCGAAGGTGAAAATTTGGAACTTGCTTACCCTCCAAGAGTGTCTTGTATGTGTGGCTGAATTCTGGATCACTCTTGTAGAGAAGTGGCCAATCAGAAGTCTCATGCCCACAAGAGTTGAGCACGGTGGTTAGCGCCATGATTGACGATTGGTTGAGGTAGTCTACAACATTATTGGTGCTTCCCTTCTTGCAATTGATGTTCAAATGAAAATTTTGCAGATATGTGGACCAATTCTGATGGCGATCATTCTACAACTTCCCTTGTGTCCGTATGAACTACAAGGGTTGGTGCTCTATGTGTATGACTGTTTCCTTCCCCAAAATGTAATGCTTCCATTGTCTACAAGCCTTCACAATGAAATACATCTCTTTTTTATAACTGGGATACTTCCAGACTGTTTTGGACAATGTATCACTGTGATATGCCACTAGATGCCCCTATTGAGTAAGAAATTCCCCAAGAGCATAGTTAGAGGCATTTGTATCGATCTCAAATAATTGTTGAAAGTCTGGTAAAGTGAGCATTGGGGCAGAGTAGAGACAATGTTTCAACTCTACGAATACATTTTGTTGAGATTCAGACCAAAATAATTTTTCTTTCACTCCTCCCTTGGTGACTTGGATCAAGGGCCAAGTGATATGAGAGAATCCCAACACAAACCTGGAATAGAAATTGGCAAGACCCAGAAATCTGCGGAGCCCTATTAGATTGGTTGGGGCTGGCAAATCCATAATGACTTGGATCTTGGCTGGATCCACATGCACCCCCAACTCATTATTAATGTATCCCAGATACTGAACTTGGGTCATGCCAAAAGTGCACTTCTCGAAATTGACACACTTGTGTTGCCACAGTGTTTGGGGGACCTATTGGATGTGGTGGAGGTGCTCTTCCCAAGTCTGGCTGAAGATCAGGATGTCATCCAAGTACACTACTACAAAGGAGTTGGTGAATGGACTCAAGATGCCATTCATCAACCTCATGAAGGTTGCGGGAGCATTTGTCAACCTGAAATGCATGACCAACCATTCAAAATGACCCTCCTTGGATTTGAAGGAAATCTTCCATACATCAGAGGGTTTGATTGGTACCTGGTGATACCCGAAATTCAAGTCGATCTTGCTGAAATATTCCCCCCCTTGAGTTGGTACAAAAGGTCATCAATCCATGGGATCAGGTTTCTATTCCGGACAATGATCTTGTTTAATGCACTGATAGTCAATACAGAGTCTCCAAGTCCCATTCTTCTTCTACACCAACATGATCGAGCTCCCAAAGGGATATGAACTTGGACGGATGTGACCTTTCTGCAACAGTTCCTAAATCTGCCTCTTGATTTCGTCATTCTCTAGAACAGAGTGCCAATAGATTGGTCCATTGGGAAGAGACACCCCCGGGGTCATATCGATGGGGTGCTTCACTTGACAGTGCAGAGGCACCCCTCTGGGTGCATTAGGGGAATTTTGAGGTCTAAAATGGTCCTCCTAATGAAAATGTGAAAATCAAAATTCATTTTATGAGAACCAATCATATTTTAGGGGATGACATCATCCCCAATGGTTGAGGTGGAATGTATTGAGTTAAATGTACTTAATTGTCACATTCTCAATGGTGGATAAAAACTCATGGTTAACCATGGTAGTGCTCTAAGTACTTTTAACATCATAAAGTATAGTACTCATAATAAAATTCCTTCCATATTTTTTGAATAAAATATTATTATTGTGTTTTAATATTTTTTGAAAGAAACAATGCATATCCCTATAGAATCTTCATGTCTTTACACACTTTTTCAATAAATATTATAACTGTATATTTTCATATAATTTATTTTAAAATTATATATTCATCTCATGTTAGTTAATATTATAATTTCAAATTAATTATATGTTAATATCTATACATATATATTATACATATGAAATAAAAATAAATAAAAATGTAACTTTGTAATTTTAGGATAAGTAAAATCTATGAATAATATTACTATAATATTAATAGCAATACAAACATATTAAAATTAAAGAAAAAAAAAGTATATTAGTTGTGCATGATATTTTATACATACATACATACATACATACATACATACATATATATATACATACATACATACATATATATATATATATATATATATATATATATATATATATATATATATATATATATATATATATATATATTGAAAAATATAAAGTCTAATTAATAAAATATTATGGAATTGACACAAAATCTTATAGCATTACTTTGTAAATGAGAATACTGAGAAGGAGTTGAAGGAGAAAATGATGCAAAAGGGTTCTCAGGGTCGAAACCCTAATCATGGTGGTAAGGCAAAGTTTTGGAGGCTATGAAACCAATTGTAGGGACCCTTTGCGAGAAGGAGCACGACGTGACAATTGTCCCAAGTTGTCAGAACCGTGCAGACACTTGGGAAATTGACAGGCGGCCACGCAACGGTTTGGATTTGACGGTTTAGATTACGGATAAGCGGGGTTAGGATGGATGTTTCAGTTTTTTCAAATCCTAACCTCCTTTCTAGAAGACAGTGTGAGCACGAGAGGCTTGTGCTAGTGAGGTTTCTGCGCTGTCGGAAGGGTGGTTTTAGCGCTAAATCACAGGGTAAAAATGGGATTTGAACGAGATTCTGTGGACATTGAATTGGCATTGGAAGACTTGCTAGCAGTCTGGGGACACAAGGTGTTGGCGGGAAACTTGGACCATTATTTTCTGGCCATTGGCGATACAGGCCAAAAGAACAAAGCTCTTGAAGTTGCATGGGGTCTGTTGAACGGGGCTGCTCTTCCGGAAGAACGTCTTCAAAGCACATTCAACTGCGCGTGGAGGAAAGGTTTTTCTCAAGGGTCAATCGAGCCTTCGTAAGTCCCTAAGAAGATCAGTGGCAAACAACTCCAAACAAACCATCAAAACCCTTCTCTGCCAGGTATTTCATCAATCCCTTTTCTTTCAGTGGGGTTCGAAGATATAGTTGCTAGCCGTGGGATTCAGGGCTCTGTTGGGCTTAAAGCTTTCTTGGGAGAAAGCCATAGAATGAAAGAGTGGGGAAGGGGGGCTTCTCGTGAAGTTACACCTGCTCAAAGGCACCCTCCCCAGTGGCAGAGTATCTGTTTTCTCGAAAATTTTCTTCTCTCGTAGGGCAGTGAAGTGGCAAGCTTAGGGCCGGAAGTAGCCAAGTGTTTGGTTCGAAACCCTAGAGGGATGAGACAGTTAGTGTTGGGTCAGGCTGGAGCCTTTCATCCCATACCTTCAGAGGAGGATCAAGGAGGGGTTTCAAGGTCTATTAGTGGAGATAGTGGGAAGGAGGACCTAGGGACTATCAGACTTCAAGAAGGCGCTATAGGAGCAAGTGGCTCCGATTGGGAGGGTCTGAATCACTCTGAGGAAGGGCAACCCAGGTCGCCTGTTCTTAAAGTAACAGATGCGATTGAAATGCCAATAGAAGGTGAGAAAGGTGGAAGAAGTAGGGTTGCAGGAAGAAAAAGAAAAAAGACCAAGTTGATCAGGATAATAGAAGAGTACCCATGCTATGTATTTGGAGTTGACATTCACATCGACGAAGTCATGGAAGCGACGAAAACTATTCTAGTTGGTAGAGTCAGAGGTAGAAAATTCTTTGCCAACTATATCACAGAGCGGACAACCTCGAAATGGATGGATGCCCCAGAGAACCCCATTGAGATCCAAACTCTGGCCCGGGGGCGGTTCATGCTTGAATTTGAGAAGAAGGAGCACTTATAATGGGTTTTATAAAGGAATTGGAACTATGGAAAGAGACCTATCTTGTTCAAGAAATGGACACCACTCTTTGACACCCAGAGGGAAAAAATCAAAGAAACTTCGGTGTGGGTTAAGCTCCTAGGACTTCCATTACTTTTCTGGATGGACTCAACTTTCCGTTCAATTGGGAACACTCTGGGCCAATTCATCGAAGCAAGCCTGTCCTTCCAGTAGACCAAGGACCTGAGCATGGAAATAATCTTAAAGTCAACCTAAAACCTAAAGAAGTGTTAGTAGAGGAAATGCATCTTAAGTAAAAGGACTATGAATACTCACATATTCTGGACTATGAACATATGCCTTTCAGATGCCATCACTGTCATAATTATGGTCAACTAGCAAAGGACTGTCCGCTCGGGCATTGAATAAGAAGGAATCAAAAAAGGCTAAATCGAGGGCCTATGAGATCCTTGGTGGTAGATGAGATCAGGCCAAAAAAAGGGGAAATGATGGAAGGGGTTGAAGGTCTCGGTGTCAACACGAATGCCAACTCTCCCTCGGCACAATAGGCAGATCAATCCACCCCTTTAGTTATGGATCATGAACAGGAACTTCCTCAAGAATCTGATCCTCTTCCTAATGCTGGAACAACAAAAACTTCTTAGGAGGGTATGACTTTGGTCTTTGCTCCTTCAATTTTCACCTCTTTATTCACTTCTATTTTTACTTATACAAAGCCTGGTCCTTCCAGGCCTCCTCAAATGGAATATTTGCAAATGCATGATGTCATAGAGTCCCTAGATAGTATCATCACATATATCCCATCCTCTCATTTGGATCCCCTCCCCGAGGTTGATAAAGGTATGCCCCCTCCCCCACCTTGTATCCCTGAGAAACCTCCCTATAATTTAAGATCCTTGATGAAGAAACCTTGGAAAGGGGAGATCATTGGTGGCCTAGAGTCTAAACCTATTTCGGTCGGTCCTAGAAAGATGAGGGGTAGGAAATCAAAAATTTCTAAAGAACAAATTGATATTGCAGATGGGAAGCAATTTTATCTTTCCAGGGTGCTTAGAGTAGCGTAGACCCCTACCCTAGGTTATAGATGATCATTATATCCTACAATTGCAGGGGCTTAGCTAGTCAACCCAAAAAACTAGCACTGAGGGAGTTGATGAAGTCCTACGATTGCGATGTTCTCATGCTCCAAGAAACATTGGGGTTGGGGGTTGAAGTGGTTGGCAATCTGTCAAGGATGTTTTCAGGTTGGGGCTTCCAGGCTCTGGATGCCCATGGTAGATTTGGGGGATTGGCGTTGGGCATTAATTCCGGGAGGTTGAAGGAAATTTCTTCATGGGGTTTTGAAAATTCCCTGCCTATGGAATTCTATTCAAACGAGCTTTGTCACCCCATCCTCCTATTAAATGTATATGGACCTTGCTTGGATAGGATGCAGTATTGGAGCAACCTGTTTTCCAAATCATGCATGCATAATCCAAATCTCATTTTGGGTGGAGAATTTAACTTCTCCCTGGGGATGTCAGAGTCATGGGGTCCTTCAGCTCGCGTTGATCCTCTTATGAATTTTTTCATCAATCAGTTGGCCTCCACACATCTGGTGGATGCAACTTTTATCAAGCCTAGACCTACTTGGAGGAACATACGAATGGGGAGGACAAGGTGGCTAAGAAGTTGGATTGATTTCTCCTTAACAAAGATCTAGTGGCCAAATCCTTTGTTTTTAGGCACTGGGTTGGGGAAGGAGGTTTATCATACCACTTTCCCATTCTTCTTGAAATCAAAGGTCGCTATAAGAAGCTAGGGGCCCCCTTCAAGTTCAATTCCTCATGGCTTAAATATGAATCCTTCACCTCCTTGTTCCATGACACGTGGAGGAAGGATTGGCCAAGGGAACCTGGCAATGTGAGCAGGCATTTTATGGAGAACCTAAAGGAAATGAAAAAAGCCACTTTGGAATGGGCAAAGGCCAAAAAACAAAAGGAGGAGGAAGACCTATGGAAGATAATGAAGAGATATATTTTCTGGAAAGCCCGGAGGGGGCCAGATATGTCACCATTGAATCAAGGGACAGAATAAGGAGACTTGAAGCATCAAGGAAGAAAATTTTATTGGAAAGAGAGGAGAGTTGGCACCTTAAGAGCAAGGATATTTGGCTGTTAGCTGGAGATTAGAATACCAATTTTTTTCAGAACTAAGTCAAAGGAAGGAAAAATATCAATACAATTTGGGGCATGCAGATGGAGGAAGGAGAAATGGTATGCACATTCGAGGACCTCTCTGCCCTTGGAGTGAAATATTTCAAATATTTGTTCAGAGCCCCATTGGAGGCCTCCATTGTGGAAGTTATCAGGGTAGCTCGGTTTTTCCCCAGTTATATTGATGAAGAAGGAAATGATAGTATAATGGAGCCTGTTTCAAAGGAGGAAGTGGAAGATATCCTTAAGATAATGTAGAAAGACAAGAGTCTAGGACCAGATGGTTGAACGGTGGAATTATTCCAACAATTTTTTGAGTTCTTGGGGGATGACCTGCTAGAGGTGGTGGAAGAGTCGAGAAGAACATGATCTATATATCAACCTTTCAACTCCACTTTCCTGGCTCTCATACCCAAAAAGGAACATCCAGAGTCCTTTGATGATTTTAGGCCAATCTCTCTTTGTTCATGCATCTATAAAATCATTGCAAAAGTGATAGCTAACCATCTCAAGCCTTTTCTCTCCCGAAATGTCTCTTTGGAACAGTTCGGATTCTTGGATGGAAGAAAAATTCATGAGGTTGTGGGGGTGGCCCAAGAAACTATCCACAGTTTGAAAAGAAGCAAAAAAAAGAAGGAGCAATCATTAAAATAGACCTTTCCAAGGCATATGACAGGATCAATTAGATGTATATCTGGCTTCCCCTGACCCATCTTGGTTTCAGGATTAATTTTATCAATTGGGTAATGAGGTGCATCTCTTCTACAAGCATTGCAATTCTGATCAATGGGGCTGCTTCCAATTTTTTCAACATTCAAATAGGACTTTGTTAGGGATGCCCTCTCTCTCCCCTTCTATTTATTTTGGCTACGGAAGGACTCAGTCTAATGATACATGATGCAAAAAGAAGGGGGGATCTAAAAGGCATTGAAGTGGCTGTCAAACTTTTCGTCACTCATTTACTTTTCGTAGATGACATCCTCCTATTTAGTAATGGTAGTTTGGAAGATAGTAGTTGTTTAAAGGAGGTGTTGGACCTTTTCCTTAATGCTACAATTTTAAGTATATTAGACAAAAATCCACAATTACAACAACTGGCATTTCCATATATGAAGTGGGTAGAATCTTTGAAGTGTTACAGTTTGAAGTAAAGACCCTGCAGGACTCGTTCAAATATTTGGGTTTCTATCTAAAGCTGAAATCTTATCATACTCAGGATTGGCACTGGCTTATTGCAAAGATTGAGGCAAGGATAAAACATTGGAGCTACAAATGGCTATCTAGAGCAGGGAGACTAGTGATGATTAAATCTGTAGCCATGGCTATTCCCGTTTATTGGGCTGCTCTCTCTTCGATTTCTAAAAGTATTCTCTCCATTATTAATAAAAGTTGTAGTCGGTTCTTATGGGCAAGGTCAAAGGTGGAACATGTGATGCCGTGGGTGGCTTGGGAGAAGATAGTGCACCCAAAATCTTGGAGAGGATGGGGAATCAAGGAGCTACCCTCCTTCACGACTTCTCTGGCTGCCAAATTGGGCTGGTGCCTCATCACCTTGGAAAACCTATGGATGTTTGTCATAAAAAAAATACATTGAACCTATGCCATTACTAGAATGGCTACACACACCTAATACGAAAATTAAAAAAATGCATCAATAGTATGGAAAGCCTTAGTAGTGTCGGTCAAAATTATTGAACAGGGTCTAGCATGGCACGTCAGGGATGGTTCACAGGTAAGACTGGGCTATGACCCATGGGTGGGCTGCTCTGTGAGGTTCACCCTTACTAGAGATCTTCTAAAACATATGGAACGAAGGGGTTTAAGAACCCTAAGACATATAACCCTACATAGCCAGTCAACCATCTGGAGGCAAGCATGGTTGACAGGGGGAGCCCTCCAACTCGGAGACAGGTGGCTTGAAGAGTGGCAGGGGTTTATCAATGACCTCCAAAACTCCAATATCAGAATTCACGAGAGACCGTATGAGCTCAGATGGGTCCATGCTCCATCGGGTCTGTATTCCCCAAATTTTGGGTACAAATGGAAAATGGCTCAGAAAAGTTGGGGGGAGACGGAGTGGTGGTTTAAACCTCTGTGGGAGTTAAAGGGACTAGAAAAAACCAAAATTTTCTTCCGGTGCATTCTTCAGAACAAGGTTCCCTCCTGGGACTTTCTCCAACGTAGGGGCAAGATTGGACCTGGTTGGTGCTCCCTTTGGAAGGCTAGTTCTGAGTCAGTTCACCACCTCTTCCTTACCTGCCCCTTCAACTCATAGCTCTATACTAAAACTCTAAGGCTTCTCAAAATCACACAAAAATGGGAAGGAAATGATGTGCGAGAGGCATGGCAGAGATGGTGGCAGACCTCTCCAAATGATAGGGTTCGGAACCTCCCTCTACTAGTAGCTTGGTGAACTTGGATATAAAGAAATCACATCATCTTCCATGACAATCCCTTCCCTGTAAACCTTTTAGCAACTTGAGAAGCTTCCATCTATGAATATATTCCATTTCCGACACAACCCCACCAATCCAGAGTCATCCAATAGGAGAACATTAGGGGGGATATTCCGTGGGCATAATTCGATGGGGCATCTAACCCTCAAAACAAATGTGGGGCCGGTCTCTCCATCCATGATCCATCAGGGAAAATCCTTAAAGTGTCAGTCGGCCTTGGTCGTGGGACAAATAATTTCACAGAATTAAAAGCTCTACACTTATTGCTCTATTGGCTTTTGTCCCTAGAGATGAGAGAAGTTCAAATATTTGGGGACTCTATGAATATCATAAAGTGGTTTAATGGATCACAAAGATGTCTAAATTTAATTTTATCTCCTTTACTTGATGAGGTGAACCAAGTAAAATATCTTTTTAACCAGATTATTGTTTGTCACATTTACAGGCAACGAAACAGTGAAGCAAACCTCCTATCTAAGGAGGGTGTTCGTCAAGATATGGGGAATTGGGTAGCTGTAGCAGTTTAAGGAGGTCAAGTTCGAGGGATCGATCAACCTCCCTTCGCCCATTAATTTCCAGCTGCTCATACCTCCTTTTTCTGTTACCTCAAAACAACTTGAACTTTTTAGATTGTTTGTTTATTTTTATTTTAAGCTCTGAACATATTCTAAACTATCATGTCTCTGTTTCAGATTGTTTTCCTCCATGAGGAGATCCGCAAGACAGGTTTTTCTCTGCTTAGACATTATGCTACTAAAACTTTGAAAACTGGATCGGTGTCTACCACCCAGCTTTTATTTTTGATGTGAACATATAGACATAGTTTGTTTTCATCCCTGTTTCGAGCGTATTTTCCTAACAGAATGGTAATTTTTCCTAACAGAATGGTAAGCCCGGGGGCTGAATGGAGACGTAATTTTTATGATTTTTGACAGATCTGGGAGGATCGATGCATATATCTCCTCATCAGCTGCAACTCCATCTTTCCTTTTTCAAAAAGAAGAAGAAGGAAAAATGCAGTTCTTTGAATGCTACATGCATATACTATGTAACCTTCTACACACTTAATAGATGGTTCGATTTTTTCTTTGGAAAAGAAATAATATTATGGAATTGTCTACAGATGTAACAAAATATACGGATGACAATTTTTTGCTGGAATCTGATTAAAAATAAATTCAAAAAATCAGGTAGTTGGAGTGTTTGAATCATTTTTTTATGATGGAAATAGACTGAGCACCATCAAAAACCCATGCAGTACCCAAAATCCTGAAGTTTGACAACCTCAACCTCTGCTTGAATTTTTCATAATCTTGTCGAAATTCCCGGGTTATTTTGTGGGTTTTTTAGACTACGGGAAAGATAATGAGATAAGATTATTGGAGTTGGTTAATTTATTGTTGATAGTTTTTTGTTAATGTTTAGTATTTTTAGATAATTTAAAATTTTAAAATTTATAAAAATTAGTCAATTTAATGATAATAATAATATTGTTGTTGTAATAGTTTATTATTATCATTATTTCTATTGTTATATATTTATCAATGGTAGATACAAAAAACCTTGAGCTATATCAAACCACATTAATATTTTTAATGTAATTTTATAAATTATTTGATAATTTTTTACAAAATTTTATGAAAATTGTAACCGATTTATAAATTAATACATAAATAATATATTACATTTTATTTTTATTATTATATTTTTTGATTTTTATATAGTATATTAATTACATGCTATTATATCATATAATTGTATAATTTAAATAATATAACTTTTAATTAATAATATATTATACAATTAAGAATTTAGGAATTTTATTTATAATATATTTTAAGTTATTGAAGTACAAAGGACAAATGCATGAATTTATATTTATAATATATTTTAAGTTATTTAAGTACAAAAGACAAATGCATTAGTAGTTTAATGATAATGATTTTTTTTTCTTGAAAAAATCATTCTTATTTATAGTCACATCAATACAATTTTTTTATTAATTTTATTTTAGTACAACTTTTCAATTGAATTTAACCATGGTTACATGGATTGTGATGCAAAAAGTGAATTTCAAATTCATAAATATTATTTTATTGGTTTAACTATTATTTTATTATTTCCTTAGGAAGTCCATTTTATACCTCAAAATTACTCTAATGAGGTGAAAATGTCCCCGTACTCCTCCACGACCTTGTCCATTTGTTGTTTTCGTGCGAAGGAGCTCTATTTGGAGGTCGTGGCCACAGTCTTCTTCTTGCCATGAGGGCAAATTATCATGAAAATAATTTTCCCAGTTTTGGAAATCAACTTACTGCATTGTTTTGCAGTAACCAAAGAGATGGCGATAGGCAATGCTACCTCTGGTATCTTGTACAAATTATTTCCCAATGTAACAACAACAATACGAGGTGGGGACTGATACACAACATGTCGCTTCCACAAGTATGGTTGGCCTAATAATACAACAGAAATATCAAGAGGAGCAATGTCACATAATACCTCATCCATGAAGGGCTTGATGCTGTAGGGAAGGCGACACTGCTAGCTGACACGAATATCTCATCCTTGGTGAAGCCACCCAATGGTGTACGAATGTGGGTGTGTTGTGATTGGCAAGCCCAATTGCTTCACAACCTGTGCTGAAGTGAGGTTCTTTTGTCTCCTGTTGTTGGCAATGAACTGCAGTGGGGAACCCTTTACCCACATATGGGAACGGAAGAGGTGCTCCCCCTCCTATGGATCTTTCAGTTCCTCCTTCTGGATCTTCGTGGTGGAAATACTGGCATTGGGCTTCACATCAATAATCTACTTCTCTTTATCATTTTCCTTGTCGGTTTTGATTCAAAGTGAAAGCATGCATCCGATTTATAAAATTTCAGCTCGGCCACCAGTGACTACTTGGCATGACACTCACTTGTGTTGTGAGTGGAGCTCTTTATGGAACTGACACCACTTTCTTGTGTCATTCTTTAGCTTCGTAATGTTGTTCTTTGCTTGTGGCTTTGGCGGGTTATCCTGGGCCGGCCCACCTTGGCTTTTTCCTTTGTTCTGTGATTTGGGGGCACCTTTCCCTTGCTTCTCATTCACATATCCAAAGTATCTCTTCTTCTGTTTGAACTTCTGCTCAATCTTGGCAGCATACCGATATGCTGCGCCAAGCGAGGAGATGTCAAGGAACTCCATTTCCTCCTAAATGTATCTGTGCAGACAAATTCAGTACTTCAACACCAAATGTTTCTCTGAATATTTGATACCCAATCTTGTGCGCAGGGTATGGAACAAATTCGTTAGCTCATGCACATCTTGATCCCTTTGCTGCCGCAACGTAGTCCATTGTATGTACTTTTCCTTATAGCTCCCCATGGATAATATTGTTCCTTGATGGTGTCTCAGAAATAATTCCAAGTGGGTGCGACCGAAAATAGAGAGGGTTCCCTCTCATCCTTTTGCTCATAGTAGGTTTCCCACCAGTGCTTGAAATGGGGGGTGACTTTGAGGAGTGCAAAAGTAATATTTTCCTAGTTGGAAAAATCACGAACTGAGAAATACCCTTCTAATAGATTCAATCATGTATCTACGATGTTTAAATCTATTTGGACCTCAAATATGAGAATGTTAAAGTTTACTTGTACCCTAAAAGGAGTTGTGCCTATAGAGTGGCTGCAGGATGCAAATGTGCCGCTGGTGGGAAGTCATTGAAGGATCTCGACAAAGTTATCCATTATCGCGCTCCTTTGTTTCTCGAGGGACTCCTCGAGCAATATATTGATAGGATCTCCTGCTCCCTCATCTTTCTTTTTGTCCCACATGGGTGCCCATCTGGGTTTGCGAGGCTGATATTGCAAAGGTTCAACCAAATTGAGCCCTAACTCCTTATACCCCGACCTCGTTGGGGACATGCAAAGAAGGATCAATAACGAACAGACCACTCTGATACCATTGATCTGCACTTATGAAGGAATGCAATAAAATACATAAATACACATAAACACAGATATGCAACAGAAATAAGACTTCATTTCATTAATATCATGTAATTGAAACATGCTTACAGACTCATTGGAAATAAACTAGCTAGAGTGTTGGTAGCTTATATCTGAGAAGAGATGTGGTGACTACGGGCCTCTGAAATGTGTTACAATGAGGGTCAAGGACCTTTTTATTATTTAATAACATGGGAAAATCCTAAGCATCCAAAAACCTAACCCTAGGAGATGAAGCGCCAAAACTATGGGCCCTGTTTGGGTAAACTGGTACATTAACTTCTCGGTGACGTAACTTTGGCATACGATCTCCATTTGACGTGCACACTACCTCCTTAGAAATATCTATCCAAGGACTACAAATTTTGTGTGACCAAAATCAGTATAAGGGTGATGTCGATGCTAGATTTCCCAAAAAAAATCGTTTAGGCCTCAAAACGACTTCGGAAATTTAGGACCTGAAAAACTGCCAAAAGTAAACTTTGATACAATTAAGGAAACTAAAAAACTTCTTGAAACAATGGTGGGGCCCCAAGTGGAATAGGTGGGTGGCCACCAATATCCGCCTAGATCAAATAAATTACTAACAATGTCAATTTTCTTAGGGCTAAAATTATTTGCTGTAAATAATTTCATTTTAAGACATTTTCAACATTTTCACATTGCATAAACCCCATATCATCATAAGAAATTATGTAGAGAGAGCATTAGAAATAAAAATACAACAAAACAATCATAGGTCTGTCATGATATCTATGTCATAATATTTTCTCATATCATAGATAAGAAGGCCCAAAGAGGTCACTATCATAACCAAGAAATGAGGCCCATTAGGGCATTGTTACACCACAAGACTAAGGCCCATTAGGGCGTTGATACACCATAACACAAAAATCTGGCTCGTCCTTGAGCCATTGAATCCTTCTTCTATCCCCATGGATTTGGAACCTTTGTCCTTACTAAGGTTGTCTTCTTTCTCCTGGTACAAGAGGCACAAGAGTAAACAAGGAACCTAGTTGCCTTATAGGTCTTTTAACAAACTAGGAGGGGTTAGCCACACCCCCCTCCCCATAGCGATGCTCCAGAAAGAGAAATATGACAACCATTGTTGGTCAAGGTTTTGGTCCCATAACATAGTTACCGATCAAACAAGAACTATTACCTCAAAACAGGAACTCTAACAATAAAAACATCAAAAAACCATGAAAAAACAACCCGAAAACGAAAAGTTGTATTCTGGAATAAACTTTTAATTTTTGGGGGTAAATTTTCAACATTTTTTAAAAAAGTTGTATTCTGGAATAAATTATTATTATTATTATTATTATTTGGTGAATTTTCAACATTTTTTAAAAATGGAAGTAAAAGCCAATTTTTTTTGGTGCAAAAAACACACTGGAAACGGAAATTGTTAAAACAAAAATTTTAGAATAATAAAAATTTATATTAAAAATTAAAATTAAAAAATTAAAAAAACATTTTAAAATAATTGAAAAAAAAACAAAATTCATTATATTTTTTAAAGTAAAAAAATAAAAAATTTAAGGAAAAAAAAAAAAAAACATTTTTAAAATCGAAATTTAAAAATATATTAAAAATTGAAAAAAAAAAATAAATAAAAAAAAAACAAATAAATTTTAAAATATAAAATAAATTTAAAATATATAAATTAAATTTAAAAATAAAAAAGAAAAAACTTATTAAATTAAAAACAAAAAATTAAATTTTAAAATAAAAAATTAAATTTAAAAAGTTGCATTAAATTTTTGAGATTGTAAATTTCTATGATCCATATCATATTAAAATAAATCGTCCAAGAAATCACATGAGAAATTCAAAACACGTTGGTTCTAAAATTTCTCATGTGATTTCTAGGAATATTTATTTTAATATATTAAATTTTATTAAATTAAAAAAATTAAACTTAAAATTAAAAATTAACCAAAAAAACAAAAATAAAAAACATTATTTAAGTTAAAATTAATTTTTTTAAAAATTGATTAAAAATGAATATATATATATATATATATATATATATATATATAATAATAATAATAAATTTTTTTATTAAAAAAACAAATATTTTTAAATATAAAAAACTAAATTAAAAATATATATATACTAAACTTTATTAAATTAAAAAAATTACTATTAAGATAAAAAAATTAAATTAAAAAAAAATAATAAATTTTAATAAATAAATAAATAAATATTAAAAAAAATTAAAAATAAAACAAAAATTAATTAAAAATTAAAAATTAAAAATAGGAAAAAATAAATAAATTAAATCTATTAAATTAATGAAATAAAATTAAAAAACAAATTAATTAAAAAAAATTAATTTAAAATATAAAATTGAAAATAAATAAAAAATATTAAATTTTAAACGTAAAATTTTACTTAATTAAAAAAAAACAATATTAAAAAATTAAAAAAATACATATTAAATTTTAATTAATCAAAAAAATTAATTAAAAAAATATTAAAATTTATTAAAAAAATAAAAAAATTAATTCATTTTAAAAATTAATGAATTGAGTAAAAACTCTTCCGGTAAAAATCACATGCAAAATAACATTGTCGACGCATTTCGAACCACAATTGTTGGTTCGAAACGCGTCGACAATGTTATTGTGCATGTGATTATTATTATTATTATTATTATTTTTTGACAGAAACGGTTATGTGATATTAATATTCATCTTGGCCTGAATGCCAGAAATCTGATTACATTGAGGATGTCTAAATCCTGATGCATCTTACTGCTAATATTGAAAATGCAGCCGAAGCTTGCAAACTTCTTCCATGACAGACAATCTAAAAATTCAATTTCAGAGATTTTCCCTAACTTAAAGATACAAACAAATTTATTTAAGAGCCAACAGTAAAACATGACCACGGACAGCTTATGGGATAGGTTCCCAAGATTCTTCCTCGTCTTTCATCTTGACCCCGGCAGAGAGGAGGGTAGCTTTATTGGCTTCAATGTCCCCCTGTTTATTGTGAGTTCTCAGCACATGATAGTAATTCAGCTTCTGAAAAGCGTTTTCCATACCCTTAATTCTGGATATCAGCCTTGCTAGTTTGAGATCCGAGGCTGGGGAGTTGGAAACCATTGCGTTTATAATGATCTGGGAATCCCCTATGACATTAGCTTCACTTATATTTAAATCTTTGAGGATATTGAGGCCTTGGTAGAGGGCCAAAGCTTCAGCTTGAACGCTGGATGAGAATCCAAGCCCCCAAGCGAAGGTATGGATTTTTTCCCCAATTGGACTTACAACAACACCTCCAGCACCAGCTTTGCCCGGATTGCCCTTTGCTGCCCCATCAAAAAAGAGAGAGTGCCTTGAATGTGAATTGAGCCAGTCTTGAAGGTCAGTTTTGGACTTCCTTATTTGCCAGTCTTTGAGAGGAGGGACGTTTCTAACTGCTGATTGAAATTGCAAGTCAAGGGAAGATCCCCAAGCAATGTCCTGTTGGCTGAGATTGCAATCATATTTTATATCAGTCAAGCACTCCTTTAGATGACATTTAATCTTGATTTCTAAGACCTTGTGATTCTGTTTAATATTTCTGAAGATTCTTCTGTTTCTTTCTAGCCAGATCTGCCAACAAATAACCTTAGGAAGGACAGCCCATGCGGATTTAATTAGTTGATTTTTATAAGGGGGGCCAGGTTATCTGATTGCCCAATTAGAAAAGAGATCAGCAGTGGAACGAGGGAACAAAAAGTTGGGATCCAAATTGTGAATGAAGGAGGACCATATCTGCTTAGAGAACTTGCATTCGAGGACTAGGTGGGCAGCAGTCTCTGCATTTTCATTGCACAACGAGCAGATGGAGGGACCATAGAACCCTTTTTTCTGCAAGATGTCATACGTAAGGATCCTTCCGTGGCAAAGGAGCCAAGCAAAGAAGTCGACTTTGGGCCATGAAGGAAAACGCCAGACCCCTTGCCAAGGTGCAGGGTCAGGAGGGACGTAAGGCCTCTCTTTCAGCTTGTCATATCCCATGGAGACAGTGTAACCTTTTGCATTCGGCCCCCAGCCTTTCACATCTTTTTTCCTCATGCACGTGGGTGCTAAGCCATGGAGGAGGTCCAACAGCGTGGACCATTCGAGTGTCAGGTGAGCCGACACCTCAATTCGTTTCCACCCTGCCCAGGCAAAGTCTTTCCAAAGAGAAATATCCCCAACGAACACAACCCCTCTCTATCCATCCAGCAACGCAGCGCTCTAATGGAGGATCTGTCTTCAATTGGGTCCTTATTCATAGTTTTATCAGCCCAGATATTGATCTTTTTGCCATTTCCTGGAATCCAATAGGAGTGGGCTTTGATTAAGGGAGTAACTTTAACATACAGTTTGAGAAAAGACGAATAAGGCAAATGGATTACATTGTCTAAACAGGAGGAACGAGGTGATTATTACCGGAAGAGTTTTTACTATTTTATATGGATCACAGAAGCGTAGATTCTAAAAATAATTAATGAATTTCCCGCCTAGGTTGTGGTGGGGCCCGACCATCGACTGGCCCTTGTCGCCACCTGGGTGCGTGATTCTCAATTTATTTTAAAATAAATAATTTTTTATTTTATTTTATTTGTTAGTTTTTTTTTTTTTTTTTAAATTATATATATATATATATATTAAATTTAATATTTGTGTTTTTAAATTTAATTTTATATTTGTGTTTTTTAATTTAATTTTCTTTCCTTTTTTTTTTTTTTAATTTAATAAAATATTTTATCATCATCATAATTATCTCATATATATATATATATATATATATATATATATATATATATATATTTTTTTTTTTTTAATTATATTTTACTTTTATTTATTTTTAAATTTTAAATTTTTAATATATTTTTAAATTTAAATTTTAAATTTTAATTTAAAAAATGTTTTTATTATTTTATTTTATTTTTATTTTTTTAAGTGGTTTAATTTGGAAAAAAAAATAGATTTTTGTTTTTTTAAAAGTTATTTTAAAATGTTTTTTTCATTTTTTTTTGTTTTTTAGTCTTCTTTTTTTTTTGTTATCATTTTATACTTTTTATTTTTATTTTCTTATTATTATTATTATTATTATTATTATTATTTCAAATTTATAAGTTTTATTTATTTATTTATTTTTGAATTTTAATTTTAAACTTTAATTATTTTTAAATTTCCTCTTTTATTTTATTTAATTTATTTTTATCTTTTTTTTTAATTACATGGTTTTTTTTTTTTTTTTAATTACTAAAAAAAATTGTTTTTGATATTTTTTTTTTAAATTTTTTGGTTCAATTTTTATTTTTTTCTTTAAATTATGTGTTTTTTTGAATTTTTTCCCTCTTTTTTATTTAACTTTCGATTTTTTTGTTTTTGTTTTTGTTTTTTTGTGTTTTATTTATTTATTTTTGTTTAAATTTTTTATTTTTACAAGTTAATTATGGTTAGTTTTACAATTTTATTGGTTTTTTTTAAAATTTTTATATTTGATTGTTTTTTGTCATTTTAATTTTATGTTTTATTACCAACATGAAAATCACCACTCTAAAAAAAATGGTTGATGTTGCATCACCAATTTTCAAAATTAGCATGAAAATCAATAACATTTTAAAACAAATGTTCATACTTCATAAATAAAAAAATTTAAAGTGTCAAAAATATGCTCCAAAAATAATGGGGTGATCGTGCATCACCACTTTTCAAAATCGGGCGCATTTTTTGTTACCTCGAAAAAGTAGGTACCAATTCAATTACCTATTAGATCGGTAACTATGTTCCATGCCTATACCTGACCATTTCTCTGTTCTCCATGTTGTACCTGCTACTTCCTTTGGCTGGTAGTGGCAAGGATTTGGTCTTCCTACCTTCTTCAAGATACTCTAAAGGTTACTAGGGTGGGGTGGCATACATTTTTTCAACCAGCCATCTCGTTTCCTCAAAGTAATTCCAACTCCTTCTACCTGCCAAAATAGAGATTTTTTCTCGATTTCAAGTAACAATTGGGGGTAAGGTCCCCCTGCCCTGCCATTAAGCAAGGGGGACAAATATAGTCCTACTGATAGAACTCCCAGAGTGGGAATTGTCTCGGCATCGTTCCACCATATGGACTCATAAATACTTGCTTTAAGGCATGTCAGGCTAGACTTACTGGTGACACTATAGCATGACGTGAGAACCATCTCTGTGATTAGAGGGGTCCCTCCCTAGTCTTAGCCACCTATCACAACTTAACCACCTCCCATGGACGAAATATCATTTTCTATATATGTCACTTCCGGTTCTTCTGATGTAGTCTATTCTTACATAACCGTGTCACCTTACCGTGGCCACTCCTTGAGGCCCCTTCTCTTATCATTTCCTCCATCTCTTTCAATTCTCCTTCAACTCCCTCTGTGAGTTTCCTCGTTTCCCCTTCGGTTTGGCGCCGCTCTTGTGCTCCTTCTCTTGGTTCCAACTTAAATTTCCCTCATCTCCTCTTATCCTTTATTACCCAGACTCTTGCTTTCACTAATTTTTACATTCCTTAATTGTCCCTTGGGTGGTATTTTATAGCATTTCACACTTCTCGCTCCTTCGTCATGGTTTCATATGACCTAATTGACTCTGCCATTACGGTTTTCTATTCCGAATCACTTTAAGTCTACACAAACCTGGTTTGAAATATTCCTTAAGATTAACTCGATACAATGATTCACATGTGCTACCTGTCTCGCCCTATCCATTATCAACTTATTTTATCTTTCTACCTCCATATTAGCCTCATTAGTGTTCACCGCTTCATAATTCCATGGTTTAATTTGACAACTCACATTCTCTCTTCTGCAACAAGAATTTGATTCAACTATCTGCCCAACTGTTTTCTTTCACTTCAATGAAGATTACGATGCAAGGAATGAATACTTTGTTGCAACTCCCATCACGTGTTCTTGACCTTCACCTGAGTTTATGAGAATTTACATGTTAAATTATGCCATCACTATTGTGCCTGGTCCAAAAGATTATAACTCTCGCCCTTAATTCTATTGAATATTTTTCATTCAAATACTTAATTGTCTTCTTGGCCTTGGGTGCTTCTTTCTGTACTTCTTTCTTCAACATATCAATGCTAATTTCTAATCCTCTTATCAGAATCTTCTATTGTGCAATTATATGAATATATTCCCATATAGAAGGAACTTCTTGAATAATTTCATCCCAAATAATTTGTGTAGCCTTAATTAAAGAAATATTACCTTTCAACTTGGTTTTTAACTCTTTGATTTCATCTTAAGTCGCCTTATACTACTGGTAAGTTGATTATTTTTTTCATTTGTTATGTTCAGTTACCTCTGTTGGAATCATGATTTCCGTTATACCAAAACTCGTAGGCGTTAGTCTCTGCTACAATTGCCAGAGTTAGGATCCACGAGAGGTAGTTAGTCCATGTCGCGAAACACACAGGGAGAGTTGAACCCAATGTCCAAAAATATCCCCCCCAACGTGAATCGGATGAGTTTCGAACTCGAGACCTGTCGCTCTGATACCACTTGTTGGAATCACGATTTCCGTTAGACCAAAACTTGCAGGTGTTAGTCTCTGCTACAATCGCCAGAGTTAGGATCCACGAGAGGTGGTTAGTCCATGTCACGAAACACAGGGGGAGCATTGAACCCAATGTCCAAAAACCTCTCCTTTACATTCAAATGCTCCCTTACCACATCCAAATCATATTGGGTTTTCTTTAGTTCAACTTCTGAAATTTTGAGCTTTTCCATGACCATTGTCAATTTCTCTAATGGGTCATCTGATTCAACTGGAACCGCAATGGTGAAAACATGATTTTTAATTTACTGTTGTAGGCTCTGCACTTGCTCTTGCAAAATAACAATCTATTTATTTCTACCAGCTAATTCTCCTATTAATATTTTTTTTTCTTTTTCAACTTGAGCCAACTCAGTTGTTTGAGCATGCTTAATCCCAAGGATTTTCAACTTTTACTTAACTTTTGCACCTCATATTATGTGTTCTGCAATAGGGTCTTGATGGCTTCCCTGTCCTTTGGATATACTCCTAGTTTAATGATTAATTTCCTGTACTCTTCATTTTCGATATGTCGTGCTCTAGAATTTTCCTTTTCCTATTTCAGCTGATTGGAATCTTTCTCGAAATGCTTTTCTACTTTTCTCACTATCAAAGAACTTTTTCTCAAGCCATTATTGATAATTTCCCTTGCTTGTATGTGCAAATTTATCTTATGAGGTAGGGGAATATCAACCACATTAATAAATAAATCCAATGTCATGAAATCTAGTCCTGAAGGAATAGATTGAGTAGTAGGATGTGTAAGAGAAGGATTCAGCTATTTTCTCTCTAACTCCATGGTAGAGAGTAGTCTTGTTTAATAGCTTGAGGCTGCTTGAGTTGTAAGTTGTGTTGCCATGCTAATTCTCATTTTATAACTCTTTTCTTTAATTTTTTGATAATTCTTCTGCAAAGTTTCGAATGAAGAAGGAGTTTCTTCTATTGTGAATGCTTCCAAATCAATGCAGATAAAAGACGAAGTAGTGTGCCTTAGATTTACCAACTACATTTGAAAACTAGGCTCATTTGAAGGTCCTTTTGTTAATTTGATTTGTATGTATTCTTCATCCTTTGTTTGAATTTTTTTTCTCTTATCTCATTGGGAATCCTCCATCTTCACATCTATCTATTCAAAAGCAATCCTCTTCAACTCTTCTATTTTACCATAGGGGTTTCAACATCCATTCTTTGTTGCACCTTGCCACATGGCCAAGTTTCTTGATTTTCCATTTTCTCAATTTTAGGTCCGCTTTCATGAATATAAGGTTCATAACTAATTTCCACCCTTCAATTAGAAATTATATGGCATGGGTCATATTTCCACTTTTCTTCTTTCTCAAAACCAAACTTCTTCATCATCACTTACACCTATGTAAGGGCTTGTCCACTGTTTACAATAAATGGGCTACAATCCTTTCTAGCTTGAAAATATACCCTTTATGTGCAGGGACAAAAAGTACTTGGTCAACACTGAGACTTTGCCCTATAAATTCAAGAGAAAATATCCTCATAGACAAAAAGAATGGCCTTGAAATGAGGGTCGAGTGTGCATTTTTGTGAAGTAGGCCAAAATTGTCGTGCTTCACTAAAATGCACGTCCATGCTTCATTTATTGACCAATATGATTGATTAAAATGATAGATATTTTATTTAATGATTTTACAAACTTTTGCATTGTTAGATATTTACTTTGAGCTTAAATATTTATACTTCAGATTTCATACAAAATTCTAAGTTTTGCTTTGACTTGCCTTATGTGAAAGTTGTGTATAAGTGGGAAACATAATTATGTAGGATATTTGTCAAACATGATGTAAGGTTATATCCCAAGGTTAGGAATTTTCCAATCATGTCACATTTCAAATTTCATTACGAGAGTGTAATTGGTTTGGCTGGGAAGTGCATATTTGTTCCGATTGTGATAATTGGAAGATATGATCAATTGCTATTCCGACAAACTTGGATTTCAATGTAAACATTTAATTTATTAAAATGGCTATGGTACATTGCATGAAATGGTTTTTTATTTACGTTGGAATGATCATTATCACACAATCAATTAAGTACAGGTCCTGGTGTGCATTTATTTTAGGCACACAAACCTTTACTTTAACCCTACGGAATTGATCCAATTTGGCATATTCTTGAACAACAAAAAGTTATGTGTCCAAAATTAATGTTAATTATGAGTAAAAAGTACTCTCCAAGTGGAATCATTTAGTTTTTCCTTGAAATTAAGGCTAGGCGTGCATTTTTTTGAAGTAGGCAAAAATTTACCTACTTCACTAAAATGCACACCCAAACTTCATTTATTGGTGTAACCCACTCCTCCCAAATTTCCCACTTTCACAGGCTTTCCCGGGGTAAACATGACCTGAGGAACTATATGATAAGACTTAACCTCCTATATGACCTTAAGTAAATGGAGTCGACAACTTAAGACCTTACTGACTCCCCTAAGGTGCTATAGGACCTCCAAGAGAAACCCAACCCCTACAGGTGTCCAACCCTTGAGATAACTCTCTTTTTCAATGAAATAGAGCCTCAACCTCTCGTTTCCAAAGAAAGCAAGCAACTGTAAGCCTTCAGTCACTCCCACAGGAATTCCTTCCAATGACTATGGAATTTTCTAGTCAGTTCTATGCTAACGACCCCAAATTATGAGCCAATTTTTTAGGGCTAGGATTCAAGGCTCTGCCCATAACTCTGAAACTTTCAGAAATTATGAGTGACATAGAAACAAATCTTAAAACCAAAAATTGAATGAGGACTTGACCCGACCCTTCCCAACCGGGACTGGAATTTCATCAAACACATGTTAAACATGCAACCTACAGGTCATGAATGAAAATCTGAACATAAGGATTTGAAAAATTATCTGATGTTTAACAATAAGGATCAATGCCTTCTCACAATAGCTGCCATAACACCAGTTGGGTCATACATTCATGAACTAGACATTCATTAATGAAAATATGATAAGACTTCGATATTTTAAATAACCATGCTTATAACCATCATATAACCAGAAAAATAACAATGATAGAACAATCCTTAAAGCCACAAAACCATAAGTACATTTACTCATCAAAAGCAAGAGAAAATTAGTTATTATTAACCATATGCAAAATCCAACCAGGTCTGGGACTTCCACATACCACCTGGACATATATTGTGTTGAACAAAATATTTCTTTTATCCAATCACCCCCATCCCATATTCCAAGCATGAATGTGGGATATCATGGGATAAACCAATCCAAAAAAAATGAAGGGAATCTAGAGGTTAAACCACCTCCACCCTCACCATAATTTGATCCTAACTAGACTAGTCCTGAGATCACAAAACCAAACTGAGCCTTGATGCCTCAGAATTCCTTGAATTCCTTCACCATCCCTTGAGTAATTTTCATGTCTCCACCCACAGGTTGAGGGCTTCTTGGAGAAAACCATCTCCACCCCCAACCCTTGGTATTTTACTGAGACCACCTCACCCAGATCCAAAAATTTTCGGAAATCCAAAGCTAAAAAAAATGAATCCCATCACACCATGGCTATCCAGAAATGGAAAGGAAAGGTTAAAACCACTGCCAAAACAAAACAAAATCCATGCCATCGACAAAAAATAAACCAAAAATACATATGAATATACCATGCATGCCAAAACCAGCTAGGAAATTATACATGAAACCTGTTACCTGCAAGTATTTTCGCTAAAGCTGATTGACCCCTTGCCTGATCCTTGATTTCGTTCTCCTTCCTTTGATTTCTTTCTTTCCTTCTCCTCTTGGTGCTATTCTCCTCTCCGAGACTAATCCCAATACTAAACTAAAAAAATGCTACAAATTGATTCTCTAATGTCTTTTTATTCTTGATTCCTGTAATTTCTTCATTTTCCTTAATTTTCCTTCAATTTCCTCCTCACATACAACTTGTGACCTTTCACCTCCCTTTTCTCCTAATTTCCTTTATTTTCATAAATAATGTGCCAAAAATGCCTTTTTTCATTTTCAAAGCCTTTGCCAATTTCCCCTTAGCCATAAACACATAAAGTGATGCCCACTCAGATAATTTGTGCAACATTAATCTTGGAATACGTGTCCCATGACCTTGGTCCTATTTTTACTTTATTAAACTTATTACATGAACTTTTAACCCGAGGATGTTACAATTGGCCAAACATATTGATTCAAATTGTAGAATGTTTATTTAATTATTTTACACGCTTTTGAATTATTATATGTTTACTTTGACCCTTAAATAATTATGCTTTAGATTTCATACAACATTCCAAGTTTTGCTTCAACTTGCATTATGTGAAAGTTGTGTATATGTTTTTCTTCAGCTTTTTGTTGGGCAAAACAATTGTCATTTTAATTCAAAGAAATATTTTCAATATTCACATTAATTTTCAATCTGGTTAGGTTTTGTTATTGCAATTCTATTACAGAAAATATATGCAAGGGAATATGATAACTAATGCTAATTAATCTCAAACTCAATCATTGTAATATCACTCTCAACAATTCAACACTTTGGATGTTACACTCTCAAACCTTGTTCACACTCTCAAGAAATAAACACACAATGCATAATAAGAGGATTCCATCACACTGTCGCTCTTATTCGGAAAATAAAAACACTCCTATAAACCATTCTCTCTAAAAATGTTGAAACAATAATTCAAATGAAATGAACACTTCATCGATCTGTAACATGAATTAAATAATTATCACACTAACAAAGGGACCGATCCAAGACCTATGTTGTTACACAATACAGAGGTTAGAATTATGCAATCATTAAAACATGAAAGAGACTAATAAAAAATTAACAACAATCACATATGAATTATAACTAAGAGGAAATAAATCAAACAACTATAGTACCTTCCTAACCAATGATCCCTACTCAGAAGGAGGCCCTTCCTTCCTAGCAGGGGTTGGTGCACTACACAACACACAAGCTAGTCAACAGAAACCTATGGTGTCTTGAATGATTGATATTTAATGAAACATGTAAGATTACAATGTTGGATCTCCCCCACTCTATCATTGTATATATATTTCTATATTTCTATCTTGTGTGGGCAGAAAACACAATTCTTTATAATTTCATATTACAATGATAAGATCATATGATAATTTATCAATTCTCATGTGATCCAATTTTAGAATACATACTAAAAATTAGATAACAATTTCCAAGGTTAGGAAAAATTTGTAACAAATTTTCCAAATTACAATAATTATTAATAAAATCCTTACTGTTTCAGCAAAATTTCACGATTTGTTTTTTGGGCTCGAATAGGCTCCCAAACAAAAAAATGTGGCTCATGCTCGAGCAACTTAGTATTCCTTCTAACCCCATGGATCTGGTAACCTCTGTCCTTATTAAGGTTGTATTCAAGCCTCTAGTACGACAACTGTAGGGGCGGTTAGGGAACTTGGTTGCTCTAGAGCTCTTAAAACAACCTAGGAGGGGTGTGCCACATCCCCCCTCTCCACATTGACATGCTTGGAAAAAGAATCCTTTCCATTGCTGTTTCTCTAGGGCCGAGTTATATGTCTATCCTTAACCCTTTTCCCCTTCTTACTGCTACACCTGCTCCTTCCTTGGTGAGTGATGGATAGATTTCAATCCTCTTGCCTTCTCCGCAATTTTCTAATGTTTATTAGAATTGTTGCATGTTTTACATCATTGGAATGACATCTTAGTTGTAATTTAATTGAAATTTTATTATGGTATATGTGTGCACTTTGATATGATGTGATATGATTATGGTTATGTTTCATATGTTGTAATATTATAAATATAGCAAAAATATTAAATATTGCATGAAATAAATAATATCTTTTCAATTTGAATGTTATTTTTTTTGCAGAACACAGGTCTTCTAGAAGATCCAGTTGGTCTCAATATTAGTCCATATTATTCTGGGTCTGGTCTAATTATGAGATAGATGGATAGGACACCGAGGTAGACCACGACGATGATGTCATTAATGATGATCATGATAGACATGATGATGATGAACAACAATCTGTTGGCAGTAGCCAGAGACATTGATCATATAGAATCCATTATGGATCATTATCGATAAATCATTATGATGCCTCTTTTCATGTTTATTATCATATGTTTCATTTTCACCTACAGTGCCATATTGAGTTGTATCATTTTGACCAACAAATTTGTTTATTAATAATATAAAAATACCGATTATAGTTAAAAAAAATGATCTTGTTACTTTATTCCAATGATGTGGTGTTTTCTGTAACTATAAGAAACTTGAAAGAACTCTGCTTTGGAAATATCTATGATGTGAATCTGAGTCTGCATTATGTGTAGCTATTCATGACCAATTTTTTTTTATTAATAATAAAAAAATGCTTGTTAGTTTGTATGGAGGTCCATTTCCCTAAGAAAATATTTATAAATGGTATGCTATAAAATATTTCAAATACAATATGACTTACTCTATACTCATATAATTTATTTAAGAGGCATGATATACTTAACTAATTTAATTTAAATAAAAAATAATAAATTAATAAATGGAAGCTATAAAGGAAGCATCATGCATTGTTGAAATTGAAGTAGAATGTGGCTCTAAAATGGAAGTAAAATTCAACATTAAATTGGAAGCCATACTTGGAGCCATTAATGGATCTAAATAGGAAGCTAAATTGGTTGCTCAACATAAATAAAAATTGGAGGCTAATTAAGAAACAAATCCCAACACTAAAAGGAATCAAACCCTAGACCTAAAAACGAAGCAAACCCATACACTAAATAGGAAACAAACCATGAGGCTTACATGGAATTAAATATGGAAGAAAAAAAGGAAGCGACAATGGAATCCAAACTAGAAGAACACCATAAGAAATCTTGGAAGAAAAACTTGGTGTTACTTAAGAAGAAAAAAAAGAAGCAATTTAGGTAGAAAACAAAGAAGTAATAATGGAAGCAATACTAGCAACCAAACTTGGTGTTACCCGAGAAGAAAAAACAAAAGAAATTCAGGTAGCAAACAAAGAAGTAATAATGGAAGCAATATTAGAAGCCATGTTTGGTGTTCCCTAAGAAGGAAACTAAGAAGCCATTCAAGTAACAAACTCAGAAGTGATAATGGAAGCAATACTAGCAACCAAACTTGGCGTTACCTGAAAAGAAAAAACATAAGAAATTTAGGTAGAAAACAAAAAAGTAATAATGGAAGTAATATTAGAATACAAACTTGGAATTCCCTAAAAAGTAAACAAAAAATACTTTCAAGTATCAAACCAAGAAGTAATAATGCAAGCAATATTAGAAGCAACAAAAGACACTATAATGGAAGCCATATTAGAAGCTAAAGAAGATGCCATAATGGAAGAAAAGCTAGATGCAACAAGTGATGACATATTGGAAGCAAAAATAATTGTAAAAAATGACATTATAATAGAAGCATAACTTGGAATTAATTATGAAGAAAAAAAAATCTATTTTCGATGCCAAACTAGAAGCAAAACATGAAGCACAATTAGGAGAAAAACTATAAGTACAAATGGATGAAAAAATGGAAGAAATAATGGAAGAAATAGTTCCCATTGCTATTCTCGACGCTATTTTTGTTGCCTAAGTGAAGATGCCAGATTGTGCCAGATTTGATGATGCTAATTGAAGCCGATTCACAGAGTAAAAAACACTATATTTTGGCACTATTTCTGATGCTAATGGCCTATTTTGTTGTAGTGTATCAAAATCAATGAAAAATCCAATGCCAACATGTATATCATATATGTCAATACCACCTACATATAATTATATTCTTGGATTTGTTCTGAAGTTAGTCAAATAAAAGTCATGTAAGAGAGTGCATGATTTCTTCTTCTTTTCAAATCCTATCCATATGTGACTATTTCTGTAATATTCCCAATTAGCCCAAGATAATGGGAATATTCTATTTTGCCCCTTTTTGTTTTTCATTTCATGTTTATGAATAAAATGTAAAGGAGGACATGTAAAACTCCTGAAAATAAAAAAATAAATCAGTGCCCAATGTGAACATGGCTAAATCTAGGCCATCTTATAAAACACACTTGAGTGTAGAAGAGGTTGATCACTTGACCGAGTCAACCATGACCATATCCACAACGCAGTCTAGATGCATTGAACCTCCTTGAGGCACAATGCAGTTCTAGATGGAGGTTCTACATGTGAAAGAGGCTAAACTAATGAAGTGGTTTAGGGTTTGACAAGACTCCAATATTATAAAAGGAAGAGGAGGGCAGCATGAAGAGGTTGTTGAAAATATTATTTTTTGAAGGTATTGTTTGCTGAGATATCCCTTATTGGGGGTTTTCCTGTTTAGGAATCCCACCTCCTTCCTTGAGCAGCTCTTGGAGGAGCCTTGTTTGTCTTGTCCACTATCAGGCTTGGGCCAAGCTTCACCTTACACCTACAATGATGATCTTGTTGAGGGTTGGGTTGTCCTTGTGAGTTGCAGCAAATGGAAATACTAGATCTGCTCAGATCTAGATTATACTAGTGCCTCTTCTCAGTGAGTGTGTCTGTTAACCTCCTGGAAGAGTGCATTAGTTGATTGAGCTTTAGTTCCAGAATTTTGCATCAGGCCAAACCATTCTCAGAGCCTACAATGCAGTTTATATCCTTGAACTGCATTATTTGCAAGGTTGCAGTTGCATGGTGTTTTTTCGGCATTTTGGAGGAGAGATCTCCGGTGTTAGGATTCTTCCTCTCATTGTGGTGATCCGTGGATTGGCCATCTGATCCATGTTAGTTTCAGATATTATCTGTTGTTCTATTATATGATTCAGTAATTTATGAATATTTCTTCATATCTGCAACTCTAGATCTCAGATCTACTCTCTGTGCTTCATGATTTGCACAAAACCCCAAGGAGAATGTATAGATGAGCACTTCTTGTACACAGATCTAAATTAGATCTAAATTTTTATGTAAATATCTGCTCTAGATCTGAGTTGTAATATACTACTGCTTCAGTCCCATAAAATAATGTTGTCAAGTTTATGCAGACTTTTCTTATGGCTGTAGCACCTCATTTCTGAGGATTTTTCCTGTATAGTCTTATTATTTCTCTTGTACAATGTATGGGCTGTAATGTAAATCTAATTTGCTATTATACATCTAATATTTGAACCTCCATATCAGCCTACTACTTTGCTTCAGTGAAACTACGTTATTTCTAAAGCAGTCCTTTGCATATAGCTGCAGCCCCTCTCTTTGGGTGTTTTCCAGCTAGACTAGGTTGTGGGAGATTTGTTTAACCCACCTATTTTGATTTGTTTTTTCTCTCCTTTTGGATTTAGATCTTATAAAATATGATCTAATGGATCTGGGAGCTGCAAAATCATTTCAATGCATAGAATTCTCAGGAGTGCGTTATTTTAGCAGGCTTGCTGTGCAATCCCTATTTTGGGATATTATAGTGGTATCAAAGAAACTTTCCTTGGCTCAGCCTATGAGCTTCAAGTAGTATGGAGTATTCTCATGAGGAGGAGGAGATATGCAAGAGAAACCAGAGAAAACCCTTTTTTTTCGGGTAAAAAGAGGTTCATATAACTTCTATCCCAAGCTCTGCAAGGTACCATAAAAAGACATTAGAAAAATGAGGAGGGAAGAGCAGGGAGATCCCTCAACAAGATATACAAGATATATACATGAGGAAAGTCCTAAATCCTCATCTCATGGATATGTGCACTCATCCATATCACCAAATCTTCAACGTTATGCCAATGATTTATTCATGAAGAGGAAGAAAGGAGGTGTGCCCAAGAAGGAGACTCTTGGAGAGTATTTGCGGGAATATGAAGCCCAATCTAAGGAGTTCAAAGATAACTTGAACTTCCAAGGGTTCTGCAAGATCAAGGAGGACAGAAGCACAAAGGGGAAGAAACATGGTGTGGGTAGATTCTTTCTATCTACTTTTGGTGGACCACCTAAATGTCCAGTTAGGGTTTGGGTGGAGGAGCTAGGCAAATTTGTGTAGCAACATCAAGTTTCAGAAATTGAAGCCATCAAAGTAGCAGTGTTGCATTTTGAAGGTAAAGCATATGCTTGGTAGTTGTTTGAGTATTTTTCCTTAAGAAATGCAAATACACCTACTTATGCAAATTTCATTGAAATATTAGTAGAAAGGTTTGATGAAACTTCATGTGTAACACCTTCTATTTAAACCATCAAACCATATCAAACAAATCTTTTGCATGAGTTGGAAGGGTCTATAAATCGACCTCCATTTTTGGAAACCATGGAAGAGGGTAAAAGCTTGTTTGATACCTTGCTAAGGGCAAGATCTCAAGTTTGGTGAAGGGCTTTATTCTCAAGAGGAAGGCATGAAGATTCCTCCTTCAATAGATGACCAAGATCTAAGGTTTCTTATTGGTGATGAGGCAACTTCAACTATTGAAGAGGAGGAGGGGAAGGCAGGAGATGATAACGCAGTCACAACAAAAGCACCTCAAGCACCTCTTGATTGGAGGGAAACTAAAGTGTTATCTCAACTTTGGGCAGCATTTGCATAATTGGCTAAGGAGGGAGTCTCAGGAGAAGCCAGCACAACGTAGAGGACCTCTCATGAATTTAGGAGAGAGGTCAGCAATTTCCTGAAAGGGGCATTTCTATCTTCCACTCAGTCATCTGTGCTGAGAAAGGAGGAATCAAAAGTCTATGATGATATGGACATGAGGACACACGAAAAATCCATATTTTTGGGGAAGCCCATGGTATCTTGATTCACAAAATAGATTTCTGAACATGACAAGAGGATGATAACACTCTTGCATGCATGGGCCAAATTAAGGAAGTATTGGAAGACAGGGACTTTCCGAGAGGAAGTTGATTTCCATCTGCTTCAATCTTGTATTGAGCAAGATCAGCTACAAAAGAGGCAGCAAAAGGAAGATTATAATGCTCCAACATGTGATTTTGACATCAAGTATGTCAAAGAGGAGAGCCATGATATGACAGGGGCTGCATTTCAGACCTCTATAGCGCTGTCATTCTTGGGAAGCCTAGATCCTTATTGGGATTCCCAACTCATGATGGAATACTCCAAGGACCTTTTCCCATGTGAGGTTCTTGATGGGAAGGTAATGGATGGGAGGTATAAGGTAGTTGAGGGAGTCATTTATTTCCATGATCATATCTATTTGGTTAGAGACTTCAAGCTTAAGGGGAAACTGCTAAATGCAACCTATGAGATCTTGATTTCCAAACCCATTGGTTTCATTAGAGCATATCATACTATCTTATATGGATTCATGTGGGAGGGTTTCGAGGAAGAGGTGCACTCTCATATGGATAAGTGCATGGATTATTTTTTAGATAAGGAGAAACATATCTCTTGGGAAAAGCCATAATTTACACCTCCTTATTCATTGAGTGTGAGAGGGAGCTCATCCATGAGTTACCTCACTGATGTAAAACAAGTATATGGAGGAAATTGTCTTTATGAATATTATGATGTATCTCCTATATGCTTATATTTTTCTAACACTCATTTGCAGGACATTTCTCGAAGAAGGGCACTATTTATGATGGGTTTCATGGGCCACTCGGGGCCGTGAACTATGTTGATGCAGGTCATTCCTTGGAGGATCTTGGGAAGTTATTATATTATTCATGGTGTGATTATTTTACACCAACTATGAAGAACCCTCTCCAAACATTCAAGAAGGATGGGGCAGCAAAGAAGTGTTGGGGGAGGCACTTGTCATCCCTTATTCTATGGCAGTTAAGGGTAAAATTTCATTGGTTTCACATGAGGAAACATATTCCTTATCCTTTATCATACATGAAAAATAGCATGATTCTAATCATGATTCCATATGTTGAAAATTTTCTTACTCTTGGGAACATGGTTGGAGGAGTGGCACATTGGTGGGATGTGTCCTTGGGGAAAGGAGTTTCCTGTTTTTTTTTTGCACTACATGCTTCAATGGGAGCATGAGATATTATATGGTCACTATGATATATCATTTGTTTCTTTGTAGGGTGAGCCATATGTTTGTTGGGGACATGCCTCTCATATGTATTGGGGAGGAGTTTTTCTATGGATTTCCAAGCTGGGAGGTGATCCACTTCATTTGGATGATAGCATGGAGATGGGAATATTTCATGGATGATGAAATCCCCCTTGACTGTCATCACTTCTGTCTTGAGGAGGCCAAGGATCAGCAAGAAGGTTTCCAAATAGATCTTCCATTCGTTCATGATAAGAGCCATTGGGTTTACTCACCAAAGGCCAACTTTCACATTGGGGAGGGACCATTAGAAGACAAAAATATTGCATAAAATCTGAAGAAATGGTGGAGAATATGGGATGAGGAGGCCACAAGAGAAGAAGGGGAGGTTTTTTAGCATTCACCTTATCAGTTTCTTGAGGACAAGCAACATCTTGGAGGGGAGGACTGTAATATTCCCAATTAGCCCAAGCTAATGGGAATATTCTATTTTTCCTTGTTTTGTTTCGCATTTCATGTTGATGAATAAAATGTAAAGGAGGACATGTAAAACTCCTAAAAATAGAAAAATAAATCAGTGCCCAATGTGAACATGGCTAAATCTGGGCCATCTTATAAAACACACTTGAGTGTGGAAGAGGTTGATCACTTGACCAAGTTAACCATGACCATATCTACAACGCAATCTAGATGCATTAAGCCTCCTTGAGGCACAACACAGTTCTAGATGGAGGTTATACATGTGAAAGAGAATAAACTAATGAAGTGGTTTAGGGTTTGACAAGACTCCAATCTTATAAAAGGAAGAGGAGGGCAACATGAATAGGTTTTTGAAAATATTATTTTCTGAAGGTCTTGTCTGCTGAGACATCCCTTATTGGGGGTTTTCCTGTTTAGGAATCCCACCTCCTTCCTTGAGCATCTCTTGGAGGAGCCTTGTTTGTCTTGTCCACTATCAGGCTTGGGCCAAGCTTCACCTTATACCTACAGTGCTGATCCTGTTGAGGGTTGGGTTGTCCTTGTGAGTTGCAGCAAGTGGAAATACTAGATCTGCTTAGATCTAGATTATACTAGTGCCTCTTCTTAGTGAGTGTGTCTTTTAACCTCCTGGAAGAGTGCATTAGCTAATTGAGCTTTAGTTCCAGACTTTGGCATTAGGCCAAACCATTCTTAGAGCCTACAACACAGTTTCTATCCCTGAACTGCGTTATTTTCAAGGTTACAGTTGCATGGTGTTTTGTCATCATTTTGGAGGAGAGATCTAGATTCTTCCTCTCACTGTGGTGATCCGTGGATTGGCCATCCGATCCATGTTAGTTTTATATATTATATTTTGTTCTATTATATGATTCAATAATTTCTAAACATTTCTATAGATCTGCAACTCTAGATCTCAGATCTACTCTCCGTGCTTCATGATTTGCACAAAACCCCAAGGGGAATGTATAGATGAGCACTTCTTGTACACAAATCTGAATTAGATCTAAATTTTTATGTACAGATCTGCTCTATATCTGAGTTATAATATAATTCTACTCCAGCCCCATAAAATAACACTGTCAAGTTTATGCAGACTTTTCTTATGGCTATAGCACCTCATTTCTAAGGATTTTTCCTGTATAGTCTTATTCTTTCTCTTGTACAATGTATGGGCTGTAATGTAAATCTGATTTGCTGTTATACGTCTGATCTTTGACCCTCCATATCATCCTATTGCTTTGATTCAGTGAAACTGCGTTATTTATGAAGCAGTCCTTTGCATATAGCTGCATCCCCTCTCTTTTGGTGTTTTCCAGCTAGACTAGGTTGTGGGAGATCTGTTTAACCCACCTAATTTGATTCGTTTTTGCTCTCCTTTTGGATTTAGATCTTAGACAAGCTGATCTAAGGGATCCAGGAGTTGCAAACTCATTTCAGTGCACAAAATTCTCAGGAGTGCGTTATTTTAGTAGGCTTGCTGTGCAATCCCTATTTTGGGATATTACAATTTCTCAAATGATTTTTTTAGTTTGCTTAATATGGTGTTAATACAAGTGTTGGATTTATTTATAAAAGAGAGAGTATGTCTCTAGCTTCCCAGAATATCATATCTTTTTCACACTTTTCTTCTCTAATCAGTATTTCATATTAGCAAAGCACATAATTGGATCTGTTAATGGTGAGATGATATTCCCAAATATTCTATGACTTCGGTGTATCTTTCCATGTTTAGGGGAAATTTCTAGTTTTATAGTAATTGTACACAATGATCAGTTGGACATAGGGCTAGACAAAATATCCTTTGTACACCTGGCCCTTTCTTTATGTTGACTCGATGTCGCAAGGGGGAAGTGTTTTCAAACAAACAAAAACACAAAATTTAATTAATGGAAAAGGAAACATTATATTTATTTTTCATTTTTTATAAAAAAATATTATATTTAACAATTAAAGCAGATAAGGTTAACATTTATGTGATTAAATATGCAATTAAAAGTAACAATTTCAATGAATATTTAAACCTAATAAAACATAGTTAATTATTGAATATTGTACTTATCATAATAAATGTTTAAAAGACTTAATTAATTGTATATAAAAATTTTCGATGATAATCACATCAAAGAATATAATGCCGACACATTTCGAACTAGCCAGCGTGGTTCATCATTAGGACAAGATGAGAAATCTGATCAATGAACCAGTCTAAATTGATAAAGTGATGGCAGGCCTACCCCGCTAAAGCCACAATCACACTCTCTTGTGAATATATAATTGCAATTCAAGTTTTTACCCAAATAATTTTAAATCTGGAAAACTTTAACATGCGGAAGCTTTTCTATCTCTTTAATCAGGTCTATGGTTATGAAACCAATATAAATAAACCCCATATTAAAAACATTCATATCAATCAGATAAATGTTTCAATTTTTTCAAGCTTTGGATAACAACCCAAATATCAACCCATATATGCTAATTCCCATCATATGGAGATATCGAATTAACATTCGATATTTCAAAATCCCAAAGCTTATATTTGGTCACACTTACCAACTCACATATACAAATTCTTATATGCCCACCCTTTGTGATATTTCATTAACCTCGGTGACCAACTTCTATATGCATTTGAACCATATTATATATTTCACTTATATTAGAGTTTGACTTTGATTGAAACATGGGCCAAGCATATAAATTTTGGGTCCCACAATATTGACAAGCCACTTACCTTTCCTTAACCCCTTCGCAACTTGATGATGCGACCACTGTCCGATCATTTGATCGACACATCCAATGGAAATCGAATTTCTTTCACCTTCGTGTTTTAACACCCAAAAACTTTGCAAAATTAATGGTTTTAGAATACCACTCAAATGCACGTGTCATGTGCTGGCTTATATCGCGTTTTTTTTCTTCAGATTCCACTTACCATTTTTAAGTTATGTGATACTTTCGGTTTGATTTCAGAAACCACCCTCACTGTTTAGTTGCCGGTTCCACTCTTAAAATTTCTTCACAGTCTTCCTTTTTCATAACTCCGCCTTATAATTGAATTCAAAATGCTTCTCCACTTCAAAACTTCACTACGACACCTCTGTAATTAAATTACAATTTATTCTGCGTCTTAAATTCTACTGGGATATAAATTATCGACCTTTCATTGCATGTTCAGGGCTCTAAACTCCATCTTCTTGCATGCTTCTGTTCCTTCAATGATGAGATTGACTTCAGGAACGTAATTCCTTATCAGACAGGTTTTTAAAACAATAAATATGTGCTCCTTATGGTATTTCCTCTTATGCAATGAGAATTTACAACAAATTCACTATTACCTTTCTATGTGACACCTCCCCATACTTAGTAACGCGTTCAATAAATTTTCACAATGCTCTCCAATTCAAAAATTCATTCAGAGTCTAATCAAATCCCCATCATCGCATTCCAAGTCAATATGCCAATGTCACACTTGAATTGAAATTCGATTTTAATCCTTTTCATGGGTGATCGATCCTTCCAGTGATCGATACACCTTGATATGTATCTAATAGATATGTATACAACCCTTCTCGGCTCTAACCACAAGATTGATACTAACCCTGTAATTAATCATCAATTCCTAAACCCTATACATAATCACAAATTAGACCCCTTTACACAGAGTTTTACACTGCTCACAAACCCTGAATAATTAACTCATATTTTCACTAATAATTCAAGCAGTCAATACATGCATAATCCAATCATTCAATAACACAGAGTTCATATTTTCCATAGAAACTCAAATATTCTTCATACAGAATTCGACTGAGAATACATATAAATTTCACACAGAATTTAGAGACAAATTCCTCATCCATATATACAAATGTCATCAATTACAACAACATTCACTTACAAAATTCTTGTTTGGCCAGGTCTTCAATTCGATGGCCCTTCTACCTCACTACTCTATCTCCTTGTCCCCCTGAACAGCTCCCTGCCAGTAGGCTTACATTTATACCAATTTAATGGTGAATCAATTTAGCTCCCAAAACTCTTAAAATTCCCAAATCCTAAATCTAGACTAAATCCCTAGATTTTTGGAAACTGACTCCAACTCATTCCTATTCTGTAGTCCTTTTGAATCTCTAATCTCTTCATATGCCCAACTAATCATTCGAGAGCAGTTACAATTCTGTCCACATTTAATTAAAATTAATTAAAACCCACTAAATTCATTACATAAAATCTAACTCTCTTGAAAACTGAAAACTCCTAAATCTAACAAAAAATGCATGGAATTTGTTTTAGCCTAATGCCCCTGCATCAGACTCCCAAGGTTAAAATTAATCATCATCTCCTAGTCATGTGCTCTTAAAACTTTGCCTCCTGGGTCCCATACTTTGCTTTTCTGCTGTCCATCAGCTTCATTATTCTTCAACTGCACACTTCCAGGTTTCCATACTTTGTTCTGCAATTTACCACCAGCTACACTTTCACATTCTGCTCTTATATTTCCTTTGTTAAAATTCCTCTACTTTCTTGCTGCTGTCTGCTACTTCCGAGACACCTTCATCATCAGTTCTATGATCTTTTCAATTTATATGTCCATCCTTTCCTTTAACTGGGATTTACTTTGCCCACTACTGTTGCCTTCAATTTCTGTTAATTCAGCTGCTTTTGTTGTTGTTGTTGTTACTGCCCTTCTTGCTGCCAACATTGCTACTGCTGCTGCCAATGTTGCCTCACCGATTGTTGCTAACATTGTTTTTACTTCTGCAGATGTTAGCACACATGTTGCTTCAGCTGCCACCATAGATGTTGCTGATGCCAATGTTGCCTCCCTGATTGTTGCTGCCTGCCAAACTTCCTGAACATCTCTTAAGATATCTCCCTCTGCAACAATTTTCTTTTGCTCATCACCTGCAAATTTACTCTTAAAAAATAAACTTTTATTTAATTTTCTTCCTACAGTAACATACTCATTCAGTATACTAGTAAGCATAATCAAATTTGACAAACTAGTATATGCTCCTTTCACAACTTTAGGCAATTTTACTCTAGTGGGTGCAATTCCTTCCTCTTGTATAATTGTTTCCAGCAAAAGTTTTATCCATCTCTTCTGTACTTGTTTCACATCCTCAATATGCTGCAATTTAAATTCAACATGTTCTTCTTCTTCTTTGAAAATCTTCAGTAATTTTCCTTTATCCCCTTGATTGATTCTGACAATCAAATCAAGTTCTTCAAACTCTGCATTTTCATCTTCTGTCAGAATAGAATTCTGATTTTCCATCACTGTAGTAGTTCCACGAGTTTGTCCTCCAGTGTTCTCTTGGCTATTCAGACAAGCCAACTCCTCCTTGTCACCAATAGTAACAAGTTTCTGCATATGATACATGACTGTCTCACCTTCTTTCTGCAACAGTTATTCTTCTTTCAAGACAACTCCAAGAGATGGGTTGTATTCTGCAATACCTGTAAGCACAATAAAATGGTCAGTTTCAAAACCACAAGACCCAATGGTCTCACTTGCTGATTCAGTCACCAAGTTTTCTCTCTGCAGTCCCAAGTCTGTTTCAAGACTCAGAAATTCTTCACTGTCCTTCTCCTCTGACAACATGTCAGCATGTTGCTCTGAGTTTCCTCCCAATTCCTTTGTCAATACATCAGTACGCTGATTTGCATCCTCCATGAGACTGTCAGCTAGTCTCTCCTTTCCATCATCTGCTTCATGAACACTATTCATGAAGACCTTCCTGCCCTGCTTCCTCAACAAATTATCCTATGCATAGGTCCTCTGTTTCTCCAATTCTCTTCTTTGAAAATCCAACCTTCTATACAATTCAAAAAATTCAATTGGAGTATATTTTGGGAACCTCACATAGCCTTTTATACCTTCACTTGTTCTTGACCGATCATCAGATGGTCCCTCATCTCTTGCCTCAATACTCTGCTGAATATTCTCATTAGAACCCCTTGTTTTCAATTCCTCCCGAGATCTTGCTATCTCAGCATTGATCTGAACAAATTTCAGATTCAATTTCTCATCCTCAACAAACTTTAAAGCTTGTTCATCTCCCTATGATGTACCTGCAAACATACACAACTCTTTAGGTTTAATACCACAAGACTTTTCAGTTTTGGTTGCTTCATTTATCAGTGCCTCAGACTGATCCTCTTCCTCTGTAGAACTTGTAATCACTTCACAATGGTTAGATTCAAAAATACAAGGCTTTACATCATCCAGCTGATTTGGACTTGTCCAATAACTCAGGAAATCATCAATGATTTTCTCTTCAGCAAGACAAGCTTCTTGTTGCCTTAAGCCTTCACCATGAGTCATAAGATCTCTTATAGATCTCCATTCTTCACCTGTACCCTTTTCTGCTTCACAAACAAAAACTTCTTTTCTCAACTCAGCTGCTCTGAGTTCTGCACATTCCAACTGTACATTCCTCCTCTGTTCAAGCTTTCTCATCTCTTCTGCAAACTGCATGTTCTCTTGCTATTCTCTTCTTTGTTGTAGCCTTGGCCACTTTATTATCTTCTTCATGAGCCAACCAACTCTCTAGCTTTCCTCTATCATCATCTTCAGTTTGTTAAACTGTTCTTTGAGCTCAACTACCTCTTTCTCATATTCTTCATCCATCAATTTCTTCCTCATGCCATTTGTCTTGGCATCTTCTTTCTCTTTTCTGTTGTGGCCTCTCTCTGAACCTATGCCATCTCTTCTATTACTATTAGTAGTCATCCTTTTCTCCATCATGAGTTCCTCACTCATCAGCTGCACCAAGCCTCTGCAACAACAGGCTCTCCTGCTGCCACTTACCTCACCAATCCTTTCCTCTGGATCTGGGCTTTTGGCAAGTACTGGTTCTCCTTTTGATGGAACCTTTGGAGCACTCTCTTCTGCTCTCTCTAGGCTTCACTATGAAAATTTTAGAACTCGTTCAACCTCTGTTGAATTTCCTCAAGGTTCTGCCACACTTTCTTTTTCACTTTAGAATCCTCTGCTTGACTCTTTCATCACTGCTCTCAAAGTTGTGATCTGATTTTGCTGAGATTTCTTCAATTTCCTGCATTCTAAATTCCGCAAACAATTCTTCAAACTAGAGTTAAACACTACTCATCAACTCACCTTCTCTTGAGAACACTGTAATTGTTCTCCCTATTCTACCTTTAACTGAATATCAGGTTCATTTCCATCACCATCCAAACTCTGTTTGCACTTTCTGCAACCATAATTCTGCAATCATAAATTTCAAATCAGATTTAAAATTATTTTACCTGCAAGATCCTTGAATGATCTTGTTCTTCATTCATCCAGTTTTGAAAATCTATGTTCTCTGCAACTCTGTGTACCTTTGCATATCAGATTTTAGAATCTGATCTTCTTTCTTCTCTCATCACACATTCAGATTTAATTAAAAAAAAAATCCTTTACTTCAAACAGAGCCTTTCCTGCTCTGATACCACTTGATGGCGGGCCTACCCCGCCAAACCCACAATCACACTCTCTTGTGAATATATAACTGCAATTCAAGTTTTTACCCAAATAATTTTAAATCTAGCAAACTCTAACATGCGGAAGCTTTTATATCTCTTTAATCAGGTCTATGGTTATGAAACCAATATAAATCAACCCCATATTAAAAACATTCATGTCAATTGGATAAATGTTTCAATTTTTTCAATCTTTGGATAACAACCCAAATATCAACCCATATATTCTAATTCCCATCATATGGAGATATCGAATTAACATTCAATATTTCAAAAGCCCAAAGCTTATATTAGGTCACACTTACCAACTCACATATACAAATTCTTATATGCGCACCCTTTGTGATATTTCATTAACCTCGATGATCAACTTCTATATGCATTCAAACCATATTATACATTTCACTTATATTAGAGTTTGAATTTGATTGAAACATGGGCCAAGCATATAAATGTTGGGTCCCACAATATTGACAAGCCACTTACCTTTCCTTAATCCCTTCGCAACTTGACGATGCAACCATCGTCCAATCATTTGATCGACACATCCAACAAAAATCTCATTTCTTTCACCTCTGTGTTTTAACACCCAAAAAATTTGCAAAATTCGTGGTTTTAGAATACCATTCAAATGCACGTGTCATGTGCTGGCGTATATCGTGTTTTTTTTCAAATTCTGCTTACCATTTTTAAGTTATGCGATACTGCCAGTTTGATTTTGGAAATTGTCCTCACTATTTAGTTGCCAGTTCCGCTCTTAAACTTTCTTCACAATCTTCCTTTTTCATAACTCCGCCTTATAATTGAATTCACAATCCTTCTCCATTTCAAAACTTCACTACAACACCTCTGCAATTAAATTATAATTTATTCCGCGTCTTCAATTCTGCTGGGATATAAATTATCGACCTTCCATTGCATGTTCGGGGTTCTAAACTCCATCTTCTCGCATGCTTCCATTCCTTCAATGCTAATATTGACTTCAGAAATGTAATTCCTTATCAGACAGGTTTTTAAAACAATATCTCTGTGATCCTTATGGTATTTCCTCTTATTGGATGAGAATTTACAACAAATTCACTATTACCTTTCTATGTGACACCTCCGCGTACTTAGTAACACGTTCAATAAATATTCACAATGCTCTCCATTTCAACAATTCATTCAGAGTCTAATCAAATCCCCATCATCGCATTCCAAGTCGATATGCCATTGTCACACCTGAATTGAAATTTGATTTCAATCCTTTTCATGGGTGATCGATCCTTCTAGTGATTGATACACCTCGATATGTATCTAACAGATATGTATACAACCCTTCTCGGCTCTAATCGAAAGATTGATACTAACCCTGCAATTAATCATAAATTCCTCAACCCTATACAAAATCACAAATTAAACCCCTTTACACAGAGTTTTACACTGCTCACAAACCCTGAATAATTAACTCATACTTTCACAAATAATTCAAGAAGTCAATACATGCATAATCCAATCAGTCAATAACACAAAGTTCATATTTTCCACAGAAACTCAAATATTATTCATACATAATTTGACCGAGAATACATGTAAATTTCACATAGAATTTAGAGACAAATTTCTCATCCATATCTACAAATGTGATCAATTACAACAACATTCACTTACAAACTTCTTGTTTGGCCAGGTCTTCAATTCGATGGCCCTTCTACCTCACTACTTTGTCTCCCTATCCCCCTAAACATCTCCCTGCCCGTAGGCTCACATTTATACCAATTTAATGGTGAATCGATTCAGCTCCCAAAACTCTTAAAATTCCCGGTTGGAATTTTTCGCGCGCGCTAGCTCTGGTCTTCCGCTCTGCCTCCCACTGAGCCCTCTGGTCACGCCTGGGCTGCTGGCAGCTCCAGCGCGCCCCAGCTTCATCCTGCTCGGCCTGCTCTAGGACAAATCTAACCATGGATGACCACAGGACTCCTGATCCCCCTCCGCCTCCGGAGGTTTCTGCATTTAGGGCAATGATTTCTAATGCTCCCAAATGCCCTCCATCTTTGTCTCAGCAGAAATTTGTGAAAAAAATGGACTCAATCCCCATAGTGGCTCTTCCCGAAGGAGACACTTGCAAATCGGCACTGAATCTGGCGGAGCGGGGCCTCATAGGCCAGTTCACGGGCCTCTGGCCCTCTCCCAAATCTGTTGAGGACTGGAATCAAAGGAACTGGAAGCATTTGATCAAGGAGGGAGTCAATAGCTACTTCATAGGTAAGGGTTTCTTTGTGTTTGTATTTGAAAACCTGGAAGACAAAGGATTAATCTTCAGAAATGGACCATATTTCATGGGCCCTCAGGGCCTTTACCTAAAAAAATGGTCTCCTGACTTCGACCCCTCCCAGGATGTTCCCTCGGCTGTCCCGGTTTTGGTTAGACTCCCTCACTTGCCTCTCCACTGTTGGAATCCAAAATCTCTCCAGACAATAGGAAATGCATTGGGAAAATACATAGATCAGGCGGCAATAAAGGATCAGTACTCATGCGCCCGCATCTGCGTAGAAGTAGATCTCGAAGAAGGATTACCGGAAGCTATCAAGCTCACTGTTGCGGGGTGGACGCATGTCCAAGAGCTGGACTATGAACAATTGCCATTTAAATGTAGGCATTGTCACAGGCACGGTCACTTTGCAAAGCACTGTAAGAAGAAGGCTGAGGAACAGGCAGATAAACAAAATGGGGAACAATGGACCCTAGTCCAGAAAAACACTAGCTCAAAAAAAGGCACAGGTAAAAGAAATATGACAGGAGGTCAACCAAGCTCCAAAAGCAACCAAGAAGCGGAAGCACCACCAAATGCACCAGAAAGAGAGAAGGACATACAAGCCAACCTAAATCACGAGAATGAGGAACAGTCGGCCCCTTCTCCTCCAAATAAAGAGAGAGAGGAAACAACTCAGATGGAGGAAAATCAAGGCTCTCCCACTAATCCTTCCTACGCAGAAATAGCAAGGAAAAAACCTGTGGTTAGTTCTAGTTCTTCCGAGGATGAATTCTACGAGCGCCCTTCCAAAAAAGCAGGAAGGAAATATCGTAAAGAGAAGAGGGAAGAAGAGGCAGAAAGACTCAAGATTCAAGGAAGTCAATCCACAATAGAAATGTCTATTGGGCGAAATATCAGACCAAGGCCTTCCAAGGGAGGCCCCAGCCCCCCTCTTTGTAAATAATGAATCTCATCTCTTGGAACTGCAGAGGTCTGGGGAACCCCTCTAAAATAGAAGCAGTCAGGGACCTATTGAAAGCAGACCCCTCAGACATTCTTATGCTCCAAGAGACCAAAATAGAAGGGCAGGCCCTTCTAGAGTTAGGCAGAACAAAGTGGAACAAAAAAGCGGGAAAAGCAGTCAGCTCAAGGGGAACCTCTGGAGGGTTGGCAACACTTTGGATGGATGACCTCTTTCAGCTGATAATGTCCCATGAAACCCAGCACTGGATATACACGGAGCTGAAGCATAAGGCAAGTAAGTTGTCCATCTCTCTCTTCAATCTCTATGTTCCGGTGACTTATTCTGAAAAACGAGAATGCTGGGATACACTTGTGGCCTTTCTTGAGCAGACCAATCCCAGCAACATCATTCTTGTCAGGGATCTGAACATTGTTCTGAAAGCAAAAGAAAAGAGGGGGGGAAATAGCTCCAGAGACCCTATGTTGGCCAAGGTTGAGGAGATCACCCAGCTCTGGGACCTTCTTGATTTTAGACCCATTCGTGGCATTTACACATGGTCAAATAATCGGGTTGGTTCAGAGCACATTTATGCTCGATTAGACCGTTTCTTGGTGCAAATTTCCATTATGATGAACAAGAAAATATCCACCAAAATTTTTCCCAAGCTCTCCTCAGACCATAAACCCATCCAGCTCCATTTGGAAGATGAAGAAGACTTGGGTCCGCTTCCTTTTCGATTCAACCCACTCTGGATCGAGAGAGATGGATTCATGGAGACTATCAAGGCAGCATGGGCCAAACCAATCTTGGGATCCTCCAGCTACGTTTGGGAGCAAAAACTGAAAGCTACAAAGCAAGCTCTGAAGGACTAGATAAAAACACCGGATACCAACCCCATCAATCAGAGAATGGAGGCTGTGCAGTCTTTTTCGGACCTGCAAACAGATATGGAAAACAGAGATATCACATCAGAGTTTCTCGAGGAGGAAGTAAAAGCTCAAAGAGCAACGTATCAATCTTTTCGTAAGGAAGAAGAATACTGGAGGCTTAAATCCAGAAGCCTTTGGTTGAAGGCCGGGGACCGGAACACTCCCTTCTTCCACCGGCAATATAGAGCTAGACTGTCAAAGAACTACATAGCAGAAATCAAAACAGCTGAGGGTCAAGTATGTAAAGGATTCAATCAAGTTAAAGCCGCTGCTGAAAACCATTATAGGAACTTGTACAGAGAAGAAACTCAAAGCAATGATGAGGAGGCGAATGATTTTCTCTCCAGTGTTCCCTCCCTTATCAGTCCTGAAGACAACTTAAACCTCTGCAGACCCATTACTGAGGAGGAAATCATAAAATTTATTTGGTCCATGGAATCAGATAAGGCCCCTGGGCCGGATGGGTTCACAATTCACTTCTTCAAATCCTGCTGGCACATTATCAAGGCAGATCTGCTTAAAATGACAAGAGGATTCATGCAGAAAGCCAAGATTGGTGGAGGAACCAAGTCAACTTACCTGGCTTTAAATCCTAAGGACACCAATCCTGACTCCTTTGCTAGATTTAGACCCATCTCGCTGTGCAATGCTTCTTATAAAATCCTGGAAAAACTTCTGGCAAGTCGAATTAAGCCATTGTTAAAAAAAATGATCTCTAGCTATCAAGGTGGCTTTGTGGAGGGTAGGCATATTCTGGACAACGTGATCCAAGTTCAGGAGAAAATACACTCAAGTAAGCAACAAAAGGAGAAAGGTATGTTGATTAAACTAGATATGGCAAACGCCTTTGATAGAGTTAATAATAATTTCCTATCTAAGGTCCTGCTCTCCTTTGGTTTTTCAATACATTTTGTCCATTTAATAAAAGCCTGCATTGATAGTCCTTGGATTGCTCCGTTAGTTAATGGCAGACCTGCTAACTTCTTCCAAGCTCAGAGAGGTATCAGGCAGGGTTTCCCTCTCTCCCCCTTCCTGTATATCATAATGGCAGATTCCCTCAGTCGTAAGCTTACTGCTGAAAGAATAGCAGGTCATATTCCGGGCCTCAAACCTTCTAATGGAGCTGAACCATTGAACCATGCTCTCTTTGCCGACGATTCTCTCCTACTCGGAGGAGCCTCCATCAGAATAGCCAGAGCTTTCGACTCAGTCCTCAGAAAGTACTGCAGAGTTTCAGGTGCCTTGGTTAACGAGAGTAAGAGTGAAATATATAGCTGGAACATAGACCAGAATGAACTCTCTGCAATCTCTGCTCTTCTTGGGTTTAAAGGTCAGGCAAACTGGGACAGGTTTAAATATCTTGGTCTTCCCATAACTTCTGGAGTTAACAAGAGATCGTTATGGAGTGACATAATCTCAAAAATTAAATCCAAAATTGCTGCGTGGGGAGGCAACTGGCTAACTAAGGGAGGTAAAGTAATCTTAATTAAAACTGTGATGTCTGCACTCCCAATCTTCCTGACGGCTTTCCTCCTTGCACCAAGAAATGTGATGGAGTATATCTCCAAGTTGTTCAGAGATTTTCTTTGGTAGGGAGGGAAAGGCAACGAGAGAAAAATGCATCTGGTTAACTGGGATGTGGTCAAAAAGCCATTGTCTGAAGGCGGCCTGCAAATTAGAGATCCCACGCTTGTCAATCTTGCTTTGGGAGGAAAGATTTTGTGGAAGCTGTTCAATGAGCCCTCTCATCCAATCAGTGTTACCCTGCGCTCAAAGTATGGTCCCAATAACGCGCTCTCCGACCTACAGACAACAAGTGCACCCAATAGCACGCAGGTCTAGAAATTATGTTGTAAAAGCAACAAATTTTTCAAAAAATTAATCTACAGGATTCCAGGGAACGGCAAGCGTACGCATTTATGGCTTGACAGTATAATGGGAAGTGATCCACTTGCTCAGAACGATGATATTGCAGACCTCAGGAATTGGCTGGAGCGCGCAGGTGTAAACAGACTGTATGACATCTCGACCTGGGACCAGCGTGGAGACTGGAATGGATGGGATTTCCATAGAGTGCCAGCACGGTTTTCTCATCAACAAGCACTGCTAGTCGAATTGTTGGATGATGCTGCACCTGTTTGCAGAACCAAAAAAGATAGCTAGGGCTGGGGACAGTCTGGAGTTTATACCACAGCAGCTGGGTATAATGCTTTACAGGTCATTAGAAATAGTAGTCAAACTAAGGAGTTTTGGAAGAATGTGTGGAATCCGCTTTCCCTTCCAAAAGTAAACTTCTTCTTCTGGACCTTGGTCCATAACAAGCAGCTTACGAGAGATAATCTGGAAAAAAGGAAAATAACTGGGCCTCACAGATGTGCGTTATGCTGTAATAACTTCGAAACAGCCCAACATCTTTTCATGGAGTGCAGATTTGCTGAAGAGGTTTGGGTTCTCACTCTACAGGACTTGCAGATTCCAGCCCCCTTGCAGAACTCAGTAGCAGACCTCTTTGCCTCTTGGATTCAACACTATCCCCATCGAATCCCTTCCAAATCTTTCTGGCGTAGAATTTGGATAGCGCTCCCCAAATATGTATGCTGGCAGATCTGGTTGGCCCGCAATCAGAGGATTTTTAAAGAGCTGCTATATACCCCTCTGCAGGTTGCTGCAAAATCTAAGTCCTTCCTCCTGGAAGCGGCCCAATTTCAGTATTTTAAAGAAGATCATTTGCTACTGCCCGAAGAAAAGCACCTGCTTGGTATGCTTGCGACCCATCCACGTAAGTACCTTCAACCCCCACAAGGTGACAATCCTGAATGGAGCATAAGAGATGAGGATGATTTTTTTCAAAATTGGTGGAGGTCCCAAAACATTTCCACTATCTTTTTCGACGGGGCGTCCAAGGGGAACCCCGGTGCTGCTGGTGCGGGTGGAGTTATTTACTCTCCCGGTGGGTATTCCAAAGATTGGTTCTGTTGGGGACTTGGCAAGAAATCCAACAATCACGCAGAGATCCTTGGGCACCTAAAAGCTTGTCTTATTGCAAGAGATAAGGGAATCAAAGTGCTCCAAGTCTTCGGTGATTCAGAACTGATAATAAAAAATATAAACACGGAGACTTCGTTCAACAATGCCAGCCTCAACAAAACTTTGGATAGATTGAAGAGAGTCCTTCGAGACTTTGACAAGTGTAAACTTCATCACATTTTGAGAAAGTCAAACAATGAAGCAGATGAGATGGCAAACAAAGGAAGCTCGCTCATGAAGGGGCAGATCATTGTAAACAATATAAGCACTATCCAAATGCCTTGAAAGTACTTATTGACTTTTAGATGCAGTAGATAGATCTCTGCTTTGTAAAAGGGGCTGCCTCGGCAAAGACCCATAATCTTTCTAATATAATAAAATCATATCCGTTACAGCTAAAAAAAAAAAAAAACTCTTAAAATTCCCAAATCCTAAATCTAGACTAAATCCCTAGATTTGTGGAAACTAACTCCAACTCATTCCTATTCTGCAGTCCTTTCGAATCTCTAATCTCTTCATATGCCCAACTAATCATTCGAGAGCAGTTACAATTCTGTCCAAATTTAATTAAAATTAATTAAAACCCACTAAATTCATGACATAAAATCTAACTCTCTTGAAAACTAAAAACCCCTAAGTCTAACAAAAAATGCATGGAATTTGTTTTAGGCTAATGCCCCTGCATCATAAAGGGAGCATTCCAGTTAGCTGTTGAAAATAACAGCTAATTTGACTCAAACAAGAAAATTAAAATGAATTAATTAATAAATGTATATTTTATTATTATTATTATTATTATTTATCTATTTACTTATTAATTTATTTTATTTCATTTTTAGTTTGACTCAAATAAGGAAACTAAGAAATTTAATGAATTTATAATAGTTGCATATAATTTAATATATATATATATATATATTATTATTATTAATATTAACTAAGGTTATATGTTATATAATTTACATATTTATTTTCCTCCTTATTAAGTAAATTTAATATTTTAAATCCTAATTTAATAGTTATTTCAATACATGGTATATAGTTATAGATATTATAATTAAAAAGGCTGACCTAATTTATTTTATTTTATTTTTCTAATTCTAATTCTATTAATGTGACATAAAGATACAAGGAGGCTCAGGCCTCTGCAGTGCTAGCCCAATTCACGGGCAAAATTCATAAAAAAGCAGAAAATTGGATTGCCCTTGTTAGGGAAACCAATCCTTTAGAGAGGTTTTTTGCTGCCCACGCAGGGGAAACCAACATGAAAAGTAGAAGAAATACATCATTGTTCATGTCTAAGAAAACATTACTGTCTAAGAAATAAAAAAAGAACCCAAACGAGTTAGGGCCGAAGACCAAAAACCATTTAAAACCTGAGTGTCTAATTATCATTTGGTGAAGGAGGAGGCTCTTCCACGATTAAGCATCTGTATTCGTCACTGGTGTCTTCTACTGCATGTTTTGCACAGGTGTCGGATTCAATACAGGTGGTTTCCTCAGCGTTGGTGGTAGCTTTAGAGAGGCGAATTTTGCTGTGGTCGTGTTTGCCCCCGGGCCAATCCTTGTTGCTGCTGTCCCTAACTTTGCTTCTGCGACTAGAAGCGCCTTTCTCTATGGCAGTGGGAGTGCCATGACCCCCTTCATTTTTCTGCAATTTGGTGGAACAGAGGACATTGGAACTGGAGGGTTCCCCCCTAAAAGACACTGTGATGAAAGCAGTAATACGAGGTTTATACATAGTGCAGGAATAATGGAACTAGGTGGAATGAGTGGTCTAGCGGAGAACAATCTACTGAGAGGGTGGAGTGGAGGTAGTTGTTTCCATTTGGGGCAGCGTCGGAGAAGCAACATTCGGAAGTTGAGGACAGGGTTGTGAATGAGAGGCAATGTTCGAGGGTGAGGATCAAGACCGTCGTGTTGCAGGGTAGCGGCCATGCGTATGCTCCGACGAAGAGGAGGAGGTATCAAAACGGGATGAAGGGGGCGTGCGAACGACTCTGCCACGGCTGCTGCCGCGACGAAAGCGCATTCGGTGCCGCAAGCAAGGCATGGTAGCTTTTGGATGAGGACTATGAGGCTCAGACACAAAATAATTGAAGGACTCAGGATGCCAAAATGCAGAGGCCAAATGAAAGCTGCAATGCAAGCTCTATGAGAAATGTAAACCTGGCATGAAATCAATACAGCAGAGAAGATTGCAACGCCTCCCGGTATGTGTTCGGGAGCTCGACTCCGAGATACCAGGGGGGCATATGCAACCCAGCAGAACAGGAGAAGAGAAATTGTGACACATCAGTGTAAACGGAGAAGAAGGCCGACTCTGAGAGCTCATCTTGTAGAGACGGAGATAAAATTGGCTTGAGTGCAGAGTAAATGAGCCATAACGTTCACTGCTGGCTCCATTTATTGCAATTTGTGTGAGCATGTGGGTGGCCCTGTGGCCATGCCACTTGCTAACCCTTGATCTCAGCTGTAAACCAGCCATACAATCACCCTCAATTGACACCTGCATCCGGGAAAGGCTGACCTAATTTTAATTTTAATAAAACTTTAAATAAAAGGGAAAAAATAGAGCGCCAACAAAAAGGCCCAGGGAAAAAAAGGAAAAAAATTAAATTAATTAATTAATTTAAAAATATATATAATAATAATAATAAATAAATAAATAAGGAAGGGAGGGGATGGGAGGGGAGTGTGAGGGGGGTTAAGAGGAGGAGACGAGACAAGAGGGAAAACAAAACGGGTAGAAAAAAAGCAACTAAGAATGAAGGGCAGGAATCCAGCATCTACTAATACACCACCCATCATCCCTGTTAAGTTTAACATGTATTTTTTAAATTTCAAAGGCTTCCCTTAACTTACGGGGTAGAAATGGTCAATCCTCGTGATCACCTTAGCATCTTCAATGTTAACTATTTTTTTTTGGTGGGGTGAATTGTTTTTTGTTTTTTCTACAAAGCGTTTTAGGAAAAAGGTTAATATGAGTCGTACCATATTAATATCTCTTTCATGGTAATTGATATACTTGTCTAATTATTTGGTAGGTATATGATGGTGACCTACAATTAGTTTCAACCATGTTAACCAAGTAATGGTTTTGATATTTATTTAAACCAATAACATGGAATTTTGTTTCATAATTGTGGCTGGATAATAAATGAAAAATTAGAAATGATAATGCATGACATTTTTCTTGCTGCATTTAGAAATAGGGGAATTTATATTCGTGATGGAAATTCAATTGTTTCTTTTGTTATTAATTGTAGCCCACATCATATTTTCATGTTATGTTTTTCCACTTCTTGGATGCTAGTGCAATTAGTAAGATTTCCACTAGGCCTATTGTTGTCATGAATGCATCCTTTTTTGAAGAATATATTTTTAAATCATTTAATGGGATTAGAAATTTCTTTTGAACGGATAGATAATGTTGCATAGATAGTAAAACGTATATGTAAATATTTCTATCGGGAATTATATATATATATATACACACACACACACATTTTCATCTAGCTCCTTGTTATGAATTTTAGAAGTAGACTATAGTGTATGTACATTAATTTTATTTATTCTTAATTTTGCAAGATATTGAAGCATGATTTCTAGTAGAGATGTGTGAGATCAATACAACAAGTAGTGCTTCTTGGATAAACAATCAAGAAATGACAACATGATGTAAATACCTCTTCGAGGGCATTTCTCTGTTTATGCCAAAATTTTGAAAAAAACAACCATATTCTTTTCAAAGAAAAATAAAATAAAAAGGATGTCATAATTTGTCTTCTAAAGCTAAAACCCCTTGTTGTCCTTATAGAGTCCTTTGTCAAAGACTCTTCATAATTTTTCAATGAGTTAAAGGGCATAAAGTTTGATCCTAGATACATTCTTGTTAGTTTCGACGTGGTCTCCCTTTACTCTAATATCCCTATTAATGAGGCCATTTAGGTCATCAATCACCTCACTGATATGGATACTGCTAAATTAGTTCAAATTTGTCTTATTTCTACCTTTTTTTTAGCTTTAAAGGTGAATTATATGAACATACATGTGTTGTTTCCATGGGTTCCCCCCTATCCCCTATTGTAACTAATCTGTTTATGGAAGACTTTGAATCCAAGTCTTTGGCCTCAACTCAATTCAAGACTAAGTTTTGGAAAATATTTGTGGATGACACCTGTGTCATTTGGCCTCATGGTTGGGTAAAGTTAGATCTCTTTTTCCAACATCTTAACAATCAATCTAACTCCATAAAGTTTACTATGGAGCATGAAGTTGATGGTAGTCTACCTTTCCTTGACGTCCTTATCTCGAAGAAGGATGATGGTTCTTTATCCCACTAGGCATTTCACAAGAAAATGCATATTGAGCAGTATCTTCATGCCAAGTCCCATCATTTCCCTACTCAAAATCTAGGTGTTCTCAACACTTTATCTACTTATGCACTGAGAATTTATGACAAAAACCACCTTACTAATAAGAAAACCCATCTCCTTAATGTTTTTAATAATGATGGATATAGTAGGCACTAAGGTCTTATAGCTTTCCCTAAACCCAACAAAGGTCCTATGGTTAAAAAGATCCCAAAGATCGGATTTCACAGGTGCGTCTTCCTTTTATCCAAGGGACCACAAACAATATTGCGAGGATCTTGAAGAAGCATAAGGTTCTCTCAATATTTAGGCCCCTAAACACCATTCAAATCTCCTTTAAATTTGTAAAATACCTAGTGGACCGCAAGTATATGAAAGGTGTTTATGTTATCCCAGGTTTTTGTGGAACACCCTACATTGGTGAAACTGGCCGCTCAATAAACCAAAGGATTCATGAGCACACAACTGACATAAAGCAGGGGAGGATCCGCTCGTCAAATTTTGAAGAACACACGGAAAAGACAAAGCATAGCGTATGCATTAAAGAGGCCTGAGTCATTGCAAGTATTGGTGTTTTTCATCACCGAAATTTTAGGGAGGCCATAGAGATTTAAAGGAGACCAAGTAATATAAATATGGATGATGAGTGAAAAATTAACAGTTTTTAGATCCCTGCCCTTTCTTCTTAACATTTTTATTTATTTTTCTTGATTGATTCATTTATTTATGTAGGTATCGATTTTTATTATATTATTTTTATTTCTATTAATTTATTATCATTATTATTAATTTATTATTTTTATTAATTAATTAATTTGTTCATTTGAACACTGAGTTTTTAAATTTCATTTTTCTCCTTTTGGCCTCCTCAAGTTAAAGAGCTAGTTGGTATTTATCTTGATTTCTCACCTTTGTTTAGTTGTTAATTCCCTTCCTCATTCATTCCCTTAATTCTTTGTTAGTTAATTTTGACCCTTTGGTTGATTCCACTTTTTGTTTTTTAGTTAATTTAATTTAATTTATTCTATTTTTTGTATTTTGTGTTTTTTATTTAATTTTATGATTTAATTTATCAAAATATCCCTTATTAATAGATATTTTTTCAGTCAAAATTAACCTTTACATTCTAGTTGTTGGAATTAATTATCGCCTCTTCACATTTCTCTATTTAATTTCAATTTCATTTTTTATTTTTAATTTTGATTTTATGATTATTAAAATATCACTTATTAATTAATATTTGTCCAATCAAAAGTAACCATTACATTCTAGCTGTTGGAATGAATTGTCTCTCCATCACACTCTGTCTATTTAATTTTATGCTTTTATATGATTCTCCATCTTTTCCTGACGATGAACCACACTAAATGGTTCGAAACAAGTCGACAAATGACTTCTGATGTGATTATCAACATTTTTTTTTTCAATATATGGATCACAAAAGCCTAAATTAGATTTTTAGTTTTTCTTTTGTTTATGGTTTTTGTAAAAATAAATACAATCCTCAGCTATGCCTGGTAGGCTTTTGCAAAATTGATATCACACAATAAATTTGTTTTGGTTGCTAGTGATAGTCTCAAAATTATAAAATTTTTAGAACCAAAAGTGTTACTTTAACATAAAAAGGGACTGCCAACATCTAATTCATTTATTACATAAAATTTTCCAGTTTTACTGGACATACTATCTTATCTAAATTTGAATGGGCTAACAAAAAGGAGTTAAGAAAATTAAATTTGTAGTCGGGCTAAGAGAGATTGCATGCTCCCAGTTTTCAACAAGGGCTTTGGTAGATTCATTATTCCTCTTTGTCATTGATGTGAAAGTTATTTTTGTCACTTCCCAGGCCAAAGGTATTATCCTCTCAACTGTCCTTGGGGGTACCAAAATCCTCTAGCTTTGAGTTTCCATATATAATGTAGTACCTTGTGCCACTCACTGTTTCATTCTCATTGTCCTAATAATTATCTAGTTTTCCTTCCATGGTCTCAATATTTGACTCCAACCTTCTCACCTTTGTGTTTTTTTCTCCAAGTATTGCTTATAATTTCTTGATCTTGTTATGTGCCTGTGTTTTTCCTTGAGTTTAGCTATCTTGTATACAAGTTTCTCTACTTTATCCCATGGCCACTTTGTCTGACAACATTAACACTTGTGTTTTTCTTCTCTTAGGAGCCATTCTTGCAAAAGGGTTTTCAAAACAAAGGAAGAGTAATAAGTGTAGAAATAAATGAATATACATCTCTTCAATTTAGGTCACCTTGCCTCATTCCCAGTCTTTCTTACTGATCTCCATCTTATCTCCATGATTGTGCAAAAAAATTGCACGTACTTCACCTCACACAACCTAGACAACCCAACCTCAATTACTTCATATGACTAGCATGGTTATAGGTTTTCTTCTTGTTTTATGTGTTTTATGGTTCTTTTGGCCTCCTAGGATGTGGATTGTGTCTTTAGTTTCCTTTCTGTTGATTTGTCACATGCTGATTGCAGTAGTCAACAAACCTGGTCGAGGTGAGACTACCTGCATTTTTCTACTGATGTACTTACTTTTTGATGAATGAATATAATTCTAATTACAAAAAAAATTACAATTATATCAATGTTATAATACACAATTTAATATAATATCACTATTTGTAGGCCCAACTAACATTAGTTCCAAATAAAGATGGCGATGTTCAAAGTGCCAACTGGTAGGAAAGAAGGTAAGTATTAAAGCAAGCAAGAAGCATTGAATCAATCCAAGTCCTCAACGAAACTTTTTTTCTTTGCTACTTTCATCATATGGCCAATTGTGCCATGCCATATGAGTTGTCCAATTACATCTAGGATGGGAGTAATAAACATAGATATCAGTTGCAAGGTGAGGAGTTTATTGTTTGCTTGATGACTAACTTGAGCATGTTAAAGCAAGCTATCAGGGCATGTAGTACCTTATAAAGAAATGTGGCCTTAAGCTTAGGGATTCACAGAGGAAATTAGAGCCCTATAGTAGTTCCTCTCACAAAAGGCTACAATCCTAGAAAATTTAAGGAGCCCCTTTTAATATAATAGAGCATCACCCTTCAAATATATATATATATATATATATATATATAAATCAATAATATAACATATTCATATTATATTAAAACACACACACACACACACACACACATATTTCCTTTTGACATAAAGAAATATACATGTGAATATAAAATAGTATTAATGCTAATATAAAAACATATTTTATATTATTAATTATAATTGAAGAGTAATATTTATATAATATATGATCATGAAAAAAAGAAGAAGAAGGAACCCATGACATTCACGAAGAAAGGTTAGGAATCTAACTTTTACCTAATTTCTAACCATCATCCCCATTGAGATTATTCACATGCTTCTCAATTTCGATGGCCTCCCTTAACTTCCTATGACAGAAGTGGTCAATCATAGCAATAACCTGGGAATCCTTAATGCAGACACGATGTTTAGTTTTCTTAGCATGACTGGATATATTTGAGGAGTAGGATCGATTGAGGACATGAATTCCTCCATTTCGTTCCCCCAATGATTCCATTTGGCTTTATGGACTTCTAATTTCTCTTCCCACTTTTCTCTGAGGGTCTTGACAAATTTCCGATTCTCTCTGATGGGAAACACCCCTCTTCATAAGCTGCAATCATTCCTTTCCATTTTTCATATTTAGTTTTTTCCCATACATCTAGGAGAAATATCTATATAGCCTTATCTTCCATCAAAATAGGTTGTGTCTTGGTGGATGCTTTTTCAATTCAAGTCTATCAATCTCTATTTGGCACTTCCTCTTAGGTAGGAATTACCTTGTTTTGAATTGTTTCCTATACCATAGGAGTAAGCTCCTCCTTGTCCCTTGTTTCAAGGAGTTTCACTCCCTAATAAAGGTAGTATAATCCTTCAGATGATTGATTTCCTCTCAATCTGGCCTTTAAATTTTTTATTTTGGTTTGTACTTCCTTATTTGTTTTTCTAGAAACTCATTTTTCCTAATAATAAGAGAATGCGAAGGAGAAAACGACATAGTACCTACATATTTCTTCTTCTTCATGGCCTTGTAGTGTTTCCTCAAACAGAAGTGAAAAAGTTCCTTCTAAAGTTAAATATTCCAAAAAAATTGGAATATAAAAATATCCATTGAGGACACAAATATTATATTAAATAGTATGAATGAGAAGGATCGATAATGTTAGAAATGAGGCCTGCTTATATACCTAGGCAGGTGCCTCTTCACGGAAGGTCATGTATAATTTAGACATGCCCTTTAAACCTAATTACTAATTAAAAAATTAATCATTATTTATATTATTTTATTCATTACACAAACTCTAAGAAACAATGTTGTTCTAGGGGCCTATAATTTCTTTTTGTATTCTAATACTCGGTATTGCAACTCTTCTTGCTTCCAATGTTGCTACAAAATATCCCTTCAAGTTCTCCTTTGCTAGTCCTTTTATTGTATTAAGAGCTTCAATCTCTCATTCCTCCATCCCTGTTGGCTCTTGTGGTTCAATACGGCCTATATCTTCTTCAATTTCTCTTGGTAGTTATTGTGTTTCAACTAGGCTTTCCTTTACAATTTTTCTTGCTAGTTCTTGTGATTTAGAATGTCTTTCGTTTTATTACACCTATGCTGCAATAAATTCTTCTTCTCTTTCCACCCCTATTGGATTAGGTTTTATAATAGGGGTTACCATATCCTCTAGACCTATCCATATTGAAACATGTATTTCTTCTTCCACCCTTGCTAGTTCTTGTGTTCTAATAAGGTTTTTTTTCCTTCTCTTCCACCCCTATTGGTTCTTGTTTTATAGAAAGGGTTGTTTCCTCCTCTGTTGTAACAACCTCCTCCCACATTTAACCAATATAAATAGTACACTAGGGTAAACATGTGATGATAGGATACTATGATGCGATTCAAATTCCCATGTACATTTAAGGAAGTGGAACCAAAAAAACAAAACCAATATGACCTTACTAAGGAGCTACAAAACCTTCAGGAGGAAACCAACCCTTCTAAGTGCCTAAACCTTGAGAGAAAATGCCATTTTAATGATATGGGCCCTAAATTACTCTCATAATAAGCCATGCATGCAACTGAGGCCTTCCAGTTGCTCCCAAAGCAAGGCATGCCAGCGATTGTGGACTTTTTCAGGAATTTCTGATCCAACAACCCTAGATTATGAGCCACTTCTTCTGGGCTAGGTCTTAGGCCTCTACCCAAAACTTCATGAAAATTCTAGAAATGATACTTAACCATGAAATCAAGCTGCTAATGCAAACATTTGATCAAGGACTTGACCATACCCCTACTAGCCATGAAAATAATTTTCTCAAACATATCACAAATATGTAATATACAAGTCATAACAATAGATCCAAGCATAGGGATCTCATAATTATCCGAGAATCATTAAGAAGCATTGATGCCTTATCACCATAGTTGAATTATCATTTATTACGTCACATATTTTTTTTTGATTCATTTTCCAATCAAAACATGATAAGATCCACACATAAAGTCTATCATGAATCATACTCATAACCAACATAATAATAATGATAAAACAACCATCAATATCACATAATAACAAGTATATATACCCATCAAATACAAGAGGAAAATATATCTTTTTGACATATGAAAACTGCAACCAAGTCCGGGACTTCCATGTACCACCCAACCATAAATTGGGCTGAACTAAATATTTCTTTCAGTCAATCACCCCCACATCATATTCCAAGCATGAATGTGGGATATCATGTCATAACCAAAACAAAACAAACCAGGGCTTCCAGAGGCCAAAACACCTCAACCCTAAACCAATGATTCCACCTCACAGCCGGATATCACTAACCAACACCAGATCGGTCTATACAAAAGTTTTCCAAGGCTCCAACATGTTTGTTCCAGGAACTAGTAACTCAACTCACAACCATAAGGAACATGAGCACCAACCAGAAAACAACGATAATATCCACAACATCATGACTATCCAAGAAATGGAAAGGCTAGGAAAAACCACTATTAGTCCAGGCATTCCTCCATTCCAATGACATATCATAACCAAGAAACCACATTCATGTGCCATGCACACCAAAAATGGCAAGGAAATCATATATGCAACTTGATACTTGTAAGCAAAACCTGTTGTAGTTTTTGATCTTGATGTCCTCTTGCGCTTTCCTGATTTTCCTTTGCATTCTTTCTCCAAATCCCAACTATGCCACACTCCTCCAAGAGTGCTCCAAGAAAAAAATATAAGTATCAAAGAGTATGAGAGACAGAGAGAGAATAGAATAAGAGCTCCAAAACTGAACTGCCAAAAATATTACACTAAAAAAATCCATGAACTGGTCCTCAAAAGTCTTTCAAATTTCTTAAATTTTTCATTATTTTTCTTCAATTTCCTCCTCACATGCAACTTGTGACCTTTCACCTCCCTTTTCTCCTAATTTCCATTATTTCATAAATAAAATACCAAATAATGCCTCTTTTCCTTTCCAAATCCTTTTCCAATGCCTTTTCCAATTTCCTTTAGCCATAATAAACCAAATGAACACCCCTCTAGGATGTCTTTCCCACCATTCAACTTGGAGTATGTGTACCATGACCTTGGTCATAGATTTTTTTACATGAATTTTTAACAAGGTCTGTTACAGAACCCTCCCCCTCGGGGGAAAAATGTCCTCGGTGTTCAATGACACCTATAACCAATAAGAGCCCTAACAACCAAAACATATTTCCCATCGATCTTTATAACACAACTTGGTGCAGTATTTACAATGACCACTGCTGAGAACATGACAAACATATCATTTAATATAGCTTTATAATGCAACTCTTTATGGTATTTACAATAACAACCACATATACTTATGCATATTTGCTTCAACCAACAAATAACCATATTTTCTATGCAGCTTTATAAATCCATCTCGATACAATATTTACAATAATATACACATATGCACATTTTCTCAATCAAAAAATAAAAGGATGTAACGATGTCTGTAGCAACAACAAGGGAATAGAAAGGCTCACACCTCCACCCTAAAAAATAGTACCAGAATTCACCTCCTTCCAAAGAAGTCTAGAATCCACTACCGAAGTCAAAATCCACGTCCAATGTCCAAAAATACAATCCTGCGTTGTTGTCCTCTCAGTGAATGGTTACCGAATCATTGTTCCAGGGCACACTCCCAATGTACATTTGATTCCATCTGGAAATGATAATGACCAAAACAAATCCATTCATTTACCTTCCCTTCTCTATTTCACAATCCATCAGGAAATCCATTCACCCCCTTCTGTGCAATCACACACCTTCCAAGTTTCGTGGGCATCCCCTTCTATGCTATACAGTCCCTTGGGCGACCTCTCCCTTAGCAGGGATTCCTCGCATCAGAAGGTCAAAAAACTGAGGCATATCGATGCCTCAAAGCCATCACACTAGTAATAGCACACTCATGGAAATCAATGGAAACTATTGGGTACTAGTGTCCCACAATGGCCTTGCTCCTGGATGCTTTACCAACATATTGTTTCCAGTTCCAATTCCTTTTTTTGTTGCTTCCAATTCTTGCAGTCATTTTCAACCACCCAAACCAGAAATTTTCATTTTTTCCTGTACCAAACACATAATTTCCATTAGATTCAAAATAAATTGAAATAAATTCACATCATACCTCATTGGTGGCTCGTCCACAAGGTACACTTGCAATCCTCTTTACTTCATGTCACAAAAATTAAAACTAGTTGTTTAATCAAATCATCACGTATAAACATATCACATCCATTTAGTTCAAAACAAAACCATCATAATCAAAATCCCAGATCACTGAAATAAAATACTGATAATTATTCCTTAATTGGTCCTTTTTGTACGCACACTGGATTGGTTGCCACACTCGAAAAGTGCCTAGTTCCTTCTCTTCAACCATCTACACATAGACATAGTGCACATCACACACATACAACCACACATGACATACAACACCATACAATACATGCACCTACACCTGACATACAACACATACAGCTATACCCGATGTACAACACAACACATACACCTACACTCGATGTACAACACAACATATACACCTGCATCCGGTGTACGACATAACACATACACCTACACCTAGTGTAGAACACAACATAATACATAAACCTACATCCATTGTACAACACAAAATAACACATACACCTACATCTAGTGTACAAAGCAATGCAATACATACACCTACACCTAGTGTACAACACAACACATATACATACACATAGTACAACACAACGAATACACATGTCATGATACCACGACTACACAATGCACATACATAGTACCACACGTATATAAAACAACATTTACAACATGCACACAATACCACATGTACAACAATGCGGCATGTACAAAATGTACAAAATACCACCTATACACAACACCACCTTCACAACATGTACACAACACCACCTACACAACTTGTACACAACACCACCTACACAACGTGTACACAACACCACATGTACACAACACCACATGCATGACATGTACATAGTTCCACCTGTATACAACACCATATGCACGACATGTACACAACACCCTATGTGCAACATGTACATGACACGACATGCACACAACACCACATGCATAAAACGCCATAGCACCATACACACAGCAAGATGTGTACATAGCACCACATGTACAACATGCAAACCATACCATATGTACACAACACCGGATATGAAACATGCACAAAGAACCATATGTACACAACACCGCATATCCAACATGCGCACAACATCATATGTACACAACACCGCATATCCAACATGCATACAACACCATATGTATAAAACACTGCATAAACAAAATGTACACAACACCATCTATAATAAAATTGCATAAACAACATGTACACAACACCATATATATACAACACCACATGTACACAACATCACAGGTACAACATGTAAAACATATACACAATGGTAGTACACATCCAGAGACTTACTATCTCTACCAAGAAACCTTTCTTACAATGTCCTTCCACCATTCATTCTTGTCCCAACATGTTGTAGATCATACTGCTTTCATTTCACTGATGTATTTCTTAGCATATCCTATCCATAACATAAACATAGAGATAATAAAAGAATATAATATCAAGTCATATCCACATGATATTGACCTCATAGATATATTAGGGCTACTCTTCCTACTTGATTCCTCATAAACCATGGACCTCTTCATGCCATTCACCTGCATAAGCAATCATTCCTCATAAGAATTATTCTTGATGACCTTGTTAGAAAACGCCATACATATACATATACATATACATATACATATACATATACATATACATATACATATACATATACATATACATATACATATACATATACATATCTCAACATAAAACAAGAAAATCCCCATGTTAGACAATGAAATTCATACATACATATATACATATATTCATTCTTGTCCCAACATGTCATAGATTATACTGCTTTCATTTCACTAATGTATTTCTTAGCATATCCTATCCATAACATAAACATAGAGATAATAAAAGAATATAATATCAAGTCATATCCACATGATACTGACCTCATAGATATGTTAGGGCTACTCTTCCTACTTGATTCCTCATAAACCATGGACCTCTTCATGCCATTCACCTGCATAAGCAATCATTCCCCATAAGAATGATTCTTGATGACCCTGTTAGAAAACGCCATACATACATACATACATACATACATACATACATACATACATACATACATACATACATACATACATACATACATACATACATACATACATACATACATACATACATACATACATACATACATACATACATACATACATATATATATATATATATATATATATATATATATATATATATATATATATATCAACATAAAACAAGAAAATCCCCATGTTAGACAATGAAATTCATACATACATATATACATATATAGACACCAACATAATCCTCATACAACATAATTACTAGATATTATAAGGTCTAGGTTAAGAGAACTCCCTTTATCCATGCACAACATGCACAACATTGAGAACAATAGTTCCCAACATAGCCAAGGCATCTGGAACCCCAAATCCATTCACTTTACCCTTCCTGTTACCTTTCTCATGACTATCCTACCACCGTCCATTTATCCCAATGGACCCAACCAACTCGACCGATTGTCATAATCTTTCCTTCAGCTACCCTTATACATGCACTGAGCTTCATCCATGTCTTACATTACCTGTTGGGTTTCATCTAGCTCTTCCCAATCTCCATTAACTTTCCTCTTTCCAAACCAATTCCCAAGACCCTCAAAACATAAAAGGAAAGAATAAGAAACAACCTAGAAGAAAATCATGAAAACCAATAGCAATATGACACCACAAACAAAGTGGAAAGGCCTTGCACTAGACATTAAAAAACTGCAAATCAAGCACAAAAAAAGCATAAATTATTGAAAGCACAAGACTAGCAACAAACACCATGACTCAAACCCCATGGTTTCTTAAGGCTTCTAAGGTAAATCACAACCTGAGCCTTCTTCAAGATTTCATGGCAGTCTATTTTTCCATGCAATCCCCTACATCATATTATCATTAACACATAATTGTCATTACATAAATAAACATAACAATATACCAGTTACCTTAAATTGTTGTGCCAATCATTTTGCCTTGTAAATGAACACACATTTTAGCCACATGTTCCAAATATCAAGACAACATATCCATTAATTTTAAAACAACCTTTACCAAGACTAACAAACATATCATAATCAACTCACAATCACTAGTCATAATACTACAACTAGCACCCACTTACACTCAAGTACATATCAACTGTACTCAACACATGTGTTAGTGCAACCATCTCAAAATAAGATAATTCCTTCATGAAATATTGTAGATACAAAATCATATCATGTGACCAATCAAACTTTCAAACAATAGATAGATGACATAATAGACACCAAACACTCAAACACCAAATAGAAAACATAATCAAACATTAAAGCACCAAGTAGATGATATAATCAAACTCATAACGTAATGTATCTCAGGGGAGGCTATTGTTTGCACAATCAATCTATATTAGCATGATATAAATTCAAAATATATAAAATTACACATAAATAAGGTCATGATGTCCATAACTATAACTAGCTAACATGTTCATGCCATAAACTCATAAACAATTGTCATTCATGCATAACAATAACATATGCACAGTCAGCCTAGATCACAATATCACAAATAGGTCGACTTATACCTAAATGTCATAACCCTAACCATATGCATAGGCCAATCCAAATTATCATGATAACATCAAGATCTTAATTGCAATGATCATAACCATCATGAATATGAAAACAATTCATATAACAACAAGGTACTATCCTTCATAAATAACCGACATATGTACATGTGATAACACTGATTAAATAACATCTATGATACTTGTAACCGAAAAATCCATAGACTAACATACATGTACACAACCTTAATTCTTATAACAACCATTAACCAAAATAGTTGCATACCCACCATACAAACCTGTATGACGATTTTTTCTTACCTTGACGTTCGGTGATGCAACCTTGCTCTGATGATCTGCATCTCCTTCTCTATCTCAACCAACATGTAAGCATCATAACATACCAAGATCATCATGATGATACAACTACATACAATTTCCTCATGTAAACCAACCTTAACCATTACAATGCATGCATAACAACATATAGACACTAACATGCATAACAAATGCATATATAACAGGCATGCATTCATGACAAATGCATCCCAACAACAACATCAAATTGTTCATTTCAGCACAACTATAACAATGGCCACTACCATGGCTACATAACAAACACATATACAACCTTCATGCATGCATGACAATCACATTCCACACATCTATTCCAAGAGTTGAACTTGGCTCTGATACCACTATGCAACACCCTCCTCCCACATTTACCCAAGATAACTTGTTCATTGGGGTAAACATGTGACAAGAGGCTACTATGATGTGATTCAAATTCCCACATACAATTAAGGAAGTGGAAGAGAAAAAAAAAAAAAAAAAAAACCAATATGACCTTCCTCAAGAGCTACATGACCTTCCTCAAGAGCTATATACCCTTTAGGAGGAAACCAACCCTTCCAGGTGCCTAACGCTCAAGAAAAATTGTCATTTTACTAATATGGACCCTCAAATAGTCCAATAACAAGTCATGCATGTGTCTGAGGCCTTCCAGTTTCTCCCACAACAAGGCATGCCAACGACTGTGGAAATTTTCAAGCAGTTCTAAGCTAACGACCCCATATTTTGAGCCACTTGTTTAGGGATAGGTCTCGTGCCTCTGCCTAGAACTTCATGAAACTTCCAGAAATGATACTTAACCATTAAATCAAGCTACCAATGCAAACATTTGATCAAGGAGTTGATCGGACCCGTACTAGCCATGACATGCATTTCGTCAAACATATCACAAATATGTAAGCTACAGGTCATAACAATAGATTTGAGCATAGTGATCTCATACTTATCTAAGAATCGTCAAGAAGCATTGATGCCTGATCACCATTTATTCATTATCATCTATTAGGTCACATATTCGTTGTTCATTCATTTTCTAATCAAAACATGATAAGAGCCATACATCAATTCTATCATGAATCCTACTCATAACCATCATATAACCAACATAATAACAATGATAAAAACAAACATCAAGATCACATAATAAAAAGTACATATACTTATCAAATACAAGAGGAAAAAATGTCTTATTGACATATGCAAAATTCAACCATGTCTAGGACTTCCATGTACCACCCGAACATAGATTGGGTTGAACCAAATATTTCTTTCAACCAATCACCCCTGCACCATATTCCAAGCATGAATGTGGGATCTCATGGAATAAACAAAACAAACAAAACCAAAGATTCCAGAGACCAAACCACCTCAACCCTCAACCAGTGACTCCACCTCAAAGTTGGACATCACTAACCAGCATTAGATCGGTCTCTACCAAAGTTTTCTAGGGCTCCAGAGCTTTTGTTCCAACCCGACTTCCAGGACTAGTATCTCAACCCACAATTTTCATCGGGGTTCTAGAGAATTCTTCCAACCAAGGCTTCCAAGACTAGTAACTCAACCCACTACTGTCGTCGGGCTTCCAGAGTGTTTTTCCAACCAAGGATTCTAGGACTAGTAACTCAACCCACCAAGGGCTTCCGGAGTGTTTGTCTAACCAAGGATTCCAGGAATAGTAAATCAACCCAAGTTGTTATAGGGCTTCCAGAGCATTTTTACAACCAAGGATTCCAGGAGTAGTAACTCAACCCAAGTTTCTATAGGGCTTCCAGAGCATTTTTCCAATCAAGGTTCTAGGAACTAGTAACTCAACCCACAACCATAAGAAACATGAGCACCAAACAGAAAATAAAGATAAAACCCACAAAACCATGGCTATCCAAGAAATTTAAAGGCTAGGAAAAACCACTTTCAGTCCAGGTAATCCTCCATGCCAATGACATATCATAACCAAGAAACCACATGCATGTGCCATGCATGCAAAAACTAGAAAATAAATCATACATGCAACTCGGTACCTGCAAGCAAATCCCAATGTAGCTATTGATCCCAATTTCCTCTTGCACTTTCCTGCTTTTCCTTTGCCTTATTTCTCCATATCCCAAGTATGCCACACTCCTCCAAGAGTGCTCCAAGAAAAACTCTAAGTATCCAAGAGTATGAGAGAGAGAGAATAGAATGAGAGCTCCAAAACTAAACTGACAAAAATATTACACTAAAAAAAGCCATGAACTGGTACTCAAAAGCCTTTTTATCAATGGGACCTCTAATTTCTTCAATTTTCCATTATTTTCCTTCATTTTCCTCCTCACGTGCAACCTGTGACCTTTCACCTCCCTTTTCTCCTAATTTCCATTATTTCATAAATAAAATACCAAATAATGCCTCTTTACATTTCCAAAGCATTTTCCAATGCCTTTGCCAATTTCCTTTAGCCATAATAAACCAAATGAACACCCCTCTAGGATGTTTTACCCACCATTCAACTTGGAATACGTGTCCCATAACCTTGGTATTATATTTTTACATGAAATTTTAGCTAGGGTTGTTACATCTACAACAGGGGATGTGAATTCTTCCCTTTTTCTATACCTTGTTCTCTTTTTCCTAAGCTTAGTTACAAGTGTAGGAATTTTAGTCATATGCCTAAATCTCCTCATTGGGGGCAGGATTCTAGTGTTTTCCATATCATTTTCATGGCTTTCCTTGGAATCTTCTTCCTATGTATGCATCTCATGAGTTTCCCCTATTTTCGTATGTGTAACAACCTCTTCCGTAGGGATTGTAGCACTTGCAACCTATGGTGGTGTTGCAACAACTACAACTTCTAGTATAATTGGAACAATTGTTATTCCTACTTCAGTTTGTGCAATGGAATTTCAAGTGTGACCTTATTTGTTGAGTGTGTCCTTCACTAAAAAATTCATTGGTAGTGATGGGAGAGGGAATCCTTTAGCTTGTTATATTTTTGGATGTTGGAGGTAATTTATTATAGGGTTCTCCTTAGAAATAATGACATCAATTGAATATGCATTGGTGCCTCAGGTGATCCAGTAGCTAGAAATGATGCCCAAATTTGACCTTATGGTGTACTTCATATTTGAAGTATCTCTGCATTATGAGATCTACATCTGCTCAAGTGCTCGCAGATACTTTCTGTCAAAGCAACATCCTTTCTTCAACAAACCCTCTCTTGGCTCAAGAAACTGATCCATCGGTTCGGGCTGGGATTCCTCCTAAAATATCATTGTTATCCAACTTATGGTATGTTGGGTCAATTTACTGGGTAAATTAACACGAGCATGTAATTATCAATCCAGGTTTGTAGAACTTAGAAGCATATCCAAAATATATGGATTTCAAATATAGTCAAGTTTTAGAAGATGAATTATTAAAAGGAAATGCATATTACAAATATAAATCTAACTTAAACGATTTCTAGATTCAAGTGTGCAATCAAAAGCAGAAGAATCTCCTAACTTAAGAGATTTGTTTGTCCTTCTCTCACAAGATTATCTCATGAATTAGAAATAAAAAACTACTTAACTAAACAATATATTAAGATACATGAAGTAATAATTGAAGAGGCTCTTCACTGAAGAGGTCCTGATTGTCCTTCATCATATATTCATTTATCAGTAATGCTATTGTTAAAAACAGGAATTCAGAAAAAGCAGGAAAGATGAATCTTATTTTTTAGTCTCTTGATCAGATAGAAGAAGTATTTAACTTTAAATATTGGTTTGACTCTTCGTATGCAAAATAGAAACAAGATTAAGATCCATTAGAAATCATGTAAAAGCATGTAAAGATGAATTCTAACTAAAGATATTAATTAGATAGAAATAATGTTTAACTTTAAACATTTGTTTGTCCTTTCATATGCAGGTTAAGAATGATCATTAGATTCATCAATACTTGGAAATAAACAGCATAAACAAATTAAACATAAGGTAGCTAATTCAGAAATTGCAACTACAAATAAACTAAGAAGTGTACTTAGCTCGGTGTGTGGGCCCTCCACCCTTTCCTCATACACTGAGAGTACTTTCAGCTACTAAAACTTATTCAACTCTCATCCACAAGAAAATGATAAATTTTATCTTCAATTAACTTTAGAAAATAAGAATATCAAAGTCTCAAGTTTCTCCTACTATCTTCTCCTCCTTCCTTCTACCTTTTTTCCACTTGGAGAAAGAGCACTCATATTTATACATGAGTGCTTTGAAAACAAGATAAGAAACTCATAATTACAAATCCACTTTTCTCTCAACCAATATCCCTATAATTACAAAATATGATCCCTTCAAATCCTAACTTATCTCTCACAAATATTGGATGAGATATGTTATCCAAATCTCCATGATATTCTCTTGGAATCTCCATGATCCTCTCTTTGAAATCTCCATGATCTTCTCCTTGGAATCTCCATGAAAAATCATCTTTTGAATTCTTGAAATGGTGGAGGAAATATTTGAGAAGCTTTATGAATAATCCTTCAAAATAACCCTACACATTACAAAGCTCATCCACATTTGAGATATTAAAGAAATATGTTAATTTTCCAATAATTAATCATACATTCTCTTATAATATTATAAATAAATAAATTGGAAAACAATGAGGTGAACCCATGAAAATTGTATGATGAATGGTTAAATGAGGTGATGGAAAGTAAGGAATGGCGAGGATAAATATGATGAAAATGTGACAATTACGAGACCCAACATGGTATCCTAGACACTATGGAGATGGTGTCTTCATACGCTTGGATGAATATCCCTCCTACCACATACTTTTCATATTGGAAATTTAGTGCAAATTCTAAGGTGACATCATCATCATACCCCTACAAATCATTAGGCATGCCTTATATTAGCTTGAAAAATTGTCTAAATGTTGTCATAATCCCATAACAGGAGGGCCTTTGTGGGCTCTCTGTGATTCGATGAACCTCCCACTGTTCCTACTCAAGTTTGAATGGAGGTGACCATTTTCAAGTGATGTAGGGTTATCATAGGTCGATGGTGTAGATTTTGTCCTAGGATAATGACAACAATGATGTGTTATGGTGATTGATGCATGAAATCATGTCAAGGTAAGTGGATATCATTCCCATTAATGTGATTCATTGTGAAAAAGGAAAGGCATACCCTTCATTACTTACCATGGGTTGTATTTTATAGGTTGGTGGCAGGTTGTTATGTCCCATAACTTTTATGATGTCAGATCATCTGCAAAAAAACCATAATACATGTTGAAAAGGGTGTTTCATCACACATGTTGTAGCATTGTATAAACTTGTGTCACAATAGCTTCTCTATCCATTGTTGAAACAACTACTCCAACTAGTGTTGTAGTAGCTACTTGAGCCAATGTTGCAACATTTGGTATGGATAGAAGGTTGGGGGTGATTTGTTGCAAAAAATAATTGTGTTGACATAGAAATTCTTGTAACATAAGCGAGGGGTCAACTCATTTAGTGGAATTGTAGAAGTCATGTCACAACAACCATGTTCTAGTAATCATGTTGGTTCTATCTACAAATGTTGTTGCAACAATTATGTTGCAACAACGGTCTTGTAGCAACAAGAACACACCCTTATGCTTCTTGATTGATCCTATAGAAAAATTTATTAATGGCTCAAAAAATGCAATGAACTAACAAATCACATAAGAAGAAGGATCCTAACATAACCATCATGAAATTGTGAAGTGCACTTCTACTCATGAATAATTAATTATATTCATTTTTTCTATATTTTATTCATTTTTCATTTATTATAATCATTTTAGTATGTCATGCACCAGATGGACTGAATTTCACATGCCATTCCCCCAAGTGTACATTTTTATGGGTTTCCATATGTAGACTTTTCTTCCTTTTTTTGGAATAGAATTTAGGAATGAATCATAAGATATCAACTAATCCAAGTTACTAGTGTTACAACAACTAATTGAGACAATTTTGCAACATTTGGTATGAACGGAAGGTAGTGAGGTGTTGCAACACAATTATTGCATTGGCCTGGACATTTTTGCAACATGGGTGAGGGGTCCACTAATTTAGGGGCATTGTAGAAGTCAAGTTTAGAAACCATATGGTGGCAATCGTGTTGGTTCTATCATATGGATGTTGTTGCAAAAATTGAGTTGCAACAACGGTGTTGTAGGAACAAGGTCATACCCTTCTGCTTCTCAATAAATCATGTAGAATGGTTTATTAGTAGCTTAGAAAAATGAAAGAAACTTGCAAATAATATGAGTAGAAGGATTCTGACATAACCATCATGAAACTTTGGAGTGCACTTCTACTCATAAATTATTAACTTTATTAATTTTATTTATATATATTTTTTCATTCTTAAATTTTTGTTATTCTTTTAGTATGTCATACACCAAATGGGTTGGTTTTCACATGTCATGCCCCCAAGTGTTCCCTTTTAGGGGTTTCCACAAGTATACCTTTCTTCTTTTTATTGGAACATAATGCAAGAATGAATCATTCGATGGTAGTTTCTCAAGCTGTTGTTGCAACAACTACTTGAGCTAGTGTTGTAACATTTATTATGAATATAAGGTTGGAGGTGATGTGTTTCAATACAATCAATGCATTGTATTGGATGGTGTTGCAGCATAGGTGAGTGATCAGAATCTGGATAAGGAACAAAAATTTGCTAAAAATTCAAAATTCTCATTATTTCACCCAACTAAAATGACAACGAGCGTCCCATCACCAGGGATCCAAACAACTCGTTTCATTGAAAATCGAGTTCAAATGAAGAAATTATAGCTCGCTGATTGTCGTTCAGAACAGGCAAAATTAAAAAAAAAAAAATTTGCAGAACAGTGACAGGTTGATGACATGGCAGCCTAGTCAACACTCCAAGTATATTCAAGGAATATTCTCTAGTTTTAGCCCAGTGGCACTGTGACAAGTGTCACAACCAGATCCGCTAGGTTTGGTTTGAAAGTGAATTTTTTCTAAGTTTTTCTCCTAAGGTTGAATTCGATTTTTTTTTAATATGTGGGAGGATAGCCCAACAAGGGACCGCCATGTGTCCCCTTTGGTAGACCCCCTCTCCAAGGTCTGGTTCAAATTTTATTCAACCCCACAACCTCCCTCGCTCCACTCTCTGCCCATACCAATGGGACACAACCTTGTTCCTTGAAAAGGTACGTGCCCAACTTCTATTTGAACTGCATGTGTTTGACTGATGGTGGGAAGGAGGGGGCCAGCCTCGCGGGCCATCCCTTCTCCCATATGACCAAACCACCGTGACCACAGATGCAAATTTTTTTAAATGGCAGGATTAAATGCTAATTGTGGATTACCACTAATCCAATGGATTAAGCACTAATTAATCTAGGTTTTGGAAAATGTGCTTAGTGTGAAATTAATCCACACTTATCCCCAAATAATCTGGGTTTAGCATTAATTAACCCAATGCTTAAAATGGCAAAACTTTTGGCAGTGACCCCGATTTCGGCGGACTTGCCAGTTTGGTGGAGCTATCTAGAGTTTTCTCTAGATTTGGAGGAGGAATCTAGGGAAAAATTTAATGAAGCATATATTGAGAAAATTTTGACCAATTTTGGCTCAGGAAGAGTCATTCCTAGTAGATTGGCATGCTCTAAATCCATTGGAATAGGTTTCAGAGGCAGAGGAGAAATGCTACAAGTATTTTTTGTCACTTGAAAATTTTTGAAGCTTAATGCCACCTGGAAGGAAGGCCAAGCTAGATCAGATGAAGACCAATCTTGGCTCAAGAAGAGTCATTTTTAAGATGTATTTGATGCTCTAAACACAGTGGTATATTTTTCAGAAGCATTGGATCACTTTTGAAAGTGTTTTTGTCACTTTGGATATTAAATAAGCCCATGGCCACCAGGATGGGAGGTCAAGCCTAGATTAGCTAGAAACCAATTTCAGAGATTGAATAGTCATTTTTGGGGTTTTTGGATGCTCCGAAGCCAATGGAGTAGGTTAAAAATCCATTGGAACACTAAAGGTGCATGTAATCAAACATTTGAATCTTAATCCCAAGAGGGCCTAGCTAGTTGAAGCAGGTCCATGGAGATGTAGCCCAGGAGGGGTGAACTTCGTTAGTAGAAATTGTATTATGTGTATGCTATGTGTTATTTATTTGCATTTCAATTGTTGTACATCATTTTTTAAAAGATAATTAACTCATAATTTGATCAACCAAGACATATAAACCCCTTCGTAATTGGTTAACTTGAGACGATCCTAAACACACTTTTTTAATACTAATGAGGGAGCTAGCATAGAAATAACCAGTTTTCCCATATTCATATCAAGTTAGTATCGGAGCAAAGTTTAGCTCATTTTAGCCAAGGTTAGCTAGAAGAATTAGCTATGGTTTTTGAATTTGTGCAAGGAGAATTTAACTGTGTTCAAGTTTATGTGTGAAGGAAAAGGTCAATATCACAACAAAGAAGCTTTGTATTTATTGCAGATGTGATGGCAGCTTCATTAAGCAATGTTTTTAATCCATCTTCCTTAGAAAAACTCTTTTATAAATAGATGTTACAGAAGCTCTACATCATGATTGATATGATGCAATATATGTATGAATATAAGAGGGAGATCATTATACTTCAAGAGCAGTTGATTTCCATGAAGGAGGAGAAGCAAGAGCTTCTTGAAAAGATGCATGAGATGGAGACTTAGCTCCATGATGCCAAGGAAGCCTTAGCCATGTATGTGCATGAGAAAGAGGTATGAAATTCAATTTTATCTTCAATTTCCTCTCAAAATGAATGTGTAGGTGATTTTTAAAGACACGCTAGAGGAATAGGGTCCAAATTATTGATGAAGATGGGGTATGAAGGTAAAGGATTGGGCAAACATGCACAAGGCATAGTTGAGCCAATTTTTGTTGAGGAAAGGCCTAAGTATTTGGGTCTTGGTTATGGACAACATGATGGAGAAAGATCTAAAGCCAAGGAGAAACATGAAGGTGTTCCAAGAAGGACTTTCATTTCATTTTCATTACCTCAAGCTTGTGAAGATTGTGTTCATGAGGAATGCAAAATTTTTACACCCACTTTGCAAGAAGGTGCTCATAAGAATGAAACTAATGAGAATGGTGAACAATAAGATGTAGAAAGCTCTAAAGTCATTGAATGTATTGTTGGTATTCCGAAGAGAGCCACTACCTCATCAAATTCACCTCCTCAAGAAGGTGACAAAGATGAATGTTCAAGGTATAAATCTTCTTTTAATCAAGTTGCTTTTTATAATGATAAACATGGTAAATATTCACATAATATTTGGAGAAAGTTTGCATGTTCCTTTTGTGGTTTGAATAACCATAATTTTTCAAGGTGTTGGAAGAAGATATCCATGCACAGGAAATTTTCAAAGAAAAGGAGGCAGGAAGCCAAAGGTCCATTTGACAAAGCAAACCATGTTGAAAAGAAGATGCAATTGTTTTGCACTAATTTCCATAAGCAAGGTCATCTTGTAGACAAGTGTTGGAATTTGTATCCAACAAGTCATCCATGACATTTGAAGAAGGTGGAGAAATAGAATGGAAATAATGGAAAAGAATATTCCATAATTGATGTGGGTCAAGATGATTCACATGATGATGTGCAACTGAAAGAAGAGCCACAAAAATGGTTTGTTATTTTGTCTCTACATTGCATGTTGCATGTTTATGCCAAGAAGGTTTTTGAAAGTAGAGTAAGTTGACTCACTTTATTGCAGAAAAAATTATTCATTTCAGCTCTTTAAGGAAATGTACATATGAATGGGGTTCTTGTACTTATGATTGTACTTGTGAGAGAGTTGAAGAATTGTATACATGCATGAGAGTTTGTGTGTATGAACAGTGGAATTTTGATGGTTTCATTGTGCTTGAACATGCATGAGTAATTGACTTGTGTTGGTCGATTTCTTTGTTTAACATGTATGTTGTCAACATGAGAGTGTTAATCATTTTCACATGCATGAGTGTCAACTTGTGTTGGTTGATTGTGTGTTACATGCATGTCATATCGACTTGGAAGAGTTGATTTTGTCTCCAAAGATGAAAATGAGATGTTGACAAAGTGTTTCATGAAATGTGAAATTCATTTTGTTTTGGGAAAATAATCATCAAATTATTACACATGATTATGCTTGACTCGAGAGTCAGTCATTTGAAGAGGCATGTTTTGTCGACTTGTGTTTGGTCGATGAGTTTTTACACCAAGATGTAAGAGTACATGGCGATGTTCACATGATGTGAAATTTTTTGCTTTGAAGGAGAAATATGATATGTCATCAAGTTATGTTTCTTGCATGATGTTTTCTTCAGATTAATGGTTGTGTTTGTGACAAGTTGTAAAAAAAAGGAGTTTGCAGCCATTGTAGACCATTTTATGTGTTTACACCAAGAAGAGAAGGAGATGGTGAATGCATTCTTCCAAATGTTGAATTTGGAACCGTGGAGGTAAAATAATGGTCATTTATTTTCTTGTTATTACTAATGTTGGAACTCAAAGTTGTAGTTCACTCGGATGGGCTTAATTTGGAAAAGTGGTTTCCAAGGAGAATCTTGCATCAAATGCATGTTTATGCAAAGGAGGAACATAATCTCTTAATGGGAAGGCAATCAGTTAGTTTTATGAGCACCGAGGAATCTATTTGGCACAAAAAAGTGTTATATCATTCAGAAGCAGCCAACAAGTGTTGGATTGGGTCAGCAACAAAAGGAGAACATTGGTTGAAGAGACAAGCCATTTGCAAGGCAAGGCATGTCAGTGAACCAAAGTGGTTGTCATGGAGATTTTTCCAAGTAGAATAAAGATGATAGAACTTGGAAAATAGAATAGTATTCAGATCTCATGAGATAACCAGATTTTGTGGGTCCAAAAGCATGTCAGTGGGAAGGAGTGATTGGAATCTGGATTAGGGGTAAAAAATTGCTAAAAATTCAAAGTGCTCAGAATTTCACCAAACTAGAATGATAGCAACCAGCCCGTCGCTGGGAATCCAATGCAACTCATTTAGTCGAAAACCGAGTTTGGATGAAGAAGTTATAACCTGTTGATCGTTTTTCAAAACATGCAAAATTAATAAAAAAACGCAGAACAGTGACAGGTTGATGACATGGACGCCCAGTCAGCACTCTAGGTATATTCAGGGAATATTCACCAGTTTTATCCCAGTGGAACTGTGACAAGTGTCACAACCATATTCGCTAGGTTTGGTTTGCAAGTGAAATTCCGATTTGAAAGTGAAGTTTTTTTAATATTTGCTCCTAAGGTTGAATTCAATTATTTTTATATAGATGGGAGGACAGCCCAACCAAGGACCACCACATGTCCCCTCTGGTGGACCCCCTCTCCAAGGTCTAGTTAAAATTTTATTTGATATGCTAAGGTCTGAATATCTCAATTAAAAGGTTCATTTATTCTCATAAGGTCCTAAGGTTTACAACTATATGGTGGCACATATATATATATATATATATATATATATATTTTCAGAGAAAATTTCATATGGTGGAATTATTCCAATGTCAAAGTCTGATTGGAATTTTATTTTAACCAAAGTCTGAAACTTCAGAATGTATGGTTTCCAGCATATATATATATATATATGGGGTGCATATTTATTACAAACCTTATGTTATGGGCGATCGAAATATTTCATAACCATATGGTTGGACGAAGGTTTGTTAACGACGGCGTATTTACATGGTAATAAACCATAGTCCGAGAAATGTTCCAAAGTTCAAACCTATTAAAATTTTGGGTGTATTAAATGTTGCAAAATGTATACAACGGTTGGGCAGAGGTCGAGGCTCGACCCTGAAACCTCCCCCACTCCACTCTTCGCCTGGTATGGGCCACAACTTTGTTCCTTGAAAAGTTATGCGCCCAACTCCTATTTGAACTGCATGCATTTGAACGACAACGGGAAGGAGGGGGCCAACCCTCCTCCCATACAACCATACGATCATGACCACAGGTGGAGATTTTGTTAAATGGCGGGATTAAATGATAATTGCATATTACCACTAATCTAATGGATTAAGCGTTAATTAATCTAGGTTTTGGAAAATGCACTTAGTGCAAAATTAATCCACACTTATCCCCAACTAATTTGGGTTTAGCATTAATTAACCCAGTACTTAAAAAATGCAAATTTTGGCAGTGCCCCCAATTTTGGTGGACTTTCTAGTTTGGCGGAGCTATCTAGAGTCTTCTCCAGATTTGGAGGAGGAACCTAGGGAAAAATTTAATGAAGCATATCTTGAGAAATTTTCGACCAATTTTGGCTTAGGAAGAGTCATTCCTAGCAAATTGGCATGATTTGAATCCATTGGAACAGGTTGCAGAGGCAGAGGATAAATTCTATAGGTATTTTTGGTCACTTGAATAATTTTGAAGCTTAGGGCCACCAGGAAGGAAGGCCAAGCCTAGATCTACTGAAGACTAATCTTGGCTCAAGAAGAGTCATTCTGTAGATGTATTTGATGCTCTGAACAAAGTGGTATAGTTTTCAGAAGTGTTGGAGCACTTCTGAAAGTTTTTTTGTCACTTTGGAGAATAAACAAGCCCATGGCTACTAGGATGGGAGCTCGAGCCTAGATTAGTTGGAAACCAATTTCAGAGATTGAATAGTCATTTTTGGGGTTTTTGGGTGCTCTAAAGCCAATGGACCAATTTTCAAATCGGTTGGATCACTACAGATGCATGTAATTATAAATTTGACTCTTAATCCCAAGAGGTCCTAGCTAGTTGAAGCAGGTCCATGGAGATGTAGCCCAGGAGGGGTGGACTCTGTTATCAACCATTGTATTATGTGTATGTTGTGTGTTATTTCTATGCATTTCATTTGTTGTACGTGAGTTTTTAAAATCTAATTAACTCATAATTTGATCAACAAAGAGACATAAAACTTGAAAAATAAACCCCTTCACAATTAGTTAACTTGAGACAATCCTAAACACATATTTTTAATACTGATGAGTGAGATAGCATACCAATAACTAGTTTTCCCATATTCATATTAGTGAGGTGTCTATTCATTCAGGGGCATTGTAGAATTCATGTTGTAGCAGCCATGTTGTGAAAATCGTGTTGGTTCTATCGCAAGATGTTGTTGCAGCAATTGTATTACAACAATGATGTTGTAGAAACAAGGTCATACCCTTTTTCTTATCTATCAATCATGTAGAAAAAATTATAGTATTTTAGAAAAAATGCAAGGAACCTACAAATGACTTGAGTAGAAGGATCCTAACATAATCATCATGAAACTATGAAGTGCACTTCTACTCTTGAGTTATTAACTTAATTCATTTTTTCTATATTTTTTTAATTCTTTTAGTATGTCATGCAGCAAATGGGTTAATTTTCACATGCCATTCCCCGAAGAATTCCTTTTTAGGGGTTTCCACAAGTGGAATTTTATTTTATTTTTTTGAACAAAATGTAGGAATGAATAATTTGATAGGTATTTTTCCCTTATGGAAAATCTCCATATCATGTTGGTCCATCCTTCACTAATATTCCTTAAGAAATATCCTTTTGACAAAGGTTTATGATATAATCGAATTAAATTTCCATTCGCCACCAGTGGAGTTCTTTCCTCATTAATTGTATGAAGCTTGATTTCCTCATTGTCGTACATAGTCTCAATCTCATAGGGTCTAGGCTAGTAGATGCAAATTTTTCCTCTGAAATCCTTAAAATTTGAATCAAACAACAAGGTCCAATATCCAACTTTGAACCTCTTCTTATTTATAAACTTTTCATGCCACTGAGCTTTCTGGTGATGGATCATTGTTGTTTTATGTAATGTGTCCAGACAAAGTTCATCCAATTCACTGATCTAAAGAAGTATTTATTTTTGTGCTTCAAATAGATCCATACCAAAATGTATTATTGTCCTTAGAGTCTATATCTCTACATTAATGGAAAAATAACTCTCTTCTCATAAACCAACTCATATGGGATGCAACCAGTAAATTTTTTTCATGTTGTCCAGTAGACCCACAATGATTAAGGAAGTCAATCCACCTAGCCCTTGAGGTGAAATTAGACAGTTATTTTTATAATTTAATCGAGGATTTTGTTTTTTCCTTGAGTATTTTCCATTAGCCTATGAATGATATGCCATTGTTACCCAAATTTTGATTTTGTATGTGTGCATGAGGTTTTTTATAAATCTTGAAATAAATTGTATTGGTCCACCTGTGATGATCTGCCATGGTATCCCAAATATGGTAAATATTTCCTCATGGAGAAAACGTAATACTACTTTGTTTATTATAGATGGGAGTGCTTTTTCTTCCATCCAATTTGCGACGTAGTCTATGCAAACCAGGGCATACGATTTATATCAAGAAGGGGGATTAATTTGTCCAACAAATTCAAGGACCCTTTTTCGAAGTGTTCAACTACTAGTTGTGGTTATAGCGAAATATCATATAATTGTATTGGCCTTCCCATGCATTGATAATTGCCACCTATTTACATAATTTTTGGCATCTATAAATAGTGTGGGCCAATAATACCCTTGACGGAGTACTTTATATCCAGTCCTTTTATTTACAAAGTGGCCCCTACAAGGGCAATCAATCCCTTAGTATGTCATGGATCTTGTCTTCTCGCACACATATTTGGATAATGAGATCCATCTCTGTATAAAAGAGGCATCCATTGATCCATGATAATAGCCAACTTTTCTTCATGATATTTTGAATTTTTTCAAATATATGTGAGGTGGGAGTTTTCTTGCAGCAAGGAGTTAAAAATATTTGCAAACCACAATTAGTTATTATATATTGCAAAGAGATGTTAATCACAAAATGAATCTTTAATACGTTACTAATTCTCATTTTTTATATATCTAGAAAGCAAATATGCCACCACATTAACAATTTCTAGTTTATTTAAGATAATGATATCAAATTCTTGCAATAACAACAACCATCTAATTGCCATGCCATTAGTGATTGTTTTTTTCATGCAATATTTGATGGCGACATGATCCATATGTAAGATTATGAGATATATAGTTATATAATTCCAAAAATTAATAACAACATGAATTACAACAAGAAACTCTATTTCTATTACCATATAGTTAATTCTACAAGAAAGAGATTTTCAGTAATAAAGGAATCATGTACATAGGGTTTCCTTCACGTTTCCAGAAGATAGCCCCAATAGCAATATCTGACGCATATGTAGATATGTGAAATGGAAGGGACCAATCAAGCCCTCTTGAGATAGGAAACTTAGATCATATGGATTTCAATTCTTTAAAAGAATGTTGGTAGTATTTATCCATACAAATTCAACATTTTTACTTAGTAAGAAAAGAAATACGAGTTGTTTGTGAAAATTCATCAATAAAATGTTGGCAATAATTAGCATGTCCTAGAAAATTTTGTACCACTTTCTGAGTCCATGGAGTAGGAAATTCTAATATTACCTTATTTTTTGTCGAGTCCATTTTGATGCCCTTTGAAGAAATAATATTCACTAGAACTATACCTTCTATCAACAACATTAATCATTTTTTCTTACTAAGTGCTACATGGAATTCCTTACACATGATTAATACTTTTTATAAATTGTCTAATGCCACATCAAATTCATTACCGTAAGTAGTGAAGTCATCCATGTAGATTTCCAGGAAATCATTTATTAAGTCAGAGAATATACCAATTACAACTCGTTGAAAAATTGTAGGATTATTAGAAAGTCCAAATGGCGTAGCATGATAGGAAAATTTTCCCCAAGGACAAGTAAATGTGGTCTTGTCTTGGCCTTCCAGAGCAATTTGAATCTAGTTGTATCCACTAAAATCATTGAGGAAAATGAATTACTTCTTTCTTGCCAGTTTTTCTAGTACTTGTTTTAGGAATGGTAGTGGGGAATGGTATCTGTGTGTGGTTTTTTGGAGTTCTCTATAATTTACACAAATTATCTAGTTTCCATTCTTTTTGGGCACAATGACAAGAGGTGTAACCCATTTCCTGGAAAAAGGGGGTAGATAAAATTAACTTAAAATTAATTTCTATAGTTATTCTTTAAATGTGTCCCACAAAGTAGGATTCCTACGTCGTTGAGGTTTTCAGAAGTGTCTAGAATCATCCTGTATATATATGTGGTGTGCACACAAATCGATATGGATCCCCTTTAGGTCAATATATTCCTACAAAAAAATAATGTTATGCTTTTGTAGAACCTTGATTAGTCATTCCTTTTGGTGTTCTATCAACCCTTGATTGATCTTCAAGGTTTTTCTGAGGCTGGATTATATGATCAATAAATTTGATCCTTGTTCTTCTTCATAAGAGGACTCATGTTCTACATATGATGTATTTGTGGTGGCAAGAGAATTCTGGACTTCAGGGTCCATTATGTGGGTGTTAATGTGTGAGTTGGACTAGGAGGAGGAGACTATAAAGTGTTTGATTTTTTTATCCTTATTTTTTTTTTCTAAGAGAAATATATTGGTCTACAATGAGTTCTTGATGGCTGACTTCTTCCTTGTTACTTCCTCTCCATTTTCTTAAAATGAAATTTTAAGATTGATGATAGAATTTGAGGGAGGATACAAGGTGATTTTTTTAGTGGAGGTCCCATGAGAGATTTTCATGTTATTAGATTTGTAACCAATTCAGAAATTTGTACCGACCACTAATGGAATTCCTAAGATTAAAGGATAGCCTCCCAAGGAGGACTTAGGTTGTAGAGCCATGAAGTCGGTGGGATACTCTCATGAATCCATGGAGTTCACTACATCATTTAAGATTCCTTCGGGTATGATGCTAGACTGGTCAACAAGATGTAAGACTGTGGGGTTTTCATATACCATAAATTCCTAGGGCTTATGTTGTCTCGCAAGTCATTACATTAATAATAACACCAAGGTCAATCAATATATTGGGAATAATAATGTGGTTAATTTCTACATTAACTATAGGGACTATAGGGTTACCATGATTTCAATACTTTACATCAAGGAATCCTCCCATCATAAGTTCTAACAATTTTCCCATGACATGTATGGTATGGGGGTATTTATTTATTCTATTGGGTCTTCTTACACATAATTCCCTTATTGAATTTTAGTAAATAAGAACGTTTTTAATTGCAGCTTGGAATAGCGGTATGCGAACAAACACATTCTTGAGTTCACCCAAGAAACTGAATTCAAGATTGGTGGTCGGTTCTCTAGATCCAATATTTTAGGGTAAGGAGTAAACTAGGGTTTTGGGAAAGCTTGATTTGATATTGAGGTCTCAAGAGATTGAACCTATTCTATTTATTCCTTTGGAACTTCCTTATTACAACCTTCAATTTACATAGGAGGAGTTACTTTATTCTAGGTCTTCTATGATCTAAGGTGAATGTCATGACAATCCACATAAGAGATCGAGTAGGAGGGATAAGTGGAGAGCCCAACAACTTGGACTGGTTGAGATTCCTTACCATTATTTGGGTTAGGAATGGGTTGTGTAGGAAGTTGAGGTCATGCAGGAGCAAATGTGTACGATTACATAGGTGGATAAGGCTTGTTGAGGGACTTCGAAGTATGGATTCCTCCATCCCTATGGCCAAGGATGGTTAGGTGGGGGAGCCATCCAAGGTTGAGTAGGCAAGCACCATGGAAGAGAAGAATATCGCATTGAAGGATTAGTCCATTATGAATTGTAAAATTGCGATTGGTCTTGAATCATAGCTTGAGGCATTGAATGCCATAGACGCTTCTAAGTGACGAAACATAGTTTCTCCAATTCTTCAGCTTCCTAATAGACAAGTTTCAATCCACGAAAGGATGGACACTTAGTTGTCTTATTCACTACATAGTGCATAGACCCAAGGAAAATGTTAAGAATAGAAATTTACCTTAAAGTTTAGAAACCCTAGGTAATCTCACAAGTCCTTAATAACAAAGTTACCAACTTAACGAGAATTGTATCGAGTTCTTGTTTTTTTAGAGGTCACATAAAATCATGATTTTCATGCCCATTTTGAAAAATGTTGATACAACATCAATCTTTTTTTTAGAAGCATATTTTGAACACTTTAAATTTTCTCATATATTAAGTATGGAAATTTTTTTCTAAATGTTGGTGATTTTCATGCCAATTTTGAAATGTGTTGATATAACATTGATCTTTTTTTTTTGGGGGGGGGGGGAGGGAGGGGCCTAGGGGGCATATTTTTTACACTTTAAATTTTCTTATGTATTAAGTATGAACAATTTTTTTTAAATGTTGTTGATTTTCATGCTGATTTTGAAAAATGTTCATGTGGCATTAACCTTTTTTTTGTCATATTTTTAACACCTTAAATTTTTTTTATGTCTTAAGTATGCAGATTTTTTTTAAAAATGTTTTCTATTTAATTATTTTTCAAGTTATCATTTTCTTTTCTTTTTTTCCTACCTAAGATGTTTGTTTTTAAAGTGTTTTTCAAAGTTTAGCTTTTTGTTTTTCTTAGCAATGTGTTTTTGTAATAAAATTTTCAATTATTTTGCAAAGTTAAAAAAAGTAAGTTCAATATTTTGAAGTTTAGATTTTTTTATATATTTATGTATCGTTAATTAACACCTCAATACACATAAGATAATTGTCACTAAAAATAATAATTTTAAACACATGTCAAAAAATACACTTTTTCATATAGATATAATTCAAAAAATGCATATTTCGGGACCTTTTCGCTAAAAAATACATATCATATATACAATATTTATAGAAAAAATCAACAAAAAACGTTGAAAAAATAACCAATTTTATAAATTTTATGTCCAAAATTATAATATTTGAAGAGTTTTTTTTTTTCCCTGAAAATAATAATTCACATAAAATTTTAAGTAAAAACAACAAAAAAAATGTTAAAAAAAGCAAAAAAAAAACAGTATAAACCATTTAAACAATAATAATAATAATATTAAAAAAATTTGAAAAACAGAAAATTAATACGAAAAAAATAAAAAATAAAACAATTAAAAAAAATAAACATTAAAAAATGAAACGATAGAAAAAATTAAAAAGAAAAAAAGAAATTTTAAAAATATAAAGAAAACAAAAACAAAATAGAAACCATAATATAAAAATAAAAATTCAAAAATAGAAAAAAACCCAAAAAAAAAAACAAATTAAAAAAAAAAGGAAAATTAAAGAAAAAATTATGATGCGGTTGGGGCCGAGTCAACCCCTACCCACCCAACCTGTGGTCCCTTGGAGTAGCTCGAGCAGTTTTCAGGTCGATTTGAGAACCAACCTAGCTTACACAAAGCCCCACTCCAACGACCCAGCTCGCGACACCTTGGCACCGCCCAGATGGGTGGGGTTGACTCGTCCCAAATCACATGATAAATTTTTTTAATTATTTTTATTTTTATAATTTTTATAATTTTCTTTTCTTTTCTTTTTTAAAATTTTGTTAGTTATGTTTTTATTTTTATTTTTAAATTGATTTTTTTTTTGGTATCCTAGAGCAACCCAACAACCCACCAGACACGTAACAATTAGTAAACATCTGTGTTAAGATTCAACAAGATGATGATCCTAGTGAAAATTAAGCACCTACACTAGGATGGAGCCTCATGCTATTTTTAGGTGGAAGTCTATTTTTAGAATGATGAGCAAATTCTATTTACAGATGATGTTATATTTTTAGATGTATGTGCAAGTTATATTTATAGATCGCATGTCTATTTATAGATGCATTTCGACTATTATTATCCCTTAATAATAGTTGGACAATAAATATCAATCTATTCTCATGGAGCACTTGGAATCAGTTAACTGAAGTGGCAAACCAGTTAGCTGAAGGAATTTCAAGTTCAAAGGTTGGTTGGTGGGACATGCAAGTGGACTTAGTTGTAACTGAGTGATTCGAAGTTGTAACAGAGTTGGATGTGTAGTTATGTGAGTTGTAAAGTAGTTTAACTCAGTTAAGTGAGTTAAACTCAGTTGTGCTAGTTGTAAATAAACATCCACTAGTGAGAGATCAATGAATTAATTCACAATCAGTGGTCTCACATGCAACTGAATATTTACTACTGTTAACTACATGCATGTTAGATCCAGTGGAGACCCAGTTGAGAGATAGGTGAAAGGGACAGTTTGACTATCATTTGTGACATTAGTGGGTGCACTCATGTAACCAAACACGCATTGGAGATGCCAATGAGGATTGAGCAGTAAAGGCAAGCAGGACTTCATTCATTCAGGGATTGTTATTAGTAGGGATTGCGCATTGGAGGGAGGTTGTCTAGAGGTAGTAAATTGGCACATGTATTTGCCAATTTTTGTATGACAATGTGAGACGATTGTATATTTTACTAAGAGCTCTTGGATTAGAGTTTTGTATGATATTGTTTCATGATCCATGATATATACATAATATATGATAGTGGGGTTTTTAGCTTTATGATTTCCTGATAAAAACATCTGTCTTATGTGTGATTGATATTTCTTCATGTGTTTTCAATTGGCGATCGTGTTTTAAATTTTCGCAAGAATTTTGTAGAAGCGATTATGTATTTAACAGTGGCATATAATTGTTAGATCAGGAGAATCTAGGAAATACATAATTTGTATTAAAATTTCTACATGGTATCGGAGCAAAGAAGATTGCAATTTTGAAGCAGGAGCTGAGTTTGTTGGTGGAAACAATTCGAATTTGCTCCAAGAATTTCTTGGTGTGATAGTTGAGTAAACATAAAAATGGATTTCAATGGCTTACAGCTAGAGTATGCACTCAAGGGCAGCTCGAACTACATTTCCTGGAAGGACAGGATGGAGGCGGTGCTTGAATATAATGACTTGAAGTAATTCATCGACATTGATGTTCCTAAGCCCACTTCGACAGATGCTGCATTACTTGATGCATGGAAAAAGAAAGTAGCGAAGGCGAGAAGGATTCTGTTGGAAGGTGTATGAGACCACATTGTCTCAAGCCTTTGTGGGAAAGCCACTCCATATGCTATGTGGCAGGCTTTGACAGATATTTTCCAAAGCAACAGCGACCATAGGAAATTGGTGTTGAAAGATAAACTCAGAAAAGTTAAGATGGACAAGGGCGCAATATTCCAAAGTATCTCACAAAGTTTTTCCAATGTCAGGATGAATTGGGGACTGTGGGAATCACTATTGCTGATGATGATTTGGTGAGCTTGGCTCTCTTGGGACTTCCTAAGACTTGGCACAATTATGAAGACTCTGTCAACGGACGAGAAACTACCAAATTGGGAATGACTGTGGTCTGATCTAGTGCAGGAGCAGTTCAAGAAGAACACCAGAGATGGCTCTTCATCAAAGCATGAGGATGAAGAGGATTTGGATTTGGCTGCCAAGGCAAGAAAAAGGAAGGGGGAGAAATTCCATTCAAAATTTGAGTCTAAAGACAAGAAGATATATTTGTCCAAGGTGAAGTGTTTTCACTGTCATGAACATGGGCATCTCACCACTATCTGCCCACAGAAGAACAAGAACAAGAAAGCTGTTGGAGCTGCAGCTGGTGAGGCCCTTGCCTCGCAATTTGAACTTGATTTCTCTTTGATCACATGCATGGTGTCAAGTGCATTGGGATCGGTGTGGTATCTTGATAGTGGTGCTTCCTTCCACATGATGGGAGATAAGGAGATTTTTAATGACTTGGAGGAGAAATATCTCCAAATGCATATAGAATTGGGTGACGATGGACGATACAGTATGACCGAAATTGGTACCCTTTGAGAGGGAGTCAGGTAAACCATTTCAATTGAAAGATTTTATGCATGTTCCAGGTCTGAAGAAAAACTTGGTCTCAGTCGCGATGTTGGAGGACAGAGGCTATGACGTTGCTTTCAGTGATGGAAAATATTTCCTGCAACATACAAAAATGCTTCAAGCCAAGAGGATAGGTATTTGAGTTAAGAATATCTACAAGCTAAAGGTAGATGGTTGTGCTGCCATGATGGGAAAGGCAGAAAAAGTGGTGAGTTGGGATGAGGGTGAATTATGGCACAGTTGATTGATCTGTCTTCATCATGGATCCTTGAAAGTCATGTAGCAAATATCTACTGTAATTCCAATGGGAACACTTGCTCAGTTAGATCAGTGCAAGGGTTGCACCATGGGAAAGTATGTAAAGTCCACCTTTCATGAAAAGGAGAACCAAGCTTCAATGATCCTGGAGAGATTTTACACAAACGTGTGTGGACCATTCTTGGTTACTTCAAAAACAAAACACAAATATTATGTTATTTTTGTTGATGAATTTTCTCATAAATAATGGATCTTCTTCATGCAAAAGAAAGATCAAACATTCTCAAAGTTATGTGAGTTTAAAGCATTGGTGGAGAAAGAGTCGGGGAAGAAAGTGAAGGCTCTGAGGAACGATAATGGTGGAGAATATATCTATAACGAATTCAAACACTTCTGCAACAAAGAAGGAATTCAAAGAGAACTCATAGTGCCTCATAACCCACAACAAAATGGGGTCGCGGAGAGGAAGAATAGAATGATCGTGGGTGTAGCATGAGCAATGCTACATGATCAGGGCCTACCAATGCATTTGTGGGTGGAAGCATGTAACACTGCGGTTTATGTGCAAAATCGTTGTCCTCATAGAGTACTTGGCAGGAGTACACCCGAAGAAGCTTTCACTGGTGAGAAACCAGATGTTTCTCACTTTAAGATTTTTGGCTCATTTGTTTATGTGCATGTGACCAAGAACGCCAAGAAGAAGTTGGAGTTGAATGCTAAAGTTGGGATATTTGTGGGGTACACCGAAAACACCCCATAATTATCGTGTGTATTTTCCTAATAGTAAGACGACTGTTAAGCGATGGGATATAAAATTTGACGAGGGGAAAGCCATGCAGTTGTCACTTGATAGGGAGATAGACTTGCATGCAGAGGATGAACTACTGGTTCCCAAAGATGAGTCTCTAGATGTGGATCAACCACAGGAGGATGTTCATGGAGTGGAGGAGTCCACTCACGCAGAACCAAACATCAGAACAGGAAGAAGGTTTACCAAAGAAGCTGATAGGTTGAGACTTGATGTTGCGCAGAATGTAGGAGCCCCTAATTCATAGAATAGACAAAGCCAGACTCCTTACCAATTTACTGGATACATGGCTCTCATGAGAAAATGTATTGTGACTGAGCCATCTTCCTTTCAGGAAGCAGTGCAAGAGCCCACATGGGTAGATGCAATGGTGGAGGAGTATGACTCCATTTTCAGAAATAGTACTTGGGAAATTGTTCCAAGGTTGGTTGATAAATTAGTGGTAGGTTCGAGAAGGATCTACAAGGTAAAGCAAGCTGCTCATGGGAGTGTTGAGAAATACAAGGCTATATTTGTAGCTCGGGGCTTCTCACAGATTGAGGAGATTGATTATGAAGAAACCTTTGCACCTGTCATATGATATTCTTCCATAAGGACCATCCCTGCTCTCTCAACGTAGAAGGGTTGGCACATTCATCAGATGGATGTTAAGACTGTGTTTCTCAATGGGATCATTAAGGAAGAAGTGTACATTGAGCAACCTTAAGGATTTGAGATCTTCAGCAGCGAGTCGCATGTGTGAAAACTAAAAAGAGCAATGTATGGGCTGAAGAAAGCACCCCATGCTTGGTACAATCGGATAGACAACTATTTTACCAGACTTGGCTTCACCAAGAGTGAGGCTGATGCAAACCTATACCAAATTGTGGTGGAGGGTAAGCTTTTAATCATTGTTATTTATGTTGATGATTTAATACCAACTGGTGAAGAGGAAATGATACACTCATGCAAGGAGGACCTTGCAAAGGAGTTCGAGATGAAGGATATGGGCCTCCTTCAGTATTTCCTTGGATTGGAAATATGGTAGCGAGTTGGTGAAATTTTTGTGTCTCAAGGCAAGTATGCAAGGGAGATACTGGGTAAGTTTCACATGGAGGGCTGCAAACCCATGGATACTCTTCTTCCAAGAAACTGGAGGAAAGAGGATGCTACATCTGGATAGGTAGCGGATGCTACTGTGGGTTCGCTAATGTATTTAGTGAATACAAGACCGGACATATGCTATGTAGTGAACCAGCTTAGTCAAGCGATGGTTAAGCCCACCAAGCTCTTTTGGAAGGCAGGAAATCATGTCCTAAGATACCTGAGGGGCACATCTGAGTATGGCTTGTGGTACAGACAGACAGATGAGGTGAATTTGCATGGCTTCACAGATGCAGATTGGGTGGGCAACCCAACGGACGGAAAGAGCACATCAGGAGGGATCTTTAGTATTGGATCTACAATTTTTCTTGGTACAACAGGAAACATAGATCTGTGGCATTCAGTTCAGAGGAAGCAGAATACATGGCAGCAAGTCAAACTGCATGTGAGGCTATCTGGATGAGAAAGATCCTGGTTGGTTTGTTTGGTTCTCATTTAGATTCGATAGTGATTCATTGTGATAATCAGAGTTGTGTTAAAATTTTAATTAATCCTGTGTTTCATGATAGATCTAAGCATATAGATATCCAATATCATCATATCAAAGATTGTGTGTAGCGAAAGATCATGTTGCTTCAGTACATTCCTATGGAAGATCAGGATGCAGATATTCTAACGAAGGTGCTCACCAGGAGAAATTTCGAATACCATAGAGACAGGATCAGGGTGAAGGATAATCCCTTTCTTGTTGAGAGGGATTGTTGAGATTCAACAAGATGATGATCCTAGTGAAAATTAAGCACCTACATTGGGATGGAGCCTCTGGATATTTTTAGGTGGAAGTATATTTTTAGAATGCATGAGAAAATTCTATTTATAGATGATGTCTACTTATAGATGGTGAGAAAATTCTATTTATATATGATGTTCTATTTTTAGATGTATGTGCAAGTTCTATTTATAGATCTCATGTCTATTTATAGATGCATGTCAACTATTATTATCCCTTAATAATAGTTGGACAATAAATATTAATCTATTCTCATGGAGCACTTGGAATCAGTTAACTGAAGTGGCAAACCAGTTAGCTGAAGGAATTTCAAGTTCAAAGGTTGGTTGGCGGGACATGCAAGTGGACTTAGTTGTAACTGAGTGATTCGAAGTTGTAACAGAGTTGGATGTGTAGTTATGTGAGTTGTAAAGTAGTTTAACTCAGTTAAGTGAGTTAAACTCAATTGTGCTAGTTGTAACTGAACATACACTAGTCAGAGATCAGTGAATTAATTATTTAATTAATTCACAATCAGTGGTCTCACATGCAACTGAATATTTACTACTGTTAACTACATGCATGTCAGATCCAGTGAAGACCCAATTGAGAGATAGGTGAAAGGGACTATTTGACTATCAGTTGTGACATTAGTGGGTGCACTCATGCAACCACACACACATTGGAGATGCCATTGAGGATTGTGCAGTTAAGGCGAGTAGGACCTTATTCATTCAGGGATTGTTCTTAGCAGGTATTGCGCAGTGGAGGCAGTAAATTGGCGCATGTATTTGCCAATTTTTGTATGACAGTGTGAGACGATTGTATATTGTACGGAGAGCTCTTGGATTAGAGTTTTGTGTGAGATTGTTTCATGATCCATGATATATAAATAATATATGATAGTGGGATTTTTAGCTTTATGCTTTCCCAGTAAAAACATATGTGTTATGTGTGATTGATCTTTCTTCATGTGTTTGAAATTGGCGATCGTGTTTTAAATTTCAACAAGAATTTTGTAGAAGTGATTCTGTATTTAACAGTGGCATATAATTGTTAGATCAGAAGAATCCAGACGATACAAAATTTGTATTAAAATTTCTACAATCTAGGGGTCTACGACCTATCATCCTCTCTATAAATCAGGTCACAAGTAGGGGGATTTGAACCTTGGATCTTTTAGTTTTCACATATTTCAACTTAATTTGATCACCAATTGAGTTTCCCCCATAGGAAAATTTGTTGTTGTTTATATATATCTGTGTGTGTGCGCCAAAATATTTTCATTATTTCTTCAAAAAGGTACAACATATAATCCAAAAACCTCTTGCTCTCCCAGCTTCACTTCGACCGAATTTTTTAGCCAGGAGAGTAGTGAAAAATCAGAGAAGATATTGCCATTTTTTACATGAATTCTAGAGGCAGAAGAGCCAAATATCCTTCAACATTTGCAAAAAAAATAAAAAAAATAGTAGATAACATTTCAAGGGGGAGGATTTGGTGCATGACCAACATTTGAGGCCCCTGGAGGGCCATGACCTTCATGAACATGAAAATCGATATGAGCAAGACATGCTTAAATTTCATCCAGTCACTCACTCGTTCGACACTGACTTTGACACACAAAAATTAGTTAGTCCCCTTGACTATATTGGATGTCATTAATGTATGTAATAGTCTCATTCCTATCCTTGTACCTTTGCTGGAAGATGACCTTGAGGTTTTATGAGATGTCTCGCAGATGTTTTGCTATAGATGCCAATATAGTGACTGCTCCATGCATCCCGAAGACTGGGCACGAACATGAGCCACTTCTCCCTCCATGCCCGTGCCCACCACTGCATCATCATCCATCTCCTCTGCTCAATTGGCCTACTCCCTAGGCCAGCCTCGGGGCCTTGCTCCTCATTTAGCATTCCCTCATTGATGTAACATACCCACCATATTGTCTAAGCACCAAATCTTCAAGGGGAAGAAAGCACCCAAACCACTCCCACAATTCTGGTTACTCTAGTCTTCTTGGGAGGGAACACCCACTCAGTAAGTGCAATGACCATGACCACTTCCAACGCACCAACTATAAATCAAATTGACACTAACCCTCAAAGACAAGTCCTTTATAGAGCCTCCTATATAAGAGGGTCACCCAATTATGCCTCTCCAAACCCCAAAAATAATGATGTAGAGTTGCACCCTCCCCAGAAATGAACATAACCAAGACAACCAGACACTGACGAAATTCATATAACAAAGAGTGATTAAAGCTGAGGGGAAATCCTCCACTTATCGAATTTCCATCGATGGATCATAATCTACGTCCAAGGCATAGCACTTCCACTTGAATTCTCACCGCAAAATCTTCGTTCAATATTTCAGGAACTCTCTACGTGCACCCTCAAATCCACTCCCTTGGATCCCACACCACCTTGAATGTCACTCATGCAAGTCCCACACAGTAATCATTATACCCATAATCAACCTGAATTCTAGCTACCTAGACCAACAAGAATGCACAAATGAAAATCTTGTGCACTCTCAACCATATTTAAATTGTTGACCCTCCCACCTTCCCTCCCATGCCATGAAATCAAATGATGCTAAACTGTTGAGATACTTGAATATAAAGGAGGCCTTCATCTCATCATAGAAAAATTTAGGGGAGAATTTTCACCCATGGGCGAAATTAAAGGGTTTCAAATTTTTATTGGGCAAATTTTTTGTATCATAGTATATTATTTCAAATCACCCCAAATTTATTTTATAAAAAAATTAGCCCACATTATTTCAAGGGAGAGGCTAAAAAAAAAAAATTTATATTTCAAATCACCCCAAAATTATTTTATAAAAAAATTAGGTCTAGAGGTTAGCCCACCTTATTTTAAGGGAGAGGGGGAATTAAAGCCCTTGATAACTCAGATTTAATATGGATCTAGGTAAAAATAAAAATCACACTATGTGAATTTTTTTTTTACTTGATCAAAAAAAAAAAAATAACATTAAAATAAAAATAATTCCATGGTATTGACACATGATATGAGAACCCATGGTATTTACCCATGGTATTCATGTGGAACATAACATATTTAAAGGGTAAAATTAAACCAACCTAGATCCATCTTAACTTAGGATCTACCAAGCTGAGAGAGAGATATCATATGTCAAATAGCTTGTGATGCAAACCTATTTTCATTGAATGAAAATAAATTTGAACCCTTTGAGGTTTGGTGGATCCAAAGTTAAACTGGATTTACACCGGTCACATTTTGTAAGCCTAGATGATGCTTCAAAAATGGGTATGTTTTTTTATTTTATACATTCCTAGATGAGGCTTTAGAAGTGGGTATGTTTTTTATTTTATACGTTTTATTTTAAAATATTTTTAGGAGCGGTAAACAATTTATTTCCTTATTAAGATAGATATTTATTTCCCCATTAAGATATAGATTTAAAGATAATAAGGCAATTGACATTATGGATTGTGTGAATTTGAAGATGATGTAAAAAAATCTTCTTGTAATTTTCTCAGAATGTTCGATCTCATGGAATATTTTCCCTCCTCCATGGAATTCTTAATTCTAATATCTCAAGGTTAGACATTTTTTTAACAAAATATTCTTGTAATTTGCTCAGAATGTTCGATTTCATGGAATATTTTCCCTCCTCCATGGAATTCCTGCAAGACGAGACTCCTCCTTTAATTGAGCCTCATGAGTAGCAGACTTTTCTCCGGGAAAGGATTCATCTTAACTTCAGTAAGTTCAGCTGACCATTACTTTCATTTGAATACCTTTATTGACAATATCTAATATCAACAAGTTAAACATCATTTTAGCAAAATCTTATTGAAATTCAAAATAAAATATTATATTTTCTGAAAAATAAATCTAATTAAAAATGAAACTTTGGAAATTTATTTTTAGCAATGGCATGTTGTTCTTCACCCTAATCTCTTCAAAGTTTAACTGCACAGGGTTGTTTAAAAATGAGATCATCATAAAAAAGTTCCATGATGGGTAGGAGGACCCGTTAAATTTAACCCCTGAAGCCAGGGATTTTAAACCTTCACAATTTACAACCTTCACAATCTCGGAATAAGTCTAGGTGGTGTTATTAACTTTTCTTACTTTATTCTTAGTTTCTTTTAATTAAGTATGAAAACATTTTCTTTGAGAAGTAAGTAAATAATCTCTAATTATTATATATATATATATATATATATATATATATATATATATTATGAAAATTATGAAAACTTTTCCTTAGAAAGTAAGGAAATAATGTTTCTACATATGTATTTTTTTTATGAAAATTATGAAATGCAATTCTAGCTATTTTTCATTTCTTGAAATGTATCTTTAAATACATACAAAGCTAGATTCTAAAATTCCAAAAAAATTACTAAAAACTAAAAAATGATTTTATCATAAATAATAAAAAAACAAACAAAAAAAATTATGGGTTCTAATTAACACACGGGTTACTTTTAATTCAAATAAAATATAACCTCAATCCCACACATAAAGTTATCTGAAATTAAAAAAAAAAAAAAAAAATTAAATATTTTAACTGATTCCAATAAAATTTGTAAGGAAAATATATAATACTTTTAACACATAACCTTAATCTTATAAAAAAATAAAATAATACAATTACAAAAGAACATTGAATTTCAAAAAACTAACCCTATTTGAGGTTTTCGCCACTTCCACCTAATTTCATAACTAAAATGGGAGGGAATCCCACATTGTTCTTCCAATAAAAAACATCCAATACCATCATAAAGTTTGTTACTAATAATTTTATAGGTTATTACATTAAGAAGCATGACCTTTTAAGGAATAATCTTCCAAATCCAACGATAGTCTTATCATTCATACGGACACATTATTAAATTTAAAAGAATTACTTGACAAACGTTTCAAGGGTGCATACAAAACTTCTTAGTTACTGCAAGATCAAAGGTAGGCATAAACTTAGTAACGAAGTTGTCGAGACACAAGAGATCTAAGTTATTACAGAATGAAATGTAGGCATAAATTCAGTAACGTAGTTGTCCAGTTACACAAGAGATCTATGATAATACATAATCTCTAAATAGTTGCATACTAAAGATTCATTGAATAAGGAAAAAATGAGATAGTTTTAATTATCTGAGTCTTCACCACCTTCCTTATATCTGAATATCTTCGGTACGAAGGGTGAGTTACCCATCACCTCCCTTTCTTTTTAACGTTGGTGGCCTTAGGTTCCCATCTGGGTGCAGAGGGAACAAATCGAGAAATTCTCCCCTCTTTTCATATTATGTTGAAATTGCTAGTCCTTGCTCATTAAATAAAATGTAACCTAAATTAGAATTTGAACATCGTATTTGAGAACTTTGAAAACAAGAATATGAACAACGTATTTGAAAATATTTAAAATTGGTTGCTGAATGGGGAAAATTCATGTGCATATATATTTGAAATCAATAATAAAAGCGAAGGAATTTGGATGTAAATGTAATATCTGACAGAAGAGGAAAAGTATGTAACAAAAGAAAATATTTGATTTAACTTTTAACACTGAAGGCTCATTGCAATTTTTGAATAGGTTGGAAATATAATAAAGAAGAACTAGCCTAGACAATTATTTGACTTGGCTTTTCATTTTAATTGTAGTTTTCTCAATATTTTGGTAATCCGATAGATATGAACAAAGTTAATTGTTAATTGTTTAACTTTGTGCATATCCATAAAAATTTCGAGAACATTTCGAAACCTGAAATGAGTTATGCTCAAATCCCTTTGAAAACAACTTAGATTACGTTCTTATGCATTTAACAAAATATTTCCCTATTAATATCCAATTCATAGAAATTGAGAATCGATAATCTACTTACTTGAGATAAAAATGTAGCTATATTCATCGAAGTCTCGCAAATAATGTTGCAGGTTGGGGCTGAATACAGCCAATGCCACAAAATAATATTTTTTTAGGAAAATAGTTAAAATTATTGAAAAACATAAAAAAACAATGTAGATTTTACCAAGGGTTGAAGGGGTGCAGGGTGGCCCCAAAGAGAGCTCTGTGATTTTCTTCTCATATTGAGAGGACTCCTGCATGGAAATTTTTTGTTATTTCTGTCTCTTGCTGTAGTGAGTGTTTTGAAATCAATAAAAAACACTCTTTTCTTCCACATCTCTGTAGGGTTTTAGTAAACTCACAATATCAGCGACCTCATCTGGAGAAGGGTTTGAGTAAACTCACAATATGAATTACATAGAATATGGCAGGAATGTCTAGATGCACAAAGACCAAGTTTGAGAAAAAGAATTTATTTGGTTCAACATCACATGCCTTTGGGGGTGCCTTTCCAATTAATTTTACCGTGGGATGTGATAATACATTTGTGGTAAAACATAATAAAAACATGCAAAAATATTTGCAATAGT